>JAMXBB010000006.1:31536962-32121553 GCA_024138015.1 Lumnitzera littorea | reverse complement strand
CCTGATTAGGGGGGGGGGGGGTTGGGGTCGACAAGTGTAGCGTGGTTGAGCATGGCTACTGTGGTTTGGTGTACTCAATCAATCAATGAAGATTATCGTGCTATGTTTAGAGTATTCTCATGTATTATTGCGATGGTGTGGCTGTTTTGTTTGGGGACGTGTGTAAGGGAGATGGTTGTAGTGTGTTGATCAATGAAGGATTTTCAATTGCTTTCGAGCGTGTGTGTCCCCTTTTCTTATGCTACACACTTCGTATTTATAAAGCCCGAATCAAATCATATCGAATCGAATCGAATCGAATCGAATCTTTTATATCGATTTCAATCTGATTTGATGAAAATCAAATTAGATCCGAATCATTTATATCGAATCAAATCCAATTTAATAAAAATCAAATTAAATTTAAATCTTTTATAATGATTTAAATTCGATCAAATTAGATTCAAAAAATTTTGTTAAAAAAGTTTGATTAGATGTAGATCCCATATGTACAACTCACTTTTTGTAAAAATAAAAAAGATATAAAAATAAAAGGCACATAGGTGCTTAGCGAGATTCGAACCCATGACTTGAAGCTAACTCCATATCAATACTCTAATACTTATTCGTTAAACCGTTAGTCTATACTTTGACGCTTAGTACAATTAAATTGTACTTCAACCACATGACTCTCTAAAACAATTATTTGCACCGAATTAAAACTAAAACAATTGAACCTTAAAATATTTTCTAAAAATCTAAAATATCTTTTATAATAATTTGTTTTCTTTTTCCATTTTTTTGCATTTTCATCATCTTTCAATTTTTTATTATTTTTTTATTTTGGAATTAAGACCCTATTAAAAAACAAAAATTAGAACTATGAGGACAAAAATCAGGTGTCTTCAACCCTAATTATATGATAAATGTCTAAATCATGAAAAAAGAAAGCCTAACTATATAAAAAATACCTAAATCATGGAAAAGATGCATAACTATATAAAAGAAGCCTAAACTATAGAAAAAAAAATACCAATTAAAGAAATTTTATTTTATGAAAAACTAAGTAAGTGACACAATGAATTTTTTTTTCTATAAAACCCTAACATGCTTAGTGTAATTTTTCTAAATTAATACAAGATGTAAATGATAAAATTTTGTAAAATATGAGATTTTATAAAAAAAAAATGGCATTTTGAAAATATAAAATCTAAAAAAAAAACTAATTTAACTAAAAATTAGCTTGACATAAGTTCACTAGACACTAACTACTAACAATTAACGACTTGTTGAAAATAAAAAAATTAGTATAAGCCTTAAAAATAATTACACATAAAAGTAGTGAAATAAATAAACAAATTGTACTAAGTGAAATAAAAAATAAAACAAACTATAAACAATAATTAAAAACCATTATTATATACCTGATGAAAAGGAGTAAGTCGGATCTTGAGTTCTATCACACGTATAATGTGGAATTGGTTTGAGTAAGTTGGAGCATGTTACTATAGTAAATTGTAGCAATGGCGATTGGCAATTGTATATTTTGAATCATATGTGTGGAAGAGAGATTGGAGATTGGGAGATTAGCAAAGAGTGGTTGTAAACACCTTATTTTTTCTTCCCTTTATTTTTAGAATAGTTTAAAAAGTCCTAAATTATAAAAAAAATACAAAAAAAATAAGAAATTAAAGAAAACCCCAAAGATAAGAGATTTAGGGAAAAATACAAAAAAAAAAAAGAAAAGTAAGAAAACCCAAAAATATAAAATTCAAAAAAATACAAAAAATGGGAAAATAAGAAAAAGCACAAAAAATTAAGAAATTTAGAAAAAATATAAAAAATGAAAAAAAAAATAGAAAAATATATAAAAATATATAAAAATTTGAAAAGTCACAAAAAATTGAAAAAAAAAAGAATTTAAAAAATAATAAATTTTTTTTAGGTAGCTTGAATAGAATAGTTTTTTTTGTTTAAATAAATCTAAGTAAATAACCGTCGAACAACTGAGTTCATATGTACAATTTACACAAATGGATAAGACATAGGCCAACGGCTTAATAGATAAACTTATAAACATGGCATTAAGGTTTAGTTTGAAGTTAGGGGTTCAAGACTTAATAAAGATATAGAAATACCTTTTGTTTTTCTTTTCAAACTCTAAACTCCGTGCATAGCTACATGTCAAGTTATCATTGGGCCACGTGTCTGAAATTGACACGTAACACTCTATAATTGACCACGACAACAAATTTTATTTCCCTTTTTTCCTTTTCCTCTTTCCTTTTTCCCTCTTCACTTTCTTGTTTTAAATCACACTGTAAAACAGTAAGTAGGGATTTTTTGGATTTTTAGAACATACACAGTGCCGGGGGAGGGTTGGGTTTGGGGGGTTATTGGATTTCAAAAACAATGGAGGGGGAATTCATTTTAAAAAAAAAAAAACACAGTACAACTTACAAGGGGTAGGTCTAGTTGTCGAAAACACACACCACAAAATAGACGTGCACAACACAAGGAGGGGGTCCACTAGCGACGTTCACCCACATACACTTCTACTCTCTCTCACAGAACAACGTGCAGACACCTGCAGATTGGACGCATACAAACCTGTCTCTCTCGGACTCTCTCACTCTCGATTTGCTCTCTCTCCACTACACTCTCTTATTCTCAAAACCCACCCCCTTAAGCATGGACCTCTCTCACGCGTAGTCATCCCACACACACACGACCAAACCACACCACTCGACCTTGACTTCCCGACGACCCTTGTACCTACTGAACAACACCAATACACACCACTCTCACACACGACACCAACCCAGCCATGCACGATTGCATCCTTACTGTCACTCTCTCTCTCTACCATCTCTCTCACTCCACCCTCGTCCTCTCTCTCTCAATCCAAACCTACGGCCAACAACAGTAGCCCACACTGAACAATCCCCACACACGAACACGCAACCCCCACCGTGTCGAAACCCAATACTAAAAAATAATCTAATGTCTTGATCAAATCTACACAGCCACACAACCTAAATATAAGCCAGATCACCCACATACAAACACCACCCATCATCGTCACCAACTGTTCTTCACCAACCACTACCAACGACCGAGTTAGGCCGTAACACCACTATTGGACTCCTTAAGTCCAATAAATCACCCATGAATCCACCCTCACCCGCATCAGATTTGGCCTATAGCCACCCAAAGCATGCCCTGTCGCGACTGTTTTTCTTCTCCAGCCATTACACGTACAGTACACGTGAGTTGGGTCGAGCAACCAGACCGAACCGACCGGTCTGACCTGAAATCTAGGTTCATACAGTGAACTGACTCGCGCCTAAAGCTTGGTCCAACCTTATCATCTTTTTTCATTTTCAGTTCATGTTTTATTTTATTTTATTAACATAGTTATTTATTTATTTATTTATTTCAATATGTAATTGTAATTAAAAATAAAAGAAAAATAAAAAAGGAAAAAGGAAAAGAGAAAAATAAAAAAAAGGGAAAAAGACAAAAGAAAAAAAAAAGAAGAAAAGAAAAAAAAAAGGTGGTTTATTTATTTATTTACTTTTTAGTTTAATAAATAAAATAGAATAAATAAAGAAGATAGTATAATAAAAATAAATATGTTAGTAAATAAAGTTATTTTGTCACTTAAAAAAATCGATTTTTCAAAAATAAATAAAAATAAATTGACTTTTTTCTAAAATTAGGATTGTTTTAGACTTTCCATAAATAAATCTCGATTTAGAACCCTTAGAAAATCTTCTTTAAATAAATAAAAAATGTAAATTCAATCTATTTTTAAAATTAAAATTAAATCAACTCATTATACTTTTTGTAAATGAACTATAGAATTCTAATCTTAAATAGTAGATACGTAGATACCTGTATATACGAGACGACTTAAAATATAAAAAGTTTTACTTTCTTTGTAGATATTTGTACAAATTAACCAAATTAGTTGTACGTAATATGATTAACCATTTAAAAACTAAAAAAGGGCATTATTTGAAAAGCAAGTTTAAAATTGAAAACTTAAAAAGTAGTAGTCGTTTAAGGTTTAATAGAATAGCACTCAAATCCATATCTTTGGTTTTCAACAACCATTTTATAAATTGGTTTTCTCAATAGACCGGTAGCTAAGTTATAATCAATCTATCCAATTGGTTGTATGGTTATAACTTATAATTTAATTTTTTTTTCTGACTTCAATTAGATGGCAAGTTCAAGATATTTTCAAATTAAAAAATCGATTTTTTTTAAACTCTAATCGAAAGTTAGTATTAAACATGTAAGGTTTAGTACCGATCGATTTAAAGAAAATTTAATTTAAAAAATTGAGAGTGAAAAAACCAAGCTTAATAACAGTGATTGTGTTTAATTTTTTTTTTTTTCATGATAAACTCCTTTCTTCTACTGCTTAATCCCTGTTTATATAACCCAAAAACAATTATCTTGGAACAATTCAAATCTAAATCGATAAATATCCATTTAGATTCAAATCTTCATTTTATTGAATTTAATGTTATCATATCAAATTCCTTTCCTATTAATAATAACTCAATCCAACTAATCTTTTTTTTAATTTTTTCTTTTTTCTAAAAATTTTCCATCTTTTTGTGTTTTTTTATCATTTTTTAATTTTTTTGTTATTTTCTAAATTACAACCGCTGAAAAAACAAAAATTAGAACTATCAAGAGACAAAAATAGTGTGTCTATAAGTTTATTCCAAAACTAAAATAAATTTCCTTCAAATTATTTGAGTTAAAATTAACATACTTTCTAATTCAACTCTTGCATAGCTTGCTTGCTCACTATAATTTGTGCCCTTGTAGGTTATTCCATATAATCCCCCGAGTTTCAAAGTGATAGTAGTATCATTAACTTGGATACAAATCAAGGCAATTATCTAACAATAATTATACACCATCCAACATTTTAAAAAAATGATTATAAACCAAGAACCTCTAATAAACTAAGTAATTCAATATCTTCATCCATGTCTCTATTTGTCTAGACCATGATGCGTCCATACCATGATGTTCTCTTGCTAGGGCAATCCTTTTAACATGGTTATGTAAAATATATAGCTCACGTCCTTGTGTTACTTTTTATCTCAACCAATTGGCCAAGAGACTGTCACTTTCCTCACTTAAAAAGGGACATGCTCCTTGATGACTCATTAGCGTCCTATATACGTTTTAGGTTGTACCCAATAATTGATTTGCTTTTAGCAATTTCACGATCGCTTGCGTTCAGCACCAAAGATTAGTCCTAGTGATCCGGGTGAGTAATGGTCTAAGGGCTATGGATTGCTTGCATTTGTTATTAAAGAGAAAAATAAATAACAAAATTAACAGAAAGCAATCTCTTATAATAACACGATACTCATCAATTTACCTAGTTTGTTGGTACTATTGAATCTTTTTTTCCTCCTAATGAGTCCACTTTAGAGAGTCTTAACTTATTCACTAATCCACCAGGAAAAAAAAAAAGAAAAAACCCTCAGTTCCTTGGTCATGTGATAGTAAACAAACTAATACAAATATTAGTCTTGTGTTTACATTTCTTATAAGCAGATGTAACTAACTCAGAACTTATTTTGAAGGATATGATATTTAGGGTTTTTGCTATAACAATCTTGTCAAGATTAATTTTATTATCTAACTCAACAAGAAATGAAATTCAAGCGGAAAAGTATTTACAAGATAGATTGCCATAGCTTTTTAAACTAGACTAGATATTAATTGTCATTGCATAGACGTATGCAGGCCTCAGAATTAGATGATATGGTTTGATATATGCGATATACAAATGTCTGGAAATTTTCCTAAAAGAATTGCTCAAGTAAAATTTATCTCATCTCTTGGAATTGGTTTTGTGCTGATCCACACGATGCCGAACAAGATAACAATTATGAATATCCAACAGAACATTATTCATTCATGTAGGGCTTGGTTCCTCATCAAGGACAATAATTTATTATTCGATAGACCTTCTATGAAGATTACTAGTATCTTCAACTTTCTAATATTTTTTTTATACTCCTTTCAAATCAGACATTCTTTTTAGAACAATGTGTAAATGATGGTTTGGGTTATGTATTAAAGGAGAAGAATGTTTTAGAAAGCTACTTTTAATAATCATGTCCAACACAACAAGAAAAGAATATAAACCCCACTTAGAATACTATCAAGACCCCACATACAGGTTGATGAAATCTTATATGAAAACCAGAATGTTTTTGAAATAAAGAGACATTGAATAGCTAAATGTATGAACAGAAATGAGAAGTGGGTTTGTATTCTATTTAGTGGTTATTGAAAAAGTTCCACTTCCATTAGAGAAGACAGATCCTTCTACATTGAATATTCAGGGCTGCCTCATCAATGGCCATAACAAGTTAAGATCTTTCATTTAATGTCAGGGTTTGTAGTCCCCTACGAGAGTCATGTTCTGACGAGAAATTGTCCATTTCATCATTTATTATTTCAGCTTGGATCCCCAACACCTCACATGGCTTACATAAACTGCCAATAATCAGAAACCTTCAATAATTTTTTATTTTTAAATTGCAATTATATCCCTCGCATTTGCTTTCTACGAGTTTAACTCTCTTATTTATGAGGTTTACTTTTCGGACCCTAATTGCCTATAGTATTCTTGATAAAAAGAAATAAAAACTTATTAAAAAAAAGAGCAGAATTTCTATTTCAATACATTTTCTTTCTCTTTTTTATTTTTTTTTTACAATTTGTGAAGGTCAAAATGGTCATGAAGGGGTTTGAAAGCACATGCTTAAATATTAAAGGTTAAACTAAAGCTATTATGAAGTATAATGTAATAACACTCATCTCATAACAGAATAAACCATGTTGGAATTTTCTATCCTCAAGTTATATTATATAAGTTAAATGTGAAATTTTAAAAATGAGGAGTTAAACTTATATGGAGTAAAATAAAGAGTTAAAACTTATATGGAGCAAACATACACCAATATATGCATATATATATATATATATATATATTTGTAATTTATCCTTTTTATATAAGAAAAAAAAAAAAAAAACAAATCAGAAGTGAACACACGTCCACCTTTGAAGAAATTTTCTAACATTGGGATTCCAATAATTTAAGATAAAACACAGTTACAAGAGTCAAAGATCCCCAGCAAGTTTATAGTAATTTTCTTAAGAAAACCGTGTAATTTCCCGAAACCCGACATCAATGTCCTTAAAAATTACTGGGAAACAGAGATTTCTCCCCTTGAATTTGAAACTTTTCATATACTTCCCGTCGACATAGTAACTAGAGTGGTGAATCAGGGTGTTCATATTTGCCCACCGTGTAGATGACTTTGTACGAACACGATTGCCTATACAGCTTTCGTTTTTCAGGAATAAATAAAGATTAAACTGATAATTTATTAAGTGCTTTTTATGTTATTGAAATGGGGACAAGCTTTAAAAATAAATTACACATCACTTCACAAACACTCCTCTTGCTAATGTTGACCCCATACAATATGCGGGAATCTTATGGAAAATGTCGATTATTATTATGTATTGGGAAACGTCAACTTTGGCTTTAAGTACAATATTTACTTCAATATGCATTGGCTTTATAAAACTTTGGAAAAAATTAAAATAAAAAAAAGCGGTACGTAGTGAGGATTAATATATGTTCCATTGATCGATAGTGGAACCTTTTTGTACCTTGCCTTACTACTTAGGGTTTATGGTGGGCTAGTGATATAGTCTATATATATATATATATATATATTATAGAATGCAAGAGGATGCTTTGATTTAAGATATAATAATTTGTTAATAGGAAATAGTCCTTTTAGTGTGTGATTTAAAGCGAAAGGTTTTGGAAATTATTGGCCATTATATATTAGATGACCTGGATAGAGACACATCATGCAATGCTCTTTTATTTTGTTGATGGTATTTTAGTGGTCACCATTACGTAATCGACGATATTTTCAGAATATCCAGACAATTAAATGTCATATCACTACAATAATAATGTTAAGCTATCAATAATGCATTCATTGTATATACGAGATTGGTCGGGTTACCCTGTAGTTTGATATCACTTTTGAACCAAAGAAAAAACTCACGTTGGCTTGAAAATGGTAAGCACAAGGAGGGTAGAGTAGGCTGAACAAAAGGTCATGCTACAAGCCCAAAGAAGACGGGATCACGTGATGCCACTTAGAGGTCTTCCTTAGGACTTGAATTTTACAGAAGGAAGAGGAGGAACTTAATTTTACACCAATCTAGAAGGATAATATTGGTCATATTGGTTATAAGGAATGTAACCCTTGGAAGTAATGGAATATGATAGTTGATCTGGTACATAAGCATTTTTGAATAAAGTAAATCCCTTTATATAATATATTTTAACTCTCCCGAGATAATGGAAATATACCATATTATAATAAAAAATTTTAGTCAATAAACATATTAAGTTTTTATTTTACTCTTTTATTATCATCTTTTAACAGTCAAATGATTATAGAACCATAAAATTTTTCAAATTTTATAGGCTTATAATTGAAGATAAATAATTCTCATCTATCTATGGTTTTATTTTATCAATAAGCCATCCATATCACTTGCGCTACAATTATAAATAGGATACAAGAGCAATCATAACGACGTCACCACAAAAAAGAATATAATAAAATTGGTTAGCAAACTCAATCAAAAAACAGTTGGTCCCAATAATAATAATAACACAATCAAGGATTTTCTAGTATATATTAGGAGTCTTTGCATGAATCGTGTAAGTATTAGAATTCAAATACGAATTTTATGCCTACTCCAATCATTTGATTTATTGAAATTAAAATTTTATTCCATAAATAAAGTTAGATTTAAACAATATAATAGAGTAATTTTAATGTTCAATCAGTTGATAAGTTTAGTTACGATCCAATTCCACTTTTAAAGTCTTCGTTCCCATTTTGAAGCAATTTTTTCTGCAGCTTTTTTCCCTCTTTTCGCCTGCCCCTTTTCTTTGAAACATTCAAATCAAATCATTCAACGATAAATTAGGGAATTGCATCGAAAAGATTATAAAGCAGCTATTTCCTATTTGAAATTCTTTTTATCAATTGAACTGTTCGGACATTCGGATCTGATATCATAGACAATAGAGATAAATAAGCAAGGGAAGACTGAAGACAAAACAAAACACTTAACACGGGAAGCCACAAAACCGCTTAGATGAAAGACTACGAGTAAACTGCGAGATCTATACGGGGTTCGCACAACCATTCCAAGAACAACGGTCTAAGAAATGAGTACCCTGTAGCTTATATGGCTATCTCTCTAATAGCAAATTCTTTTTCTTTCTTTCTTTCTTTTTTTTTTAACTGAAAAAGAAGTAATTTTTCCCAAGCCCTCTACAACAAGCAATTAATACAATCTGAACATATCTAGGAAATGCGTGAGAAGAAATGTGCAAAAATTACGCTGACATCATTTAAACTTTCATTCTGTTCCTATCCTAGAATAACTTACCCAACCGGCCAGCATTTAAGTCCATCAATTTCCTAAGAGACGCCAAAGGCGACCAAAAGGGTGTGCCCTACACTGATAAGGTAGTAGGTTGTCCATGTCCTTTCCCTAACCATATAACTCTATAACCATGGTTATGGTTTGGGCTCTGCCCTCAAACCTACCTCTATCTTTCAGTTTTTTTCTTCATATTTTTTCCAATAATTCAAACTTTAACCTTTTAATTGCTAAATTTATGACCCTATTCTCCTGCCGACCGGGATCATCCGAGTTGGAATTTCCTGACATGATAATATCTCCCCACGTGTCGTTCGCAGCTGCTTGGAAAGCCGGTGCCGGTGGCCCCTTTGGTCCCTACTGGTGATCTGTACATATCAAAATCATATAATATTACAACTACTTATGCTGATCCTCAAATCCAATAATAATCCATCATATTTGTCCTAGCAATGTCGATGTGATTAGTATGGTTCCCAAATATATATACCTATTAACTAGTATTGCAGGCCAGGCCTGCCTTGGTTGAACAGTCACACACACACACACGAGTCAAAATTTAACTCCATCTGTAATAGGATAGGAATGATAGGTGCTGTATAGAAAGAGACTGCTTGTTTTGCTTGTTTAGCTTGTCTAATTTCCCTCTTCTCCTTCCTTATCTACAAACTCACCCTCCTCCTCCTATTTTCATTCCTCTTCTTTCACTAGACATTAGGAGAACAGAGTTATGGGAAATTGTCAAGCAATAGATGCTGCAGCTCTTGTGATACAGCATCCTAATGGGAGATTGGAGAGGCTTTATTGGCCTGTCCTTGCAAGCGAAGTCATGAAAATGAACCCTGGTCATTATGTTTCCCTAATCATCCCATTGCCCGCCCCTGAGGATGAGAACCGGGACGAAAAGACAGTAAGGTTTACCCGCGTAAAGCTCCTCCGGCCAAGCGATACTCTCTCACTTGGACATGCTTATCGGCTCATCACTTCTCAAGGTAATCTAGGATCCTCACATAAATCATGATAAAACACGTTATTAGTTCGCCATGAGTCTATATAATCATGGTTATTAGGTGATATTAAGTCACTAAAATTTCGTGGTTGTTACATGTTGCTATAGAGGTAATGAAGGTGTTGAAAGCAAAGAAGTATGCAAAGATAAAGCAGCAGCAAGAAACGGAATCAGCAGAGAAAAAATCACATATGATTCCAGAGAAGCATGGAAGAGAGTGCCAGTCAGGTGGAGAAAAATGTGACATGGGGAAGACCACTCAGGTATCTCTGACACAAACACATAGTAACATCCTAGTATTTAACTTGCTATCTCTATTTTCCTTGTTCATCAGAGAATTATTTTAAAAAATAAAATGACACAAAACCAGAGTTTTAGATCTGTCAGTGGGTCTGGTTATAGACAGCCTGGAGGATTCTAAATACATTAGTCGTGGTCCTTAATTTATAATTAAGAAAAAAAGAGGTAAAACCTATGCTCTAAGAAATTGTAATGGTAAGAGATTTGCATTTCTTTGTAACAATTAATTCATCTTTTTTTCCTTTTTCCCATTTTTCTAGTGCTAATGACATGATCAACATGCCAAATTCCAGGGCGTTAAACACGAAAGACATAACAGACCGAGAATGTCGTCGACGGGCTCTGCGGTTGGGAGGTCCAAGTCCTGGCGTCCTAGCTTGCAAAGCATTGATGAGAGTGGAAGCTGATCGATTGAGGTTGGTGTTTCTTGACCAAGTTGAAGCAAAAGATTACCAATGAAGAATGGTGTGAAGTTTTGGACATTGTAAGTGAATAGGAAGTGGGGCAAAATAGCCTATGATGAAGCATTTGGAGGCCATGAATTGGAAATCTTTGAGCACCAAAAGGTTAGGATAGCTAAATTCAGGTGGATAAAGTGTAGCATCCAAAGTTTCATCACCTAAGAACCAATAAGATCTTTGTAAATCTATATAGTAGAAACTGGGTTCAGGTTTAAATGCAAAGGTGAAAAAGAATCCTTACATGTGGGAAAGTCATTCTGACCTTTGACGTAGAAGAAGAAAAAGGGAAGGGGAGAAAAAAAAAAAAAAAAAAAAAAAGAAAGACAAAAGAAGGAAACACAATGAAAAAGGAAATTGTTTTAGCTTCTTACTAATGCTGTCTTAATCCCATGGATTGCTTGGACTGGATAAAACGGCAGAACAAGCATTGCATGAAATACCCTTTATTCGTATGTTTTGTAAGAAAATATTCAATCCTTATTTGCACCTAGGTAAGGCCGTGAAGGCCGAAAAGCTTCCCAATCCTTAGGTTCAGGAAAAAAAAAAAAAAATAGTTACAAAAGAGAAATATACCGATCGTATATGTATTTATAAAGTAATTTTTAACGTAATTCTGAATCAAGTTCCTTGTATTGCTTGTTTTCGTTCGTCCCTCAGTCTACAATATTCACATGTTCAACCCTTTAGTGTTGATCTCCATTTCGGCAGGCTAAAATAAAGTTATTCATCATTTGGAACATTAAAACTTAAAAATATTTACAACAACAATTATTGACTTCCATTGGTTCCAAAAAGACATATATGTGTGATGTATATATCCATTACCCAAAAAATACATCGAAAATTTGATGATGTTGTATTAGATAAGATAACCGCACAAATGTATTAATCTTTTATCTTAATTGCTAAAGTCTAAATACTTTTAGATATATATGTTTAGCAGGCCGAGTCGAACTTCATGGTTTTAATTAATTAATTAATTTATTTTTTGAGTTCCTTCTTCTAGAATCCTAGCGTAAAAAATGGTCGGGCTTCGATTTACTTACCAAGTTTGTGCTTTAAGCATAAGATTCTTATTTAAACCTACCGATTTATCAAGCTTGTCCATCAGCCCAATGACCACTAATTGATCACCTCCACTACCATTTACGTCCTCTTGCCACATCCTACATCCACTATCATCAGCATCACCTATCCCAACGTTATCTGCCCCTTCTCGCCCCTCTACCATGTTAACATTTCATTTTTCCCTCAAACTTGTCAAGTTCTTGCATCATCACCCTTTGTTGTATGATACAGATGGATCAACAATAAGAATGGATGCAGACTCATACCATTGGGGAGTTGGATTTATATTCATTAAGTTAATATTAAAATCACTTGTATGAAAACATGCTTGTTTTTGTAATTCTATTGTATTTTATATATTTAAAGATTTTTGTTAATAATTGCACTGGGTGAATTTTTCTAAAACTCAATAGGATGGAAAAATTCTTTTTGGAAATAATTAATGGTACACTTCCTAAGAGGTTAAAAAATAAATTTTTTGATGTTTTTAGTATAACATATATATCGATTGAAATCTAGTTATCAATTTCTAAAAATAAAAGGAAAATTTGCGAATAATTTCCTAAGTTTTAACCTAGATATGTATTGATCTTGTAACTTTCAAATATTAAAAATTACCTCCCTAAATTTTGATAAAATGGCAACATAAATGACGCTTCCGTTTCTTAGTTAAAAAAAGGAGTTTGGTCAAAGTTTAGGTATCTTAAAATATACTTTAATAAATTTAAGGGGCTGATGTTTATCAAAGTTTAGAAAAGTGATTTGTAATATTTGAAACTGTAAGAGGATAAATCCATACTTAGATCAAACTTTAGAAAAGGCATTTGCATTTCGTCCAAAATAAAATAAAATTAATACATAAAATTTGTATAACTATCGTTTTCAACAAAAATATCTCAAATAATACAAGTATTCTATGATTTCTTTTCATGATAATCTATTTAGTTAAATATAATTTTATAATGAATGAATTTGATGTTATTAATTATCATGAAAAAAAGTTTTATAAAAAGAAGAAAAGAAGAATGTCATTAAGTGATAAATGCTTATTAAAAAGTAAAATGATATATATCAAGTTCAAACTCATGACATCATGTTTGTAAAATTAAACACATAACTAGATAACTATTTTTTTAATTTTTAATTATAATTGGCTCTCTAAAATATATATATAATATATATATATTTTCCATTTTCTAAAAATTTATAAAATAATTAGCTTTTTTTCCCGAGTTGAGTGCCTTTCTAGATCCATCTTTAATCACGCACCACTAAATGGGTCGAGGTTGTATTATAAGTAAGATTGATGGGATCTAAACATTTTATCGATTTGTTGGCAATACTTGTCATTTGATTAGAATGGTTTCATGAGTAGCCTTTTACAAGTTGCATGAACCTATAAGTATTGCATATCATGTAAGTTTGCAAGCGATATTGGTCGTATAGCATATAGTTCGGCTGGATACATATGTTAGTAGGTACGAGAGTGGTTGTTGGGTTTATGGGTCGTCGATGGCCACTGATTGCTTATTTACCAATTGTAGCTGTGGCAATTCGCTAATTGTAAGAAGCAGAATAAATGATGAAATTTCACAAGTCACGATAACAAAGGAGTGACTAACATGGTTTTAGTTGGTGAATGATTGATAAGATCTTACGTTTTCTATGGAATATGCAAGAAATGCTCAATAGTAACTAATAAGAGGTGTACAAAATCCTAATTATTGAGATAACTTATGTGATGCTTATCACGAAGTCTTGAAATTTCTTTTTTTTTTCTTAATTTTAATTTGTATTTATAGAGGGCTAAATTCAAGTTTGAGCTTTAAGCCAATTAATTAATTAGATTTGACTTTTTAGGCTAAGGTGAAAAGGCCTAAAAAGTCGAGTCCAAATATTTGGATTGATTAAGAGAGATTTAACATGGTGTATTTAAGGTAAGGCTTGTTAGATCAATCCATCCAATCCAACCTAACCTTTTTTTGGTTTAGCGCATACTAAAATAATAAATAAAACCTTTATCTAAGCCTAAACTCATGAAAATATCCCATTTGAGATCCATTGATAAAAAACTTCAGTCTTAATTATTGATTATCATCATAATTCAACGGATGGAATCAACTACCATTTCATATAAATACCACATTCACATCCTCATTTGGACAAGAGAAAAACTCTTATTAACGTTATTACTTTGTCGGAATCTTATTTCAAAGATCAACACTTAAACACCTTAAGAACTTTAACTCATTATTCATCAATTATGGGTTTTAATGCCACCATACTCCTCTATCTATCACCATACACATTAGAACCTTATCAAGATTGCCTACTTCTCCTCCCTACACTTCTCTCCTAATCATCCTAGACAAGTCACTCAAGTTATTTCCCTAATCACATATGACGCAACTTCTCACGCGTCATGCATGTGACCCTTACATCCGTACCCATACCTCCACATTTTTTAGCGACTTCACTAGGGAAGGAAGACTTGATGATCACAACATGATACCCTCAACATGATACCAATGCATAAAAGGTCATTAGAATGAGTAAGACCTCTTCGTTCCTATAATAAAGAACCCATTCACACGTAATGAGTCTCACCTCACCAAAGCAATATTTTTTTTTATGAGCATGTGAATGAAGAGGAGACACTCTTAGTGAAAACCACCCCTACCCCACGCCTCCCTCCCCCCACCCCCCTCCTAAGGCACAGCTACATATAGGGGAAGAGACTCAAACTTGAGCATTCAAGAAGAAGAAAATGTATGGTTGTTGTGGAGGTGTGAAGAAACGAAAGTAAACCAATGATGTTATGAAGGTAGAAAGTACATTATAAGCTAAGAAGTGCAAGAATTACTGGTAGCCAAGATTTGTTTTCACTAGTTTTATCCCAGTTGTCATTTCATTTCATATATAAGCACAGTGATAACTACTTTTTTTCAATGAAAGTTTCTTATCTCATCATTGATATTTTCTAATGAAAACATGATAAGTGTTTGGATATCTTCATTTTATTACTATTGTCGCTGCAAAGTAAAAGATTAGTCTCCTTAGCATGCAAAGTTAATTTCACAAAATAGTTTATGTTTGAATAGGGTAAACTAAACTCCTTAATCAAACAAAAGAAAGCAATAATAAATATAATATATAGACTAGACATCGTTGTTAACTAGTAAGAGCCCAATCTCTTAAGCGCACGATGATGAGCTTGGCTCATATGTTGTGGACTAGTAAAAGCATTAGTTCCCAGACATATATCACACCATGATAATCATATATAACTTTCATGCTATCTAATCTCTATGTTTCTTACCATTAAGTAGTGGAAACAATCCCATTGATTAGCACTTTAACATATTGACATTTAAACTCAAGTAACATCCTGGTAAGTAATGCTTCGCAGTTAAGTAGTAGGAAATACCTTCATTAAAGAGTGTGATTAAGTTAAACCTTTTCTCGCTACCACATGGTGTCATTTTTAAGAAGAAAGAAGAGATAATAAAACAATCTTACTACTTTATACTAGACAATACCGCTGCTTAGATAAAGCATTGCTTCTAAGCACATCAAGTCCTTAAGATATTCTTCTCACCATCTATCAAGACATTGCAAGTCATTAAGGGGATCGAAGTTGCCCCATTATGTTATTGTCTAGTACACTACAATGAAAGTGGATCAATAAGTTTTATTATTATTGATTCTACATATTCAAGTACAACTCATATTTAGAAGGAAATATAAGAATTACAACTAAGTGATTAAGAAGATCATATGAAATAAGGCTTATGACAATGCCCACTAACACAAGTGGTCAATTAAAGATATGCACATACAACCAAGGTTTTATATAAGTGATCCTATGAAAACAATGCATTGTTGTAAAACTGAATGAGTATGCCTCTTCAAGGTATCTTGACTTTCAAAGACTAGCGTACTACAATACAGCACTAGGTCCTCAATGGCATCATAGGGAAATGAGATGCATCAAGACTCGTTAACTTACCCCTTCTCTACATGTCAATAACTGGATGAGGAAAATTATAAATGGAAACAGTATATAAAGAGGCTATTCTTACATGGTGATGATCGCTACCGATTATATTTGCTTTATACAATACTCCTTGTGCATGATGTTCAATGTGCATGTGTTTGCAAGGCTTCGTACATGTGCTTGCAATGCTCAAAGCACACATACGCACAAGGCTCAATGCTCACATAGCACTCGACACATGAGTACTTTAAATATTTGATACACTATGGTAATTTATGACATCCCCCTTTGCTTGATTTGAATGATAACGATATTAGAGTTATTCAATAGATGGGATTACTCATATCTAATGTCATGTCACCTCCTCTTGATGACTCTTGAAAAGTGCTAGTAACATCCATTGCGATTGCTACCCCTTGGGGAAGGAAAAAGGAGTGATTACATGTGAAAACTAAGGAAAGTAAGCGAGTTAGCAAAGTGAAGTGCAAATGAGATAGAAATTACATAACTATACAAGTAGGAAATTGAAGATAAAATGATAAAGGTAGTATAAGGAATAAAGCCTTATTAAGGACTCATGTTTAACTCGAAGATTTGGCTCATCCATGTTCATATCAGAGAACTCATACTCAACTCACATGTTGAACTCATGTACAGTCATATATTTACCTAATAAGCACTCATGTTTAAGCTTTACATCATGAACAAAACTCACATCTAGATCAAGCGTCACGCCATGTTCAACTCTCATGTTCACTCCTTATGTTAAGAAGGCTCATGATTCAATTGCTCACCTTCAGCTCGCATTTCAAGTGTCATGCCTAGCCTATGATGCTAAGACCTATATGATGCTCAAGCCTCATGTCCTGTTCGAGGGTTATGAGATATTCACGCCTTATATGATGTTCAAACATCACGTCGTGTTCATGAGTCATATGGTGCTCAGGCTTCACATCATGCTCAAACTTCAAGTCATGTTTAGACCTCATGTTATGTTCAAGCCCCATGTTGCACTTAATCCTTACGTTACGCTTAGGTCTTGTGATGTATTTAAGCCTCATGTGACATTTATGCCTCACATAGTATCATGCCCAAGACTCATGACATGTCTAAGGTTTATTTTACATTCAAGGCTCATGTTATGTTTTGAGATCATGTGCAGTTCAAGGTTCACCTCAAGTTCAAGGCTCACTTCATGGTTAAGGCTTATGTTTAGGGCTTATCCTCGATTCTCATGTTAAATCATGTTTAAGGGTAGCGATTATAGCTCATGCTCACTCGTATTCAACTCTAATGTTCAATACTTACATTCAATCTCATATTCAATGCTCAAGTGCAATCCTTATGTTTACTCGTGATCAAGAATCATGTGTTAAGGTTTATGTTCGACTCATGTGTTAAGGTTTATGTTCAACTCATATGCAACTCACATACCAAGAGTATCATGTTTAATTCATACACACAAGTCATACATGCTCATATTGAAGGTATAGAAGTGCTCATGTTAGAAGCCCACATGTATTCATACCAAAGGGATTGTGCTAAATTGAAGTGTTCCACTCTTATGTATTCAAGTAGAAGGCTTATAATTGGTTCATATGTGCTTAAGTCATGAACTTGCTTTCAACTCTCACATGCTCTTGCTCAAGGTTTATGTTCAATTCATGTGATAAGCCCACTTTGAAGCTTTATGTCCATTTCACATGATTTAGCTCACAACTACTCGTGTTAAAGGAGGTCGTGTTCATTTCAAACTTTCAATTCATAAATACTCATATTAAAGAGGTTCGAAGCACATGTTCATTTCCCATGTTAAGTTCATATTCTAAGCTTGTGATTGGTTCACATGCTCAAGGCTCACACCATAACATGTTCAAGAATCTGTTGTGCCATGTTCAAAGACTTATGTCATGATCAGATATCATGCCATGCTCAAGACTCACATCATGTTTAAAACTCATGTTCAAGACTCATGTTTTATCTATATGTGTGCTCAGCTTATGGGTTTGCATTCAACTCTCATATTTTAATATCCAAGGCTCATGCGTTATTCATGTGTGTTTAACTCTCATATATTAACATCCAAGCCTCGTGTTTAGTTCATCTCATGTGTAAGGCTCACGCTCACCTCTCATGTGCTCGTATGTGTATGCCTTTACAACTCGGGACTCATGTTCAATTCATATTACAAGTTGCAATTAGTTTTATGGAGATTACAAATAAAGGCCACACATAACCCAAGCATTATACCACTTCACTGTCACCTACTAATGAAGATTAGTCTTCGTTGGCCCCCGGTTTGCAAGCAATCATGATTTGGGCAGTAAAGAGTCTATTCTCTTTAAGTCATGCCAGTTTGCTAATTGGTACAAGGATAAGATTTGGTCCTTAAGTTACAATCACAAACTTTTAACCCTCAATTAGCAAACAGTCACAGTTCAGGTGGTAAAGAGTCTACCTTCTTTAAACTGTACCATTTTGCTAAGTGTTGCTAGCTTGAGATACGACCCTCAAGTTAACATCGTAGAATTTTGACCCTTGATTGCAAACAACTGTAGTCGAAGCAATAAGGAGATCCTCTTCAAACCAAGCTAATTTTCTAATTGTAGCAAGTTCGAGATTGTGGCCACTCAAAATGTGATTGTAAACTCTAAAATATTGGTTATGCTACCTACAAAAGATAAATGATGACAAAGTGTTAGTTTCATTATGAAAGAAAAAGAGAAGTAAATCCTATCATATCGTGAAAATCAAGGCATATACTCGAGCTATGTACACCCATTCATGAAGCAAGCTACAATACTCAACAAAAAGTTCAAGCTCAACCACTATACATCAGTTTTGAAAGTAATTAATGAAGAAAGATGCATAGACACATTAGGAATATACCTAATGGCTAATTTCAGTGTAAGAACCATGGAGTATAAGGAACCAAAGACATGAAATAAGTATCATGTAGACTATATATACCATGCCCTTTGTAAGTGAAGATCAATTATGTTTATCTATTCAAAGAACAAGTCTCTAAGGAGCCAAAATCTTCTATGCTCAATGTCAAAAATCGAGTATGATATCGAGATCATTTTCATCATGAAACAACAAGAATTATAATAGTTTTACCAATAGGAAGGTAAATATTTACACATATAGGAAACAAGCAGCAATGGTCAAGATGTAAGCAGTTTCAAACAAGATACTCCAGTTTGTCACCTCAAAATAAATAAGCGAAATTTGCCAAGTTCTTGATTCGAAAAGTACAATTCGCTTAGGAATTTTACCAATCTTTGTATGTGACACAATAGAAGGCGTTTTATTCAAGAAAACAAAGGCATATCTACAAATTCATCCAACAAAAGATTATGTCATTTATGCTTCAAGCGTATCAAAATTATAGTAGTAAACCCAAAGCAATTTTAGCTAAACCAAGCTTAAGTGATAGGGGCAAAGATGATATTATGCGCATTGTAACTCAAGATATTTCTAAGTTTCAAATATTATTGTGCAATTGAGTATTTGGAGTGAATCGAAACTTATGCAACCAATTGGAGTAGATTACTTATGGTAATCGACTCGACCAACAAGCTACAAGCACCAACCATGAATTGAAATAGCAGCAGCTTGTATAGCTCCATGCAATAGCTGACCCCAACTAAAGTTCACCAACTCCTAGTAGTAGCATAGTACATTAGCTAACCTTATTGTACTTAAACACAATGGGGTAGACTTTATGAAAGAGCTACAAACCAATCAAAAACTTACAATAGGCACTCAATACGAACAAAGCCATAAAATGGCCATAAGCATCCATATGACAGCAATAAGAACCAAGTAGTTGATTTAAAGATAACAACTGGCTACACCAAGCAAAAGAAAGCTCCATAAATTTGCAACAAAAAATCCATACTAACCAACAAATCAGCTATACATTTAATTGATTTCAATGAAAACTCCACATCCAAGAGCAAATGATAGCAACTTTACATAGTTCATGGAACAATAGCACAACAAATCACCCAAGTATGTCTTAACCTAGTCTCTTTACAGCGGATGAAAGAATTAAGTGCCATGCAACCCTATTGATGACCTAACAATATGTCTCCATCTAAGTTCACCAACATTCAAATAACCACACAACTATCATTACGAAGATTATTAAGAGACGCCACAAACAGCAAAGTTCAAAATATCTAAGCCGTTAGGACAAAACCAAAGAGAGCACTTATCACAAGATAACGAAATTGAAAGCATAAATTAGTTAAAGAAAAAAAGAATGTAAGGTTTCAAGTTAAGCAAACAGAGCAGAATCGAAGATCCGAGTTACAGTGGCTCAATTAATAAATGTTTTTAAATTCGAACATTCCACCACACCAAAAGCAAGATGAGTGTAGTAACCACTATTCATTGGCTGTTCAAGTACCAATTTATGGTCATGATTAAAACTTTATCAATAAAGTCTCTTTTATTTCTCTTTTCCTCTCTTTGACAGTGCTATATGAGAGGGTTTATTTTTCTATTCTTGATTCAGGATGTTAGATATTATGTGTACAAGAAAGAAAACGAAGATACATTTCCTCTTGAAGTCCAACTGTAAGACTAGTATGAAGCAACAAAAGAATATGCTTTAGAGTGGTCCTTATTCCTTATCCTCATCTCGCAGGTGAATGATCATAAGGGTACAAAAGAATTAGGCCCAAGATATCACTTTAAAATTAGGCTAATTATTTGTGAAGATCAAGAGCTTAACAGTTAGTGGGATTTAATTAAGGAAATGGACTTGCTTCTTTCTTTCCTTTTATTCATGTAAACTAAAGTTTAGCTTCACAAGCATGGCTGAGAGCTTGGCATGTGGCTCCAATTACGTGCTAATACAATTTGCTTTTACTTTCATACATGATATGGATAGATGTTCGCCTTTGGAATCATGTTACTAATTTGATGAGTTAAAAAGGAAATTTCTAAATAGAGATTTAAAAATTTGTTTAACTTCTAGAATGCTACCTCAAAAACCCTATAAGGGACATTGTTCCCTTGATCCTTGCCCACTAACCGGTTAACGAGATTGTTGTATTTGTAGTACAACAAATAAGATTTGGTTAACACAAAGTATTTATATTATATATGAAGACCTTACAAAAAAGAATGCCCTTAAATGAGAAGAAAATTAAGGCAATATTAATACATGGAGTAAGACCAATGAGACTGCTAATGTGAAGTTAGAATATGAATTCAACTCAACGGAATGAATAACTTATATGGATAGAATAGAAAAGACAAATCAGCTCAAAAAGAAACATGTACATTGATGAATATTGGGCATGAGTCACTTAAGTCATCTTTAGTCACATCTAGCATGACTTTACACGTGGTACGTACATAACTCTTGAATCTGTACCTATACCCCTATAATATTAAACCTACTTATTAATGTAAAATTAATAAAAATAAAGGAAAAATATTTTTTTCTTAAAAGTTCTTTTAAAAATGATTTTTATGTAGTCATTGTTGCCCAAAAAAAGATGGAAATGGGAAAATAACCCAAAAAACAAAAAAAGGTTAAGATTAAATTGGTGGAATGATATTGACTTGCTCACTAATGAAATGACAGTAAAAGGAAAAGAAAAAAAATCAAAAGTCATTTCTCTAGTCATGTATAATGTAACTTTATATACAATACGCATGTAACCCTTATATTCGTGCCTACATCCCTACAGTATTAAACTTGCTTATTAATGAAAAATCCATAAAAATAATGAAAAATTCTTTTTGTCTTAGAAGTTCTTTTAAAAATGATTTTTATGTAGTTCTTGACACCAAAAAAAGATGGAAAAGGGAAAATAACCAAAAAAAAAAAAAAGGTTAGGATCAAATTGGTGAAATGATCCTAACTTGCTCACTAGTAAAATGACAGTAAAAGGAAAAGAAAAAAAATCGGAGTCTAAGATATTGAAATGTAAAAGCAAAATTGATTTCCAAGTGAGTTGTTTTATAAATAGGGGATATTTCACTTTCCTCAAAGTAGAACTTAACTAACCTATAAAAATGTTGTTTTGCTTTTAATTTTTTAAATTGTTATTAGTATATTCTTAAAGGATTTTCATAAAAAAAAACGCTTAATATACTTATTAATCTTCTTGATGAAAAAAATAAAATAAAATCAATAAAAAATTTATTTTTTTCTTATCAGATTAGATTTCTTATTGATTTTTTTTAATTCTAAGACCCAATCTTAAATTTTATAAAGTTTTTACTCATGTCTCAATACTTAACCCTAAACCTTGCTAAGTAATAGTCAAGTACTCTATGACAACTCACCCTATTACATCTCTATTATCTTTTCATATTTTCTGTGGTTATTCCAAAGGATGCATAAATATCTCTATTCGAATTAAGCCATCATAGTTCTTTTGTTTTTTTTTTTTATTTCGGGAAAAAAGTTCTTTTAGGGCACCTTTTATTTTTTTTCAAAGATTTTCAATTCTATGGTTTTATTCAAATTTTTATTTTTTGATTTTTTTTATTTGGAGAAACATGAAAGGAAATTTTTATTTGATGAAAAGCATTAACTTTTAAAAGCTAAAAAAACCTAATTTTTAAGAAAATAAATTTTAAAATCCTAACTTTCTAGAAATTATTATTTTTAAGAAAGCGAACTTTTCAAGAAAATTAGAAAAAGCCCAAACATGTGATCATGCAATGATCATGCAATTGAATAAGCAAAACATATCAAATTCAAACGTGGAACATGCAAACATGCAATTTTATTGAAATAAACAAGGAATTTTGTAAATATGCAACATGCAAACATAATAAAAACAAGCCATTTTCAGTTTTTCAAAAAACATGTAATTTTCAAAAAAAAAAAAAAAGGACTATAAAATATGTAAATATCACCAAGTAAACATATGAACACATAATCACATATAAAATTTCATTAAAACTCTAGAACATGCAAATTACTACAAAATCATCAAAATAAGCCAAAAACCCTAAGACATGCAAAATATGCAATTTAACATGAAAATTCATTAAAGTTCATAAAATGATGCAAACTATCACAAAATTTTCAACCTGGTTATTAAACATGAAATTTTTCATGGAAATTTTCAATTTTAATGCAAGTTCACATGGGAATGATCAAAACAAACAAATACATAAAAATTTATTAAAAGCCTTAGAATTAATCTAATCAAACAAAACAACTTAAATTTTCTATAAATTTGTTATTTATTTACTTATTTAAGAAGGAAACAAAAATTAAAGAAATTAAGCTTACTTGGCACATGGTGGTGGTGTGCTCAATTAGAGCCTAGAGGTACTCTACATCCATTAGTTGTGGTGTTGTCGACTTGTCCTTTCTAAGAGTGTTTGCTCAAGCTTTCAATTAATATTGTGGTTAGCTATACATAAAGGTGTAAATTAGTAATATTCGATTGCCCTTGAACATCTTAATCAAGCAATTAAAATTATAACAATAGTTAGTTGTTCTTATTGGAATTGGGTTAAGGTTTTTGCAATTTAGGTGATGGGTATTCCATCCTATGGATCAATTTTGACTAGCTTTGAATTGGGGGTTAATTACTAGAGAGAGAACTTAGAGTTTTAGGTAAATAAGTTTGGAGAGAGAAAACTCTAATCACTTGATACTCAAGAGCAAACTCTCATTTTATAAAGTAGGAATTTAGGATAAAATTTTGGAATCAAATTTACTTAAAATCTTATTAATTTAACCAAATTTATGCACGAATCATTTTTTACTAAAAGTTGCCTATTTTGATTGATTTTATGTGTGATTTTTCATATGATTTGATTCGGTTAATGTGTGCAAATCAATATAGAACATGTCTTTACTAGTGATTTGATTTGAAATAGAAGAAACGTTTCAAAAGATCAAATTTCCCATTCAATTTTGAGCAACTGCTATGGCGATCGGGGAAAGGAAAGAAGAAGGCATGCACATAGGCTTCATGCGCGCGAAACCGTATGTGCCTATTCAAAAAAATAAAGGAGTCCATAAGTTATATCCTTGCACAGAACTCGAAACCTACATGCCATATGTCGTACGCCTTGCTCCTATGGCAACGGCACACTCAAATTCTCATGGGCAATTAAATTGCTCATCAGGACTCTAGCCAGCCTAGGCCAATTTCAACCTACAACACATTCCGAGGTGAAATTGAGCTCGTATGTACCCATTCCTGGTATCTACTTTGTGAAATAAGTCGCCAGTCCCTATGGTACGCATATCATATGTAATGAAGGTTGTCTCAAAATGATGCCTGTCTAGTGAACTTCTGGGTCTTACTTCATTCTATCTATCTTGTACAAAAATTGATTTTTGCTCAAATAAAAAATTATGGGGCTCTTGAAAATTTGTCCAAATCTGAATTTGGCCTAAATTAAAGATTTTTTCTCCCTTTACAAGTGAGCAAGCTGGACTAGTCCCGAGTGAAATTAATTTTTTTTTTTTTTTTAAAAAACCTCCTTTATTTCTCAGCCCCCAAAATATGTTTTTCTTATTATTTTTTTTTCCCATTTATTCTATTCTTTCCGTTTTCCTTTCTTTCTTTTTTTTTTTTTTGGTTTTTCGTTTTTACTAATTTTCTTTTTATTTTTGAATCTTTTACTATGAATCGCTATTTTGTGCTAAAATTGAAAATTAATAAGAGAAAAAAAAGGGACATTTACACTTATAATATAGAATGCCCGTTCCATAAATTGAAAAAAAAGGTTGAAATAAGGGTTATGAAATGAGAATTCGATAGGCATCAATAAAACGTCCTACACTTGTTGAAAGATATTTCCTAGGCTTATGTTAGGTACTATAAGCATTTTATGAAGGATTTCTAAAGCTAGCTATACTTTCAATTTCACACAAAAAAAAAATAATAATAATGACAAATCCGAATAAGATGACAGTTGTGAGTAAAGTTTCTTGGAAATTAAGAAAATACTTGTTATGGCTTTCATGTTTGGCACCTTCTAACCTAAAAGAGCCAATATAATATTTATAATGATGCCTCCAATGGATTGGATTGTGCATTGATGGAGAATGGAAAAGTATTAGCTTTTGCATCACGGCAATCAATGAAGCATGAAAAGAATCATTGTATATTTGATTTGTAATTAGTGGTAGTAGTGTTTGTCCTACAAATTTGAAGGCACTACTTATATGGTCATCACTATAAGATTTACATAGATTACATAGGCACTTGAAATACTTTTTTACTAAAAAAAAAAATAAACTAGTGATGGAGAAAATTGCTTATGATTGACCAAAAATTACAATATTAATATCAACTACCATCTTGAAAAAGCTAACATTGTAGCTAATGTACTAGGCCATATGAAAATGGAGTTTCACGTGGATTGTGAGAGATGTTAATCGGCAAAATGTAAGATTAAATAGTGAATAACATGCCAATATTAATTAGAAACTTTTGAATAAAGTGTTTGAAATGAATCCATTAGTATTTTTTTGACTTAATTATAAACTGCTTTTAGCATAAGATATTACAAATTGTAGGTATCAAATGAGGGGACGATCGAAAAAGAAAAAGATCTAAGCTCAATTATAAGATCTTACAACAAGAGCGTTGCATATTTTTAGGGGAGAGAAGGAGAATTGTGATACTCCATATGAATAAAATCTTACATATGTTGTGAGAGATGTGAAGTGATTAAAATGAGGCTATTAGTGTATTTTGGTTTAGCCGTTAACTACTTTCAATCTAAAGTAATAGAGCCATGTACTAGGTCCTATGAACAAAAGCCAAGTTGCTTCTTCGTTGACTATCCAGGAAGAATCAATCTAAGACTTTAAGAGAATGAATTTGATTTTTTAAATTGCATGAGCGTGAGGGACATTTGATGAGTTTGGAACCGTAGCCAACCCTTCTTGATAGGATTATTAAACAGTTATAGTGGAAGGATGAAAATGTACGGGAAATGAAGGGAGGCTACCCGAGGAATTGATGGGCAGATTTTAGATTGGATGATAATGGATTACTCGAATTTTAAGTAGAGAATTTGCCTACATTAAGATCTGGAGTTAATAAATATTAGAAGAGTCACATAGTTCAGGATACACTTTATACCTCGGAGGCAATAAGATGTATCGCGATCCAAAAACTATCTTTTAGTGGAATAGTATGGAATGAGACGTAGCGTACTTTGTTTCAAAATGTGAAACGATGCTTTCAATTCCTGCACAAAACCTATCCGTTGGAACTATGGTTCTTTCCTACCTTATCCTACATCTATTTGTATTCGGCTTATCAGTGGGATGCTTCTTTTTTTATATGCTTCTCTTCATTTATCATCACTCATCACCTCTTAGCAATTTGTTTGGGAAAATCCCATCTGCCAAAATTGTATTTGAAAGGAAAAACTTTTCCATGAGTTGCGTGAAATCATATGATTATTGGTTTGATCAAAATGTTCTTGAAGAGTCGGGACCATCGTACTTTTATAGTCTGATTCCAAACTTCTAATGAAATTGACCAAATTAGAATCCCTTTCCTATTATTTAATTCCCACAACTTACATCAATGCCATTATGAAGTTTACAACTTCAGCTATCGAATTAATATTCTGAAATGAAAGATGATATGTGAGAACAGATATATAGCTGCTTCTAACTCTCGCCCCTCAACCTCCAGTTGCAGCCTTTTGCCAGGTCCTCTTCACGGGTACATGAACTGCAATAAGCATTAAAGTACCTGAAAAACTTATGAGCCAGACTTGCCGTTTCTTGTCTCGCATTTAGATGTCGCAGTTACGTAGTTATAAAAACTATACAAGTATTTAGGTGTGCCCCATTCATATAAACAGGCAAAGACTTGATTCCAGAAGTGAAAGAGAAGACTAGAATCCATGATCTTCAGATATATTTCCATGAAGATGAGGAAGAAGTGTTCTGGAAGAACAAGTTTGGTTTATCAACATAAACATCTTTCAGCAAACTCAAGAACGAATTTGATCATCTATAGTAGGCTTTCCAAAAATCAAGTTCCTAGTGAATGGGGAAGAGGGAATAATACAGCAGATAAACATTAGAACTAGTCACGAAATGTTGTTCCTCTCACAGCTCCAAAGTTTCCACTTTCAAGTAATCACACTGATGGGAAAAACTTGTTGAGATTGAAGGGCAGCGAGTAAAACTCTTCACTTCTCGTATCCGTCTTAAAGGAACGGAAACGATCCCACCAGTGCATGCCTCTGTCTTTCCTGGTCGCATTATCCATGTGGTGTATTGTTGTATCAAGGAAGTAGGCCACCAACCCAGCAACAAAGGCCTCAGATGAGAAAGGCACGTTAATCATGTCATTGAACTGCCGAAACGTAAAAATATTGTGAGGACATGATTGCTGAGAACCAACAAGTAAATGACCTTATTTATAGAAGAAAAGGTGTAATTACTTACCCATCTAGCTCCAGTATGTACTGGACCATACCCATTGACTGCTGTGTACTCTTTGAAATATTGGGGTATCGATAATCCCATGAAAACTGCGAATCCTAGAATAAACTTCGTCCTGAAACTATTAAGATTGCAGAACTGGAGGAGGCTGAGACCACCAGAGCCTGGTTACACAGTGAAAAATTTGTGATGTTAATTATCGCGGCAAGAATTAGGAAATGATGAAATGGTGATTTCATCTACGTACCAACATAGGCAAAAAAGAGGCAATACAAAGCTGCAGTAATAGGTGCTGGAATGGAAGCAAAGATAGCTCCAAATTTCCCTGCATAAAATGCACGCTTAGTATATATGTACCAGTGATATGGACCACTTATTCTGAATTTAGAACCATTATTTGATATTTACCCAATATAGAGAAGAATATCATAAAACCAGCTGAGATTTGTACCACTCTTCGGCTCCCAACGCGAGTCAATGCTAGCAAACCAGCATTTTCACTACAGAAACAATATTTGTCAGGAAATTTTAAGAAAGTCAAAGTGTAGAAACTCAATGCAAATTATGTGTCCTTGAACAGAGTTATCTTACACCGCTACTGATGATCCAATGCCGGTACCAAATATCCCAGAAAACAAAATAGCCACTCCCTAAAATCATGTAGAAAGATTTGAATCATTGATGCCTAAAAAACATCGTACCTATTTTGTAATTTAAGTTCGTGTACCTGCCAACCAACTCCGCGACTGAGAACTGAAGGTGGCAGTGGTGTTGCACTTGCATATCTTGAAACAGCAATGAAAGCACCTGTGGACTGTTAATTAGACATTGTAAGAGTAGTTAGTTAAACAAGGCACATATTAATGTCAACACCACTGAGTAAGACTTCCATGAAGCAATGATATAACAGCAGCTAAAAGAGGGTAAAAAGGACAAAAGCAATTGAGATCCCGTTGGAATTAACCAAGACAACTAAGGAATCTATTCGGTTTTGAATTTCCCTTCTCTTTATAGGAAATAAATGTGTTTAGTTAAGTGGTGTTTATTTTCTAGCCAAAGCATTTAGAAACCAATCGAATACCAAATTTACAAACTTCTGCTTGAAATAAAAAGCCAGGGAGATACTGGCATCAAAACAGATAACATAAGGTAGTGCATCTTGGGAAACAATCTTCCAGATTTCATTGAAATGAAAAAACTAAGGATGCCACAATAAATTCGTTTCCAGAATAAGAGAGCAACAATTTTAGTTTAGTTATGGCCATAGCATCCACCAACAATTCAATCGGTGAAGTCAAAGGACCGATGATCTATTTTGTGCATGTAATGTGACGAAAGTACACATATCCATTATTGTTAATGTACACAGTACACTGTTATGTCATTCTCCAAATCAAGAAGTATAAAACATTTCAGCTAATGTATACAAGCATGGAGGTAGATTCTCTGATGCGATTATTACAAGTGCGTGGAAGATGGGACAATTAGCAATTAAATTCCTTGATGAGGAAAAGATGGTATACAAAATTTACCTCCACAAGAGTAACAAACGAAGCGGCCATCATAGCAAAAGCTTCTCCAGCATCAAATGTAGGTGCACCCCACTGGAAAGGATATGGAAATCTAATCCTACAAAACAGCACCGAAGATCAATGGAATAATCAATTGAGGGGAAGAGCTCTAAAGCAGTTGTCTTTAATTAGTTCACCAAGCACAAGAATAAGTCTTCTAGTTTTAGAAACAGCTAGTATACCAGTATAAAAATGTAAACCTTATGTCAATGAAAAAATACAAGCACGATACCATGGAGCGCCACCAATAATTCCGGCACGATCGGTACGGCAACTTTGTTGAGTTTTGAGTCCCGTGTGTTTATAGGCTCCACCAACCGTGAGCAGGTGAGCATACACCCACACGATAATAACCGAGAATATTACAGCAAATCGGTCAAAAACATGCCTCTCACCACGGATCATATGAGGTAAATACTGCAATTAGACCGCCGATAAGAATTTATTTCGAATCTTGAGCCAAGTAAACCTTGTCTTGTATTACTTAAAAAAAAAAAACAAAAAGAGAGAGAGAGAGAGAGAGAGAGAGAGAGAGAGGGAGAACATTTTGCAGCTCAAACTTTGATACATTACCTGGGAAAATAGGATTAGGAGGATGATTTGAGGCAAACCAATCTCCACACACGTTGCAAGCTATAAAGACATAGCCAAAGTTAATAATTCCCCAAAAAAAGGACGAAGAGTGATTTTGACATAATTTTCCATATCATTTCATACCAGAGGAAATCCATGCTCATACAGACCGAATCCAACAAGTGCCACCAAAGGGACCGCTGCCAGGGGACTTAAGAATCTGAATGAATAAAGGGGAAAATATCAATTACATTGCACGGCTAAACTTAGAAAAAGGGTACAACTCACGGTATCTAGAAATTGCTTGCAGCTCTTAATTTATAGTTTTAAACAAGAAAGATCTGCACAAAATGAAGAAATAAGCATAGTTGTAAGAAGTTGTTCAAATGGCTACAATGAATATGTTAATGTGGCCGGGCCGGAATGCCCCAAAAGGACCAAGATCAAAGACTTTATACAAAGTTATTTCACTAAATTAACCAAGGACAAACCTTGCAACATTACGCCACAGGCCACTAAATCCAAGTACAATCTGAAGAGTTGATGCAACGATGAGGGATCCCTGAATTCCTCGCATTATCTTCTCAAATTTCTGCACACTCACACCAAAATTAAAAATTCTTAGGCATCTGAAAGAGAAGATAAATATAACTTCTGGTATAGTTTTAAAGAGCAAACCTCCTGAGGAGTTAAGATATCACTATATCTCCCTGCCAGTATGATTGAAATGGTTGTTGGGATGAAGGTATAAGAAGCACCAATAACAGCAGGCAATCTAGATCCAAAGAAAGTCTGAAACAAGGTGTTTAAGCCAGCCACGAACAATATAGTCTGGATCATTTTTGCCTTTTCTTCCTGCATGACCGAATTAGATGTTATCAATTATCACTAACCCTACATATAATGAACCTACATCCGTAATCATGAAGACTTACATTGCCTCCTCCCATTTGAGGAACTAGAAAAGTAGGAATTAGCACTGTAGTTCCAAGCATCACCAAATAATGCTGGAAGCCAAGAAGGATTGCTTCAGCTGCATTAAACAACATCACTTATTATAATTTCCAAAAACGACAAATTTTCCAAATGGGTTCTGTAACCACAACTCAATGATGCTAGAATAATATGTCCAAGCCCTCGCATGCAGACTTGAGTAACAAAAGAACATCATAGAACTACATATCACTCTCAAGCAAGAAAACAAAACATGTGACGAGACATCATCAACATATTCTTCATTAACATAACCAAATATCAGAATCACAAGAAAACAGAAAATATATATTTCAAAAAATAAAATAAAATAAAATAACACTCACGCCAAGGAGGAGGACTGGTAATGCAATAAGAAATGTTGGGAAGTTGATCCTTCACCGGGTGTGGTTGAAGCTCCTCCTGCTTCGGTGGTGGCGCCGCTCCTCCACCTCCACCTCCTGCCATTCTCAATCTCTCTTTTTTCTCCTCGAAAAGTGAATAATAAAAAATATTTCAACCTAAAAAACCCAGAACAAAGTAGGAAAACAGAAGATAACCCAGAAATGACACAACTCGTAAACACCTAAATCTCGCTGAGGAAACCGTAAACTTAAAAGACAAAAGCATAAAAGCAAGCAACCTTAAGGCTCAAAGGCGCGTACACGATACTATATGTTGCGTTTTACAGCACAAAGCTAGCCTACTTACAGACCAAGTTACATGAAAAGAAGAAAGTCTCTACCGTGTGTGAAACCAGAATTTAAATTAAACAAAAAGAAAAAGTTAAGAGCAACAAAGGAAAAGCAAAAGCTATAAAAAGTGCCGAAACCGAAGAAAAAGAGAGAAGAAACCCAAAAAATTATACAACATAGGGAATCTCTCCCTTCCCTTTGTTAGCATTGATTTATTAATTTTCTTGTTGGGGCTAAATTGTTTAATGTAACAGTAGGTATCTTTTGCTTTTGCTCTTCAGCGTAGAAAAGCAAGTGTCCATGTCCAGTGTCAACCATAACTGGTTGTATCGCCAGTTGTAGTAATAGTACAAGTATAATGGTGTATATTACCACTACCTAGGACCGATTCCTTTGCTTCTTGCTGAATATTGTTGATGCTCTTCCTGCTCTGTTATGTCCCACTCTGTTTCAGTAAGCAAAATCAAGAGAGTATATTTATAGAGGAAAATGTACCTCAATGACTCGATGACTTTTTCTCTTTTAATTTCCTGCTAGTTTAAAGTTTTACTTTGCACTAATCCATGCTTGTCGCACCGCCTTACCGTACCTGCAGAATCAGAAATACAGACAGCGGAAATGCTTTTGTAGTTTTTGCATGATCAGCCCCTTCGCCCTCGTTAGTTAGGGCACTAGCACTAACCAATACGAAACAATATTTTTAAAAAAGGATGAAATCACAGGTGTTTTATATACATTACATTATATAAAATAACATATTAATTAAGTTCAAAAATTAAAATATAAATTATACTTGAAAAGTAGTTATTTTAGGTAATTATGCTATATCGCTCTTCTACTATATAGAAAAGCTACAATTTTTTTTTAAATAATCTCATATATAAGTTAATCACTTAGTTATTCAATATTATTCTAAGCACACGTAATGAAAAAAATTCAATCGTACTAATACGTCGTGCAAATCGATAAGTGACGTGCAAATGCTAATAAAAATTTAACATAAAATAATGAAAAAATCAATCTTTTTAAAAAAAAGTAATTATGTTTCTACTATCAAATTTTTATTAGTACCTACATATTACTCATCGATTCATATAGCATAGCATGTTAATACTATTGAAACATTTCTCCACGCATAACATGGGAGTCACATTCGCTACATTTAAGTTGTTAATTTATCAATTGAACTTCAAACTTCTATATCAATATTTGGTATTCTTTCAATTTTATTTTCTAAATTTTAAATTATTCATTGTAATATTAATTAAACATTCATACTAAATTTACCATCCAACTCTCTTCGTTTATGCTTATAATTTTCAAGCAAGATGTCTTTTTCGTGTAAAATGGACTGAAGTAGAAAATTTGATTGACTATCCTTGTTATATTCAAAATTTTAAATTTAAGGCTTAAAATTTTACATGCGAAATTTGGCTAAATGACAGCATAATTAGTGACTGATGGCAAGCTGGTATAAATTGATAATTTTACAATATAAATTTTATTTTATTTTTATCTTTTGTTTAATTGAATTGAAACTTATCAAGTTTTGTTATCTCTAGTTACCGCACTTTGTTAGTTTTATTACTAGTGCCATCACGGATCCCATCAAATATGTGATTTCGAATTTAAAGAATTAGGACAATGAGGTTTTGTATTTCCGTGGGTTTTTGTGATTACATAAACGAATAAAATAATGGGTATATGAATTGTTATTATTCCGGATATTACACATCAAATTAACAAATCAAAATAATTAATCAATCATAAGATTGATATGACTCACAATCTGTATTTAGCTAAAAAATGGTTATAAAATATGATATAACATAGATATCTTATCATCAAAACAAATTCACTATAATCTAATGCTAATAAGATTGATACCAATAATATGAATAAGACAAATCACTGAATAAGAGGTTTACACTTCAATATTAAAAAAAAAAAATGTTTAATGAATAACATATGAATGTTAACCCTTTAATAGTCTATTAGAGTCAATAATAACATGTGACGAAAAAATAAGACAAAATATAACAGAATAAAATAAATTAAAATTTGACAGATCAGGTGCTTAAACAGGATGTGACACCATTCTATAAACATTAGAACGGATCGTATCATCCGAATGCCATGCTTGAGTTTTTCGAACAGCTCAAGAAAATCCCGCAATACCTCCTCTTTTTTTTAGCCGCAAAATGAATGAATTTTGGGCTTAATTTTGATTAGTTTCCAATCACTTCTTAATGTTTGGATCGCTGCAATTCCTGTCGTTACTCCCATGTTGGTAAAGATACGCCCTGGAATCAAAATTTTCTTGAATGATAGTCTTATAACTTGGATTTTTTTGGGCTTGAATAATCACCTTACTAATGAACAAGTTTTGCTACTTTTCCTATTTGCATTTCTTATTCTTATCTGATCGCACCTGACCTCTTCTGTAGACATTAGCGATAGTATGATTCTTGGGTTATCTTTGTTGAATATATAGGTATTTTTGAAACCGTCATAAATATTCCTCCACTAAATTGCTAAAGCCTGCCCAAGAGTATATAGATTGCCTTCTTGGGTACATCACAAGTATTTGTAATAATATATCTACCAATAGAAATCAAAATTTATATCTATTTGGTGACTCATAAGCTCTAGCATGTCATGTGACTCTTCAATATTTTGAAAGCAACAGGCTATTCTTTTCAACCTTCCTACTAGATGTGATGTTGGTGTAGCTACCTCCATCAAAGTGCATTACTTTACCTTAAATGTACATCTTGTGTGAAATAAGTGCTCTCTCCATTCTTTTCTTGACTCAAACTGCTTATGTAAGTTCTACTAAGAGTAAGCTCATCAATGGCCCTTCTTCACCTGTGAGTTTAATCATGGTCTCTTCATTGCTGTCATAGATCTTTACATTTTTCTCAATTTCAACCAACTTCTCATTTAGGTCCTCTTTACAATTTACTAAGTTTAGATAAAAAGAATTGGATGCATATGCAATTCGATTAAAAAAGATTCGATGAGCTTGTTATGTTCTTATATGATGTTAAATGTTGTTATAAAATTGATTGATAGTAATTGGTGTTTGGGTAAAAAATTATGGAATAAATATGTCCTATTAATGATTGATAGAATAAGAGAATAGATTATGAGTTGTTTAAAGTTAATGTTCATTTTTTCAAATTGCTTCATGAAGTTTCTAAGTAAAAGATAGTTTAGGGTGTACAACAAGAATAGTCATCAAGGAGTGTAAGAACATACATAGCATTAGAAATGGAAGTTCCAAAGTAAAGACCCAAAATGTTAGCATGTAACAATTGAAACAAACATGAAGCTTGATGAGAACTTCTCTCAAAGGGAAGTATATGAGATTTAGATTCATAGTGAATAGAACAAGCAAAATTATTTATATCAAGTTGCTTGCAAAAGTCTAAGTGTTGTAGCTTAAAAAACGAAGAGTGACCTAGTATTTTATGAAATAGATTAATCAAATCTATTTTATTACACGAAAAATGGATAGAAAATGTAAGTGTTATGCGTTTCATCATCTATTTATCTAAAATTTCAATGGTATTGAATTCCAAAACATACAATCCATGATAAGCTTTAGCCAAAGCAACATTTTGATCACTTTTCAAGTCCTGAAATATTAAAGAACCATAACCAACTTTGCTAATTAGCTTGTTGTCCACTAAAAGCCCGATGATGAACTGAAAGTAAGGTCTGAGTAAAATTTGGAACATAAAGAACATGAGTAAGAACGAAAGAGGTGTTTACATGACCATGGCCAATAACTAGGACTAATTTGTTCTATGTTCAAGTAGTTTGATTGAAATGGGTTGTAATAAATAATGAATGTCAAAAGGTAATGAGTGAAAAGGAGTGACATGTCTATAGCTCCTTAATCAATAATCCAATAACTAAATGTATTATTCAAAGTAATAAAATAAAAGGATCCGTTAATGTTACTAGCAAAATGAACTGAATTAATTATTGAAGCATCTTGAACTTTTTCACCTTACATCATCTTAAACACTTATTGGCAAACGTTCTATAGCAATTGCTAATCTACTGTTCCAACAAAAGGAGTTGAAGCTTGTCTACTATAGCTAACTATTACAACATCCAAAGGAGTGAATAAATCATCATTGTTATTCATGAAACAATTCGTCACTAATTTATTTCCACCTTTCCCAACCTTCTTTCCTTTATCCCAATCTAGGCAACCAATTAATTAGAAGCTACTTTCTATTAAATGCCCCTCTATCTTGCAATGCTTACAAACAAGTCTTGAACTTGTATTCTTCCCTTTCTTTCTATCATTAAATCCTCTATTATTTTCTATCCTACCCATCCAATAAGGATAAGCATCTAAATCATTCATTCCAAGTAAAGTAATTTGCTTTTGTCTTTCATGTTGTTACACTATATAGTAAGCTTTGTTAATTGTGGGTAATAGCTTAATTGACAAAATCTAGTTACAAACAAATTTGTAACCTTCATTTAAACCCATCAAAAGTTGAATTAACCTACTTTCTAATTCAAAATCTATAATTTGTTCCTTCATCCTATAAGTACAATAGTCCATCCTATCATAAGTACCATTAGGATAGAAACAAAGTACCCGAAGCTCATCCCCAACACCTCTTTAATCTACTATAATAGGCTCTAACAAATTGATTAAAATGTTCTTTATTATTAATATCATATTGTAACTAGTAAATCAATAGCCTATTACTCAATCCGTATTGCTCTCTAATCCTATTACAAAGATTCAATATCGATTGTGTATAAAGAAAGTTCTGAGAAATTTCATTCAACATGAAATCAAGATCCAAGAATGAACCATAATTAAAAAAAAAAAAAGTGCTTCTCTTATTGCTGAGAGCTCTCTCTCTCATTCTAACAGTTTTTTCACTCAACATGAGTAGTTTGTTATTTTCCACTTTCTACATTAGCATCCAAACGCATATTCTATATGATTCAGTAGTGCAACAAAATTTTCATCATTTATAGTAGGGTTTCTTAGCTAGTGGCCACCTTCTATACCCTTTCATATACAGAAAAACAATGGTTTTCTGCCTTTCAACTAAAAATATCACAATTTCCTCACCTAAAGTTTATAGCACACAATTCTAAACAAAAAGTTTACAAATTTTCACAATACATTTCAGTAAACAACTCGTTGCACTATACTATTATCTTGAATCATTTGTAGATCTGATTTTCTATACTATGGATAAAAGTAACTTTCCTAAGCACTTTGTCTGTAGTCTATAGGGTTTGTGTTTTCCTTCTTAGCTTCTATAAGTAATTGCTTCTTCTTTATGCTAGTGTAGTAGAGGCAATGTTTCTTTTGCTCATTCTAACATCTTATTTCATTGTTTTGCTTGTACTTTTGTCATTAGGTGCAACCTGACACTTGTTATAATGGTATCACATAAATCTAGTTAATGTTCAATAGATGTCCCATTACTTTAATTGGGTTAGTCTTGCTTACAAGAGCTACTTATCTATGCAGATCTAAGCTTGAACCAAGCTCATAAGGGTAAAGAGTTAATAATGAGCCAAAACTAAGAAAACGACAGTGAAGATGAGTGTTTAATCTTAGATATTTTAAATGAGGATTAGTTAGATCATGAATGTGTGATATTAGGTAAAGTAGTGGTTAATAATATTATTAAGAGGCTTATAGTTATGAGTATATTGAAGAAGGCTTGGGAGTCGTATGGGGAGGTCACATTTGCACCGGTAGGGCCAAATCACTATGTCGTTACTTTTGGATCTGACAAATGATAAGGATGGTGGTTTCTAATGGCCCTTGGTCTATTTTAAGGCATGTTTTCATCCCAAAAGAGTGGGATAAAGAATTCAACATGGAAGAAGTATGTTTAGACAAAGTACCTTTCTAGGTACAAGTACATGGCATGAAACTTGATTAAATGACCACTACAAATGCCAATTTAATTAAGGCTTCGCTAGGTAATTTGATAGAAGTGGAGCCAATTAAGTCGGCTAATGGGAGTAGAAGAGGTTTTTTGAGAATTAGAGTTAATGTGAATGTAAACAAGCCTTTGAAGAAAGAGTTGTGGATAAGTAGGGGTTTGTAGGATGGATATAAGGTAACATTTAAGTATGAGCATCTATTGGATTTTTACTTCACTTGTGGTAGGCTTGGACATCTTGCTAAGTCATGATCTTATCAATTGGAGGGTAGCAACAGCTACGGGATATGGTTATGAGTGATTAGAATTTGCGAAGGCTTTTAGATAAGTGGTAGTATGCTTAATAATAGCAATATGGATTAGGTGAAAAATCCAATCAATTCAAATTTAGAGACTGTATTAATAGCTAACATTCCTAAAGTGCAAAAGTGTGTCAATGATCACCTAGTGCAACTTAAGTCATCTTCAACCCCTAAACACTCAAACACCTTAGAAATACAACCTTAATTGGCTCAACCTACGCTGTCTCAATCACCTATTACACCCATGAACCTTGAAACACCAAACACTGCTATTACCCATCCTCCTGTAGCATCAAACATAACTTTAACTAAATAGGATACAAATCTAACCTTGACCCTATCCTTTAAGAAACTAAGTTTAGGCACAAATATACAAACTAACTCTCCAAAAACTCCTCTAAACAGACCATTTGAACCTAAATCACCCTCAATTTATTACGTTGAATTGCTACCGGAAGAGGGTAAGGGAGAAGGAAGTAAAGAGTTGGTGCTTATAGAAGTTATGCATGCCTTAAAGAATTTAAACTTGAAGAGGAAAAACGATTTTGAGGCATTGTAGGTGATGGGAATTAGGCTACTAAACCACTAACCCACAGCCGAGCCTAATGACTAAAGGGACTAGTAAAACGAATCCTCCTGTTCCAACTGACTCATGCAGAGGCCGAATATCTCCTTACTGACCCATTCGGCCTATTAAACCGAATGACTATCTATTTCTCATGTATCGTGTGCTAAGAAGTAGAAGGCCGAGACAATAGTCGATTCTCATTATCTTGTATGCTTGGTTAATTTCTTACTCGGTTGCACCCTTGCCGAGATGCCGAAAGAAAGAACTCGGATTGACCAAGCCACCCCTGTTCGGACAAGCGAGTTGTCTATACTTTTTGTCCACATCTTCGAACGACATCACCAATGCAATATTACTACGTGTACAGTATCATGTGTAGAATCCATTGCACCAATAATTACTTTCCTTATATATTCATTTTTACCTCTTTGTATCTTGTACATTACTTCCTTAATAAATGCCCTTTTATCTTTTCCTTTTTAGGCAAGTTGTCCTAACTTACAAGTATAAATACCCTTATAATTGTAGTTGTAAGGAGACACAGAGATTTTCCTTAATATACATGAGTATTTCCTTCATTGTGTAAACACTACTTGTTTACTCTCGGCATTACTCTTATCTTAACCCTTGAGCAAGACTAGGTGGTGAGTAACCTCATCAAACCGATTTATACATTATATCAAATCGTGTCGTGAGTCCTCAAAAGTTCCATTAGTGCGCCATATCCATTGGTGATGTTCGTGGGTTTTTGCTTACCCTTCATTCGCATTCACCCTTTCTAACAGCATTCTCCATTATTCCTTTTGATCTTTCTACAAGCTTGGACCCACCCAGCGACTGACCTTATTTGTTCTTGGTTACAGTCCGCAACATCTTGATATTAAAGCGGAGGTTTTGTTTAAGTGATTGGTTCCTTTAAAGTTCTATTTATACTCTATTTTGTGTGTGTAAAACAAAAAAAGTTATTGTGTTCATTTAAGTGTTATATTATTAACTGTTGATTTCCCAAAGTGTTTGTGTGAGCTTTGAATCAGTAAAGAAAATGACAAATCCAAGTGTAAATGTTTGTGTTGGAGATGACAACAATGGAGTTGTCCACCATGGGCGACAACCCCAGGGAATGCCGAGGAGCACTGAGGAGAGATTCGATGAGGAGGCTAACCTCTTAGTAGATCTAACCCGAGCTGTTCATGCACTGGCTTGCCAACCCATGAGATTATGCAAAATACCCCACAAGCTTCTCAACCTATTAGAAGTTAGAACCTAACTCGACTAGTTTGAGGTAGAGGAGTAGGTGGATGAGTAAGGCGAAGGATAAACCTAAGGGAGCTTGATGAAGAGGACAAGGAAGAGCATTTCAAAGAAGAGTGCGTACAAGTCCCCCGAGCGTTTAACCATGTGAAGCTTTAGATTCCGAGCTTCAATGGATCTGGAAAAGCTAATGAATATTTGGAGTAAGAAGAAAAGGTGGAGCATGTTTTTTATTATTATCATTACGAAGATTACAAGAAAGTGAGAATTGTTGCCATGGACTTCTTTAGATATACTGCCATGTGGTGGAAGAACTTCCAGGCCATGAGGAGATGAGAGAGCTACCAAGAGATTAATACTTAGCTCAAGATGAAGAGAATACTCAGAAATATATTCATGCAGGAAACCTATCTTCAAGATACTTTCACTCGACTTTAGAAGCTAAGACAAGGAGGCCAGACTGTTGATAAATATGTTCAAAAATTTCAGATACTTATGATTCATTGTGAAGTGGAGGAACCACCAGCTCAAATAGTCTCAAGATTCATTACTAGGTTGAGAGGAGACGTTTGAGACATTGTAGAGCTCCAATGATTTAACACAATGGATGAAGCTGTTAAGATTGCCCAACGAGTAGAAAGGCAAAGGAGGGGTTAACTAACGACCAAGATGCCGACTAGCCAACCTGGATAAGCAAGTCACCAAGCCCAATTGAGTACCAAGCCGAGCAAAAAGGTTAACCCAATGGTGAAGTACTAACCCAAACTTATGAGAAGGGGCAAAGGTCTAACAGGAAAACAAGTCAAATCAAGTGCTTCAAATGCCAAGGGTTCGGACATATGGTTGCTCAGTGCTCGAACTGCAAGACAATGGTCATCAAGGGAAATGTCCCAAAGTTAGAAGTAGACAATATAGATGAGAAACCTTAAGAGGAGGAGGTCCCTACCAAGAAAGAAAATGTCAAGAAAGAGCTGATTGAGAAGGACGTGTTTGCTGAAGACTTAAACAAGTTACTTATGCTTGTTTGACGCACTATGAACATAGAACCCTCACGAGAGGAGAAGTAGAGAGAGAATATGTTCCATACCACTTATAAGGTGAATGATCAAGTGTATGCTCTCATTGTAGATAACGGAAGCTGTACTAATATGGCATCAGTAGAACCTATTTCAAAACTAAAGCTGCCGACTGCTACAAATGCAAGGCCGTACAAATTGCATTGGTTGAGTGAGAAATGAGCATTACATGTTACTCAGCAAATAATATTACCGATCACTACAAGGAATTACTCAAACCAAATTCTCTGCGATGTGCTACTCATGTGCACTTCCCACGTATTACTAGGTAGACCGTAGTTGTTTAATAGAAGAGTTATCCACGACGACTACAAGAACATGTATACATTCGAGAAGGATGACCGGAAGATCACACTGAACCCCATGCCGTTGAAAGAAGTTAACAAATTACAAACAAAACTTGCTCGCAGATCGAAGAAGGCTTTAGTAATGAGTAGAGTTGAGCTCCAAGAGGCCATCAATCCTGATGAGCCAACCTTCATATTGGTCAAGCGCCTATTAGAAACAAAGGAGCAGGGTGAACTACACTAAGAAATTAAAGAGTCGTTAGACAAATATGCCAATATGTTCCCAAAGCAATTACTTGAGGGGTTACCTCCAATTCGAGACATAGAGCACTGCATTGACTTAGTACCCGACGGCACACTGCCGAATAAGCCAGCTTATCAAATGAATCCCAAACAAGCTGCTGAGTTCCAACAATAAGTCAATGAGTTGTTAAAGAGAGGATATGTGAAGGAAAGCCTCAGCCCTTGAGCTATACCAGCCCTTCTAGTATCAAAGAAGGATGGAACTTGGCAAATGTGTATAGACAGCTATACCGTAAACAAGGTTACTATTAAGTACAAGTGTCCTATCCCAAGGTTGGAAGATATGCTAGAGGAATTAAGTAGATCCAAGATTTTTAGCAAGATTGATCTTAAGTCTGACTATCACCAAATTCACATGAGGCCAAGAGACGAATGGAAAACGGCATTCAAGACAGGACATGGATTATATGAGTGGATGATCATGCCATTAGACTTATCAAATGCCCCGACCAATTTCATGCGATTGATGAACCATGTATTAAGACATCTGATTAGAAAGTGTGTCATGGTGTACTTTGATGACATCTTGATCTATAGTACCGACATATTGAGTCACTGTGAACACCTCCGAACCATTTTGGATATCCTCCGTACTGAGAAACTATTCGACAATCTCAAAAAGTATTGCTTTTTCCAGGAAGAAGTGGTATTCTTAGGTTATGTAGTTAGTAAATGAGGCTTGCGAATGGATGATGAAAAGATCCAAGCAATTATAAAGTGGTTAACTCCTACTACTTGTGCCGATGTGAGAAGTTTCTATGGACTGGCTTCATTCTATAAATGATTCATCAAGAATTTCAACACCCTCATCACACCTCTTACTGTGCTCATGAAGAAGAACACCGACTTCCGATGGGGAGAAAGGGAAGAGAAGAGCTTTGCCGAAATAAAAGAGAGGTTGACCTCTGCCCAGGTATTAGTTCTTCTTGACTTCAAGAAAATATTTGAGTTAAAATGTGATACGTCAAGCATTGGAATAGGCACTATCCTAACGCGAGAAGGCTAACCTATTGCCTTTCACAGTGAAAAGCTTAGAGGACCACAGTTAAATTACTCAATATATGACAAAGAACTCTTGGCACTAATCTGAACACTACAAGTATAGCAACATTATCTACTGCCGAGAGAGTTTGTCATCTATACTTACCATGAATCTCTAAGTTACCTTTGAAGTTAGACGAAGTTATCGAAGTGGCAGGCAAGATACATTGAATTCCTTGAAGGATTCAGTTTCGTGATTAAATATAAGTAAGGAAAGAGCAACATAGTTGCAAATGCTCTTTCAAGGAGACATGTGCTTTTAACCAAACTACAGACCAGACTGTTTGGGTTTGTAAGTATCAAAAAACAGTATTTTGAGGATCCATACTTTAGACTCATAATCATGCGATGCGTTGATAGAAGGACAATAGATGAGTATCATATAGAGGATGGATACTTGTTTCGAAGTAGGAAACTATAGGTACCAACTTGTTCCTTGAGAGAACTACTGATCAAAGAAGCCTACAATGGAGGACTCTCCGAGCACTTTGAAGAAAGAAGGACCTGTAAGCTATTAAATGGTCAATTCTTCTGGCCGAGGATGAGGAGAGATGTGCACCGAGTAGTCGACAACTATGCCATGTACAAGAGGGCTAAGTGCCAAGCTAAGCAAGGGAAGGCAATACCTTTACCTGTCCCAATGAAGCTATAGACTAAATTGAGCATGGACTTTGTTCTTAAACTACTCAAGGCAAAGATTCTATAATGGTAGTCGTGGATTGGTTCAGCAAAATAGCACACTTCGTACTCTGCTCCAAAACTAACGATACTTCAGCTATTGTTTCTATTTTCTTATAGGAGATTGTGTAGATATACGGCGTACTAAGAAGTATAGTCTCCGATAAAGACCTAAAGTTCCTGAGCCATTTCTAAAGGACCTTATAACATTGGATGAGGACCAAACTACTATTTAGTACTTCCTATCACCCCTAAACTAACGGCCAAATAGAAGTGGTCAATCGCACTTTGAGATCATTGCTCCGAGCTGCAATGGGCAAGAACTTAGCTAATTGGGATGTCTGCTTACCAATAGTCAAGTTCGCTTACAAACGAACAGTACATGACACCACTAAGCAAACTCCCTTTGAAGTGGTATATGGTTTCAATCCTAAGTTGTCCCTCAATCACACCCCTATGCCTTCACCAGCGTAAGAGGACCCCAATACCTTGGCTAGAGCACAATCCCTCCAACACATCTATGATAAAGTCACTCGACACATCGACCATGCTGCTAGAAAAATGCATGAGAAGACTAAAGGTAGGACGATTAAATAATTCTAGCTCAGAGACTTGGTATGGCTATACCTTAGTAGGGAACGGTTCTCGAACAAGAGAAGGAACAAATTATCTGCAAAAGCTGAAAGACCTTTCAGAATCTTCCAAAAGATCAATGACAATACCTACAGATTGGAGTTGCCCAAGGACTATGAGGTTTCTAATGCCTTCAACGTTGCCAACCTCAATCCATATCACCTTGATGGAAAGCTGAACGAAGACCATTCGGATCTGATTCCAAATACAAAACAACCCAGAGGAAATGATGAAAATCAAGCTACCAAACCACTTAATCATAGTCAAGCACGAAGACTAGAGGAATTAGCCAAACAAATCCTCCTATTCCAGCCAACCCATTTAGCCTACTAAGCCAAGTGACTACCTGTTTCTCGCATGTCATATGCCGAAAAGTAGAAGGCCAAGACAACAATCCATCATCATTCTCTTACATACCTTGTCAATTTCTTACTTAGTTGTACCCCTGCCAAGATGTCAAGAGAAAGAGCCCGAACTGACCAAGCCACCCTTGCTTGGACAAGCGAGCTGTTTGTACCTTTTGTCTATATCTTCCAACGGCATTACCAATAAAATATCACCACGTATATAGTATCATGTATAGAATCCGTTGCACTAATGATTACTTTCCTTGTATATTTATTTTTACCCTTTTGTATCTTATATATTACTTCCTTAGAAAATGTCCTTTTTTGTCTTTTCCTTTTTGGGTAAGTTACCTAACTTATAAGTATAAATACCCTTATAATTGTAGCTATAAAGAGACATAGAAATTATGCTTAATATACTTGAGTATTTCCTTCCTTGCATAAATATTGCTTGTTTACTCTCAGCATCACTCTTATTCTAATCCTTGAGCAAGGTTAAATGGCAAGTAATCTCACTAGACCGATTCGTGCGTCATATCCATCGAAGCTATTTGTGAGTTTTTGCTTACCCTTCATTTTGCATTCGCCCTTTCTCGTTGCATTCTCTATTATTCCTTTCAAGCTTTCTACAAGCTTAGACCCACCCAACGACTGGCCTTTTTTGTTTTTGGTCATGGTCCGTAACAATAAGACTCTAAAAAACTATGTCTTGATAATAAACCTTTTGAGATGACTGTTGAAAACAAGGCTTTGATCCGTTTCACTCCTGATAGTGTAAATGATGGTAGCATGAAAAAGGAAAGAAAGGAAAAAGGGGGAGGAAAAAAGGGAAAATAGTCAAGAGAGTGGAGTTATTTGATGATAGTAAATTGGTTGACGTTGAAGCTCATGAGTTTCAGCATAAAGCAAATCTAAGTAGTGGTGGCTAGTCGGCCAACCTTCAATAGCTACACGAGAGTCATGATCTACCTGAGTTGGAATTGTCAAGGTATAGGCCTATCCTTGACAATTCATAATCTAATTGGGCTTGTCAATAAACACAATCCTAGTACTATCTTTCTAATGGAAACAAAAACTCAAATAACTATGTAGATGGTATTTTGAGAAGATTGAGGTATCATGAGGCATTTTATGTTCCTCCTTATGATTTGATGAGTGGTTTAGGCCTTTGATGGACCCAGGATGTAGTTATTTCAATCTTAGAAGCAAATAAAAACTGGATGGTTACCTAAGTGAAGTTACAAGATAACTCGTTAGTGGGTATGTTTACTTAGGTTTATTCTTACACAAATTTCCATGAGAAAAAAAAAAATATTGTAAAGGGACTTGACAAGTCCAGTGTCTACTATTGAAGGTCCTTAGCTTCATCTTAGTGACTTTAATGAAATATTAAGTGATGATGAAAAAAGTGGTGGGAGGGAAAGAAGCCGTAGGCAAATTGAAGGCTTTCATAAGATGGTATTTGATACTAATCTTCAAGATCTCGAATTCCATGGTCAGAAATTTACTTGGATAAATAGAAGATTCACCAAAGTGCTTGTCAAAGAAAGGATTGATAAGGTATTCGGTTTGGTGGATTAGCTATCTCTTTATCCAATTTCTCATATTGATCATGTTCCAGTAGTAGGGTCAAACCATGCTACTATTATAGTAGACTCTCATAAAGTTAGAAGCAAAGAATTTAGAAAGTTTAAATTTGAAAAATTTTAGTGTTGTTTTGAGGACAGTGAGAAAGCCATCAAAAGTGGCTGGCAAATGAGAATGAAGGACAGCTTTGGGACTTGATCAATAACTGCATTTATATGCCTCAAATTTGGTGAGTTGGAGTAAAGGGGCTATACCCAATAATAGAGTAGAAATTGAAAGAATGATGGCCAGATTGGGAGAAATGCAAAATGTGGAATGCTAAAAGTATGGACAATGAAGAGGAAGTGGTTAATCAACTAAATGATCTTTAGGGGAAAGAAGAAATGTTTTGGCATCGACACTCAAGAATCAATTAGTTAAATTATGGAGATAAGAATATGGCTTTTTTCCACCACACAACGATTTTAAGACGTCAAAGGAACAAAATTTTCAAAGTTAAGAATGCGGATTGAGTATGGCTAAAAAATGAACAAGCGGTTGGAAGGGGTTTTGTAGATTTTTTTGGTATGCTGTTTTCTAACAGTAAGGGACGTAATTATGATGCTTGTTTGGATTGGATTGAATCAATTGTTATAGAAAATATCAATGAGTAGACCGTATGATGGTTATAACAAAAGAAGTGAAAGCTACAGTGTTCTAAATGGGTAGCCTTAAAACTCCAAGGTCAAAAGGGTTTCCAAGTGTTTTCTACCAATCTTATTGGCGAATTATTACTCTTATATTGTAAGTGCAGTTCAATCTTTTTCTCTATAGGTAAGTTCCCTAACTCAATTAATAACATAGATCTTATCCTTATTCAAAAAGTCTCATCTCTTGATTCCATTAATCACTTAAAGCCCGTTAGTCTTTGCAATTTTTGTTACACAATCATCTCTAAAATTCTAGTCAACCATTTAAAGCGTTTCTTATATGAGATGGTAACTAAAAACCAATGTATGTTTATTTCAAGCCGTTTGATTCATGATAATATTTTAGTTGCACATAAATTGTTTCAATATCTTAAAAATAAGAGGAGAAGGAAAGCTTATAGTTGTGCTCTAAAAATTGACATGAGTAAGGTATACAATCATGTAGAGTGGGAATTCCTAAGGAGTGTGCTCTTGAGATTAGGTTTAGCTCCTTGGTGCGTGGAGTGGGTTATGTGGTGTATCACAATTGATCAACATGCAACCTAAGAGCTGCCACTTTCTCTGACATCTTCTAACAAACTCCCTTCCTGTGATGTGTAACTTATTCCATTAACGAGTAACATGTAGCCCAAACTATGTGTTTTGTGGATTTGAGGAGGCAAAGGAACATGCAATACTTCTCTGCCCATGGGTAGATTCTGTCTGGTTTAGTGTGATGGATTTAAAGATTAATCAAGGATAGATTAGGGGGCTTCTAAGAATGGCTGAAGGGGATTTCTAGAGGAAGAAGCGAGGTTTGTAAAAAGGAAATCCTAGCCAAAATGGCTTGGACTTGTTGGGGGCTATGGTTGAAACTATGTAAGGGTATGTATGATGCTAAGGTTTTGTCACCTAAGGATTGTGTAGAGAACATTAAAAGATCTTGGATTGAATGGGAAAGGACTAAACTAAGGAAGATTGATGCAAGTGGAAAGCAAATGAGTTGGCCTCAACTAAATGTGATAAACTGAAACTGAGTGTAGATGGCGCATAGGATCAAGAAAACAGTTTAGGAGGAATTGGAGGAGTTATGTGTAATAACCTTGAGCGTATTGTGTCAAGCTTTGGAAAGAGAGTGATTTAGCCCAAGCTAGAGTTCTAAGAAGGCCTTGCAATTAAAGAAGGCCTAAGCTTGATTCACCAGCTTGGTTTGAAGAATGTGATTCTAGAATCGAATGTTGCAAATGTAGTCAACTCTTTAAATAATTTTGGTTCTTTTATATCTTAGTTGGCTCAGTCTGTCATTAAAGACAGTAAGACAAAGCTTGAGATATTGGACTCGGTTTCAATTGTGTGTCTCTAGAAAGGCTAACTATGTAGCCAATTGGTTAGCCACTCATGTCTGGAGAGGGATGTGCCATTTGGATTGGTGGTTAAACGCCCCTTCCTCTCTCCTTAGGCTACTTTGTAGTGAGTATGTTTGTTCTTGCTCATCTTGTATTTCTAATCATGGTTGAGTAATGAAGTGTTTCGCCTGTCGACAAAAAAAAAAAAAGAAAAAAACCATTGAATTAGGTGAATTTTTAATAGGTTTTGGGATAGTTCCATCAATAAACCCTAACTTTTTAATTTATCACCTAATCCGATTTTAATCGACTTACTGCTTGCGAAATAGTTCATGCCACTGAAAATTACATTTCCTATTACCATACTCGGATAACCCAATCCAAACAGGTACGTAGGATCTGAATTTTCTTGCTCTAATTGCAAAGCATTAAGCCAAACAGGTTGCATAGCCATGTTGAAACTAAAGAAGAGACTACGCAAGAAAGAGAACTTCCAACAGAAAAGAAATTTCAGAAGGAAGTTACCACGTCGCTCTAATACCTTGTGGAATTGTGATCTCATCTCTATGAAAGAACAAAGGAGTCAAAGAGATTAAACTGAATGTTCTGGTACAAGTACTTATAGCACGGTTAAAGTAGCTAATATCTATTAACAGAAAAAGTAACACGCGGACTAAAAACAACTATCTAAAATGAAAATAAATGAAGAGATGAATAAATGATATCCGTCCTTCACAGTATCGTCCCAAATTCTGTAGCCATTGTAGTTGGTCATTCGTATATGAGCCATCCATTTTATGCCTACAGGGTGCGATTATTCAAGATGTTTAATTGCTATTACTTTCTAAGCAGAGAAGTTAAAAATCACGCGCATTTTTTAATTGAGCCAACTTGCTTGCTCCTTTCTTTTTTTTTACTTTAATCAAATCGAAAAGATAAATCCATCGTAACTTCCCAGTAGATTAGTACGAAGAAGAAGAAGAGAAACGGGCTTAAGTGGGTTGTAATTCATGGAGCATGTGTTGTTATCTTTCTTTTTTTCTTTTTTCCCAAAGGAGGAAAAAAAAAAAAAAAAAACCTTTAAACCACCAGTTAAATTGCAAAGTTTGGTGCTAGGCTGCTAGCTGTATCCGCGCATTCGCAAAGGACACCTACGGAAAATGCTTTTTGATTGCCCAAGGTTTGGGTAAGACTTGGGCGGGCTTAATAACGTTGTCCTGTCGTGGATCTGGCAAAGCATGCAATAGACGTGCCACATATTTGAATAGCATCTCCGAGATTTATCTACCATTTCTTTTGTTTGATTGATCGAAATGGTAACCTAGAGTTGAAATCGATATTAAAGGTAAAAGTTTTTAGATAGAAAAAGGGAGGATATTACATAGAGTAGTAGATATAAAAGAAAAGAAAAGAAAAGAAAAATATATTTTTTTTAATGTTAAATGGCTATTCTTTATTAAGTTGATACTTGCTTGTATAAGTAGGGATCGTAAAAGTTCTAATGTCGTGTTTTATATGAAGAAATGGAATGTAATGGAATAAGAATGGAAGTAAGAAATCCTTCCCTATGTTTGGAGATGATACGGAATAAAGTGATAGCAAATATTTAAATAAAATTATTTATTGAAATTATCCTTAATTATTACATGTTATAATTTTTTTCAAAATTAAAAAATAATTTTAATTAATCATAATTAATAAATTATAAATAGAGATATGATTCAACCTTCTTAAAGGCGAAATCAAATTCTCCCTAAAAGTCAAAATGGGAATAGGAATGTAACCTGAAACTACGATTCCAAACCAGCTCATTCCCACTACCAAATTTGACAAGTGTAATAGTAAAATCTATGTGCACACACATAACCTATATAAATAAAATAAATAGGAACCATTCTGCCCCTTGCAGGTAACGGATTATCAGTAGGGAGCTCGTGCCCGATAGCACCAATTACTTTTAAAGAAAATTAAAAATCAGTAAAAGTCATGATTAAAAATTTTGATCACACATAACAATGTGTGATAAGCAAAATCAGCTCAATTAACACATTCTATAGATAAAAGGAAAATAACACAAAAAAAAATGGAAAAAAAAAAACTCTTAAGAAAGATAAGAAAGGCAAAATGTAATTAGGTAATGCTAACACAAAATATTTATAACATAATGCAAAGACCTTCGCTGTTGCTGCAAAGACCCTCACTGTTATTTCTAATCCCATCGGCAGTCACAAATCATAATTGTTGAATATCGGATTGCCGGCAGAATACAAACAAAAGTAAAACATGTAGGTGTGGATCGTGGAAGGGTTGTGGATTTAGATTCAATGATCACCTTTAACCTATCTATTGTCGAATGCTGCAAATTCAAACAACCTATCCCGTCCAATGTTAGTGCAAAAGACATGGTATTTTACGTAACACCGCTTATTACACCATTACGTGCTTCTTTTATCATAAAAAATGCCAAAGAAGTCTCGTTAATATGTGTTACCTTGGTTGCCAAGGTACATACATACATACATACCGACGCACACATCTATATATCATGCGAATTTATCAAATTAATTCCCTCCTCCATAAAAGAATATAGTTATCTATTGGTAGTTATGTGTATTCATAATTTAAATTTAAAAAGTTTCTATGCAATTTCATATTCAAATTGTAAAAAACAAAATGTATTTTCCTTAATAATGTGAAAAAATTATGGACCCTTTGTTGTATAATTTTTTAGACATACACCTCACACGTGAATCGATACTAGTAAACTTATATGTACAGGGTATACCAAGTTCTTACTAAGTAAACTTCACATTTAGTACATGAATTTTGTCCATTTTTTTAATTAATAACGTAAAATTTAAAAATATTAATATATTATCTATAAACTTTTTAAAATTGTTTATAATACTTTGTTAACTTCATTTAGGTAATTAATTATAAAAATGGATAAAATTTAGATAGTTAATTGTATAAATAGGTGAAACTTAAGTATCAAATTGATACGTTTAAATTTTAGGATGAGCAAATTTAGATATCAAATTCAATTCTTATTTGTATTATTTAAGGGGAAGGGCTAGTTTTGATGTATCTTGAATATAGCAAATTAGCACATCCCTTTAGAGAGATTAGTTCTTGCATTGGATAATAATTTTGATGACATTCTCATAATTTATATTTAAAAGAAAGAAAAAAAACATTGATGAGTTTTTATGTTTTTTGGTGAGAATAAATTCTTCTTTAATGTTGTAATTCCTTATACTTTGAACCACGTATAATACAGGTGTGTGATATTTTTATTTATAATTTTACGTATAATCATTTTTCTCATAGCATGATACATCGTCGGTTAGTCTAGTGTTAATGTTTTATACTAATTTCAAGTAATTGAATTTTTCGAAGAAGAGAAACACAGTAGGACAGGGCTTCCTCTACAAGATAGACGGAATCTGGTAAACAGTTATAGAGGGGAATAGAGCTTGAATTTCTTTTATGTTGAAGTGCAAAAAGGATTGGATGCTCATTAAAGGCGCCAAATGGGGGTGGTGACAGGGACATTAGGTAAGTTCTATTCTTACAATTTTTTGACAAGAATATATCCAAACTCATCAAGGAGGTCGTAACATTTTGATTAAAACCGTTGTAACAGATGAAGCCTACCGAAACAATACTCCTATAATAGACCCCCCTGAAATGCCTGAAATTTGGCCTAGGGGGGGGCAAAATAGTCAATTTAGGAAACTTTACCAGCCAGTACTTCATTTAAATTTACTCCAGCAAAATTTTTGTCGCGATTCCAAGAAAGGAAGAGTATAAGAAATCTCTGGAGAGGTACGTGTAATTAAACCTAGGTTTTTTGCTTTCTAGAAAACATAAGCGATAAAAGAAATTGAGAAACTAGGAAAGCAAATTACAGACCTAAGATTAGTTCGTAATAAACATGAGAACAAGGATTAAGCAGCTATAAGGATTATAGAACAAAATGAAGAATAGTTGGAGAAGGAGCAGTGAATTAGGGTCGATCTATGTAGAATAAGGGCAAATCAAAATATAAGACTTAGAGGATTGATAATATATACAATCAATCTAAAGCACATATTTTTTAAATTAGGGTTTGAAGGTTTTAAGAGAAAAAAATAAATAAAAAGATTGATTTGAAGAATAAGACAGTTAAAAAAGTCAAATTCCATTTAAAACAATAGATTAAATTATCTCAAATTTCATATAGAATAATCAACAAACACTTAAAGATGGTCGACTAAAGTAGCGTAATAATAGATTAACTCATATTGTAGTAAATTAAAACACCATCTCTCACCTTAATCCGGTCGTCCTTATTAATCAATTAATGTTTCTTCTCGTCAACAAAAATCTTCCTCACGGTTGACTAATCCCTTTGACTGCACCTTTATAATTAAAGCGATTTTGTATATCTTGGTTGAGCACAAGAAGATAAGCTTGCGTCGACTTAAGGACATCATTCGAGTATCAACCCCCGCTTAACCTGTTTGTTGTCTATGTTCATTAAATAGTTAATAAATGGGAACTAACTTTATTCAGCTCTTAATCATTGATTGTTATATTTTACCTTTGGTCTGATTGTGCTTGTATTGGAAATCCATGCTGGGATGTTAAAATGACATTGTTTTAACGAGCATCTACTTCTAATGTAGGATATAGTCGGCAAGCTATGAATTGATTTATCTAGCACTAATGTAAAACCCAAGTTAAAAATAAAAATAATAAATATATTAAATTAAGGAAATTAAAGAAATAAGTAAATTTTATATCCAAGCATTGGTATAACTTGTAAATTAATATCAAGTGTTAGGGACAAAAGTATTATAGAAAAAAATTTAGACATTGGTCTAGTATATAATTAAGTATTAAGTGCTAGTAGCAACACTGTCTTGAAAAAAATCCAAACATCAGTATAACTTGTAATTACACATTAATATCAGGAGCATTTTAGTCTAGGAAAAAGTTATACTCCCTACTAAATCATCTAAATGTACATTACAATTACCATAACTCCCTCTTACAAAACTTACAATACTTTCCAGGAAACCTACAGTACTCATCTCAACCTCAATTCTTGAATCAAGATTCGTATCATTGAAAGAGAAATTCATCGAGAATCAATCTTTCCTCCTTAATCAAGTAAGTTATTATTCTATCTTCATTCTACAATTTTCCAATTTCTGCTTTTAGGTTTCCTTTAAGTTTTGGGAATGAAGGTGTTGATATTATTAGTATGGTGGTGATAATATAGTTACGATGTAAAGTACATCCAGTTGGTATCACGAAGTAGTGTGGGAATATATAGCATGTGTGTACCATGTCTTGCGTGTGAGTGTGTATGTATTAGGTGTAGTATGCATTGTGTGTAGGTGTGGACATCGTAAAGTGTATGATTAGCTAAGTAATAGTTATGGTCGCGCAGCGTCATACAATGTATGTGTACACATGAAATCAAAGTGGCAATGTGTACAATATGTGTGCATGTGAGAGGACATGTTAGGAGTTATATGAGTGCCAGTGTCGTGTGTATATATATTAGGAGTAACATTGGAAATGATATATGGAATACAGTTTGGAAGCCTAGAGTATGGAGTTGAGGGTGAAATTAAAAAGGAAGAAGTATCAAGTTATGAAATTATTAAATTCTAAATTAGCTTTTATATTTTAAACAAGTACTAAAGGACACATGATATTGGATCAATTTGAGATAAGAACTACAAGTACGAGATATGTGTTTGTTGAATATATGTGTTAGGCTAATATATATGTAAACCGGACTTAATCAAAAATTGAACCTGATTAATAGTACTGCTTATGCCTGGCTTCAACCACCTATTAGTCAAGTCCCATGGTGTAGGTGAGCACCCGGTGATCTTTGCGCGACGCTATCCCTGGAAGAGTCCCGCATTGAAAGGACCTAAGTAAATCTAGGTTAATTTATGGTACCCAGGTATTGAGGGTACCGAACACCAATATTTATGTAATATCTATATATATATTGCTTGTTAGGGGTTATAAGTAACGCTAAGTTTCAAGACACTGAGACTGTAATGATTGTATACCTAAATAAAACATTAAACCTATTACTAATTGAATTTAGTAGAGATATTTTTGTACATGTGTATTTGACTGATACTTGTGTTATATGTGCTTATGTATAGTATCATGTATTAGGCTTTAACTCACCCTACGAGGATTGTTATTTTTTAGTTATAGGGATAGGTTATAAGGTTAATTATAAGATTTATGTAAAAGATTATGGATTACACTATCTATACTATAATAAACAGGGGGATTATTACTACTTTAATAACGGAGCTAAGACATTATAGTTTAACTATAAAGGTGGACTTAAGATTGTAATTATTTTCTTTAGAATTCCTTATTGATGACATATATGATTATGGAGTTGCCTGTGACTCTTGTTACTAGGTTTATTAAGTTTAATTATTGTTGGAGCTACGAAACTCCAATTCTTAATTTAGAGTCTTTTTATGTTTTATAGAGTTTGAGTGAACAACATTTTACTCTTATTTAAATTTAAGGTTGTTAAAATATAAATTAATAGATTTCATATTATTATCTTGTAGACCTTAAACAAGTTGCAGATTCTAGACATCTAATGTGTCAGTAAAAATTAGGAACATGTAGTAGGATTGTGACATCCTAGGTTCCGAGACATTACAACTAAGGATCCTAAATCTAAAAGAACTCAAGTTTGTCATTGATTCATGCAACATTCCATATTTGAAACTTTTGATTGATACCTACACATCAATATAAGTTAAAGAGATTCATAGATTTTAGAGTTGTTTTGAACCATTTCATGTATATTAAAAGTAAGTATGATTCAATTTGGTTTAGATTTTCTTTCAAACTAAACCAAATCATAAAAGATGATTTATTTTTTATTTTCTTAAACCAAACTACACTGTTTGAGTTAGGGATTTTTGCAAGCATAAACTTTAGTTTGGTTCATAAATTTAGCTATAATTTGTAATTTAAAAAAATAAATAAATAACTAAATGCATGATGCATAATCTCACAACACAAATACTAACTTTTTTAAATAATAATGTGCATTATCCTACTAAGAGGTTGATAAAATCAATATTTATATAATTAGAGAAGTTCAAAATACTTTTACAAGTACTTTATTAATAAACTTAACGCATGAAATAAAATTTTGATCAATCTATACACAGATTCTAATAGCATATGTCATAAAAGTTGTATGCGTATACGTTTTAACAAGTATGCGTTTACAAACATTTAAATACTACATTACAATGAAAAAATCTCTACCACTTGGTTTTGTTCCTTTTTTTTTCCCTCCTACTAGATATCAAAAGGTGTTTTGAATGTCCTAACTGACTCCAAATTGGTACATACCCTCATTTTTTAAGGGATTGCTGCCGAATGTTATCGCTAGAAAATCAGAAGGTAGAAAGGAAAAAAAAAAAGGGTTCTATTTTAAATTATTTTAGTTTAACAATTATATTTTAAGAATATATTTTAACTTTTCATGCCACATGACATGCTAGGCAAGCACCACGTTGTATTCCAAGTAACTTAGAATAATGTTGAAATATGTGTAAATTGTAAAAATTGCCCGTAACGCATCGTGCTTGATTGGAAAATAGTGTCATGAACTAAGATATTAATACTTGCATGACAAAGTAAAAATTAAATATTAAATGTCGCATCCAAAAAATTTATATCGTTGATTCTTAAAGCTCTATATCAAACCTTAAAAAGTGCTCCTTTTTTTGGGAGGTTTGTTTGTTTGGGGTTTTGGGGGGTGGGGGGTGTTGGTTTGGTGTTGAGGAGATGCCGTGGGGGATGGTGAGGGAAAGAGAGAATAGATATAAGTAAATAAATAAACCAAATATTATAAAACTACAAATCTTCTCTTTTGCACAATATTCGAAATGTCATTTTCTTACATACGGTCATACAGAGCCGTTGAAAAAATCGGAGAGAGATTAAGTTATATGGAATCCGTAAAGAAAACCTCACATCATGATGTTAACGCATAGATTTGTGCTCGAGGGCTTCCTAATGGGAGAAAAGTTTAACATATCAAAAGTTTTTAGAACATATTCCAAGAATGAAGGCTTTTTTTAAGTTTTTTAGCTAAAACTCCAAAAAAAGAAATAAAAACTGCCAGAATCCTTTCTTTGTAAATGTTGGCTTTATTTAAAGTTTATGTAACCAATTCATAAATAATATAAATAAATCTTAAATATCATCATTTAAATATTTAGAGATAAAGTGGAGATGAATTATATATATATATATATATATTCTCTTAACATTATCAAATATACCAAGCTAAACTTTCCCTATTCTTGTAGGGCCCATAACCTTTTTATAGAGAAGCTTTGAGTCATCATTTTTTATTCAGGAAAAAAAAGAAAGAAGAAAGGAAGAAGAAAAGGGTAGAAATCTGCTAATTAACCACTAGTTGTCCCAAAAGCCCAAGATCAGACTGAAGTGCTCTTGCATGCCCATTCTACGTCCACAATGTTGAAAAATAAAACACTAAATTAGCAATGTAATAGTGCATGGCACTTCTGGCCAAAAAAGGAAATAGACATTACGTTTTATGAGGGAAGCGAAATAGAGAGAATTTCACACATTTTCTTCATCACCAGTTTATCTATACCCAGCTGGAATCTCACCAATCTCGTAAGGCAGAGTGTAGCTTATTGACACTAGCAACACTAGCTCCACACAATTGCAGATAGGCATAATTCGACTCGTGAGGCTACGTAGTTGCAATGCATCTGTATCACTGGTCGATGTCCTTGTAGACTCACTTCCTCAGAAGGGAACCTTTAATATCTGCGACTGAGTGGATCCTATTATAGTGGTCACATGCATATAACATACACCTCAAGCAACACGTAACCTTAAAGGACTAACATGAAATGATAGACAGAAATAACTTAGGAAAAGAGAGTAAGGAGAAGAAATAGGCAAATCTTGGAGAACTTGAATTCTCTAGTGGCAAGCAAAAGAGTTATAAAGCATCGATCCTTGTAATTCTTGAAGAAAGATAGTGTGTATTCTTCACTTTAAGCTCTATTTAATCTTTTGGGTAGTAATTTAACAAAACAACAAATGCTTCCGGCAATTTTTGAATATCCAAACTTGTATGAGGTCTTAAGTATTTATAGAGTTAGACTATAGGCAAAATCCACTAGATCATGTTGCCGTTCAACCATCAAGATATATTAGATTCATCAATGGGCTTTTGATGAGTCCAAACTCATACAAAGCCTCTCTGAATACATAAACTTTCTCAAGAAAAGTTGAAAACAAACAAGTTAATCCAATGATCTCTACTCAAAACTTCCAATATCAAATCTCCCATAATCATCCCAATATCTACAAACTTTACTATAAGGCCCCTACAAATTTATCTCAAGGAGATAAACCCAAAGCCACTAATGGGGCTTAAGTCCAAATATTCAAATCTACCCTTCTACAATGTCCCATACCACACATGAAGATTGAGAACGTGGCAAACACAATTAACATGAAACATTTCCTATCGCATAGTCCAAAAGGAGCTAATTAGGTTGTGAATTATAGCAACGCTGCTGCTCGTGTTGTCAAAGGAGAAAGGCATCACGTGCATAATGACGAGAAGATCGAAGTCCCCTTACATGCCCGTACCATGTACACAACATTGACAAGATCGTACAACACTAAATTAGCAGTAGGATAGTGCGTACCACTTAATGTTTTGTGGAAGCAACGAACACAAAGAGAACGTCACATATTTTCTTTATCATCACCCATCTAGAATCTCACCAATCTCAGAATCTTAACCATATCAACAAGCCGATGGACTTTCACGGACATTTATGCATGACGATTGAGAATGTCGCAAACCCAATGAACATGAAACAATTTCCGAGCACATAGGCCGAAAGGAACCAATTAGCTCGCTAATCACAGCGGTGTTGTTGCCTGCTTTGCTGAAGGATGTAAGCATTACTTTTTGAATGCTGCAGAAAGAAGCGGTTTCACAAACAACCGACACAATTGCTGCGCATTATGAGTTTAGTCTAATCGCTGGAAATTTGAATGCAATAACTCGCTTTCGAATCAACTAATATTGGCAAGCCCAATGGCCAGTGATACAAGTTTAATAATTATTTGTAGTAGACTTCCAAACATCCAATGTAAGCAAAGGGCAGATTTAACCTTGCGAAAATCCTATTGGAGCTGTTATCTACACTAAGTTAATTTCTTCTTATTGACCTCCACCGAATCTCATTTGTCTAAAAATCGTGGATGCACTTTTCCCACTTGCAAGTAGACGCCAATTGGGATGGCTTATCCAAGTGCACCACATACTTAGCTATGAAGTTTGTGGGCATCCACTGGATTGTAAATAAAAGCTTAAGCATCCTCCACGTTATCAACAAAAGCTTAAAACGCATCAAGTGCCATGATGAACCACCGTGTAGCACTACCATGTTGAGATGAACATGGTGTTTCCATACTGTCACCCTTCCATATATACCTCACATAATGGCATTTTCAACTATCAGTCTCATTTGTGCTAGAAGACAAGTGTTTCTTGCTACACTAGCATCGTACCTCCCCACCTTTATCAGTGCCCACAAATTCGAAATGCTTCCACATTGAAGGTTCGATTGCTCACACGCAATGGCCTCTTGTTCCAGTATTTTAAAAGCAGCATCTTGCTCCCTTGAATCAAGCATATTGCTATCGCAAGTATGCCCATTTTAGCTCTCTGCACGTACAACTCTTCAACTCCTAGGAATGGAGTCTTAGTAGTAGTAGCAGTGCAACTCCAACTACAGACAATGTTATCCAGCGGCTCATACCATCAGCATCATAGGCAGGACATAGGAAACAATATTTGGGGGCATTTATTGATTACAGTAGATCATATTTACGATGCCACATATCTAGTCATGATTTTCAAACAAAGATTGAACATAAAGGGAGGTACTAAAACAATCTTAAGAGTTGATTTGAGAGAATGCAAGTAGATGAGCTTTTGATTTTTTGTTAAAATGTCCAAATTAAGTCTTTAACTCCTATTATATAAAAGGATGAAATTTCAATCTTCTTGACATTGTTGCCTGGCAACAGCTATTTTTTTAGGAAAAAGTTCAATCAACAGTAACTATTGCTTTCTCAAACAGTCCATTGTTGAACATGAAGCACATAGTGAAAGTTGCGGTCAGAAAATTTGCACTACCAACATGTAAAATCAACAAAAATGACAACCAAAGTGCATGTAGACTTTCTCAATCAAATGAAATCAACTGCAAGAAGTTCAGAGATCTATCAGGTAAAATATTATATAAAGGGGAATACACATATCTCTCCTTTCAATACACCTCCATAGTGAGCGTCTATTGCCTTTTACAACCTCAAGATTCATATATAAGAATTTTGCATATTCCCATATAAAGGAACATTCTTATTTGAGCCAAAGATATGCTGATCAATGCATTCACTCTTAATCGCGCAAAATTCTGTCATATTACTTCAGCAAGCAAATAATGCTACAAAAAGGCAAGTAAGGTTATGTTAAGCACCCTTGTGCATCTATGCATACATCGATTTAATGTACATACTTTGTGCAGAGCTTCTCCTTCACATTTGAAATTTTGTTTTTACATCTCAAGATTACTAGCTTCTCCTTGGCATCATCCAACCAATAATATCAATAATGAGCAAGGAAATTACTTTTAGAACAAAGTTAACCTATAACAATAGCGTTCATAATTTGAAACTTCTATCTCTATGTAGCCAATAAAGCCTATCTGTGTCTTACTCTGAACTAGAAAACCAAAATATCTAAGTGCTTACTCATTTATTCTTTCACCTGCAACGTCTGGATCTTCTAATACAAAGATCTAAATCTATGCTATTCTTCAGCTAAATGACTTCATCAGACAAAAGACTAATACAAGCTGAATAATTACCACCATCACCACGACTACATGTAGCCCTCTTGTCCCAGCTCTACTCATTTTGATAGTCATACGCATATAACTATACTATGCAAGACCATTTTCGGCAACAAATCACCTTATTACTAATTCCTGTCCTTGGTAATCCCAAACTTAGAACCAAAGATGCTCCTTCAACGAATGAACATTCAAACCAAGGTGATTCTTCTTAAGTTGCACAGGCTCAACGCTAGGCACCAGGCATGCTTGCCTAGTAATCCAAGGCATTACTAAGAAGGTTGAAGAATCTATCGAATCTATCCTACTACAGAGATGAGCAGTCAAGTAAAATGAGATGTGAAAGAAATACATAGCAACTTTTTTCCTTTCTTAATAAGTATAAGACTGCAGATGGATTGACTATTCAGCACATGAAGCACCCAATAGAACCAATACATAGGCACTGCATAGGTAACACAAAATAATATCTTCACTTGAACCCTGGATTTCATCCAATATATTGTTGGTTTGGACCTTAACCATTAGACTCAATGAGACTTGGAAAGATGAATGCTAAGTTTATCTTGGTCTAAAATTTTAGAGGAGAATGGTTTTACATTGAGTAGGTAAAAAACAAAGCATATGGATTTAAGTTGAGCAACAAGATAAGTACAAGTTATTTATTTTTAAAATAAGGAAGTAAAATTAGGAGATATCATTAAGTGAGAGCTCTAAATATCTCGGACCATTATATTATAATAATAATGATAATAATTAAAAAAATTAAAGAAGAAGAAGAAGATAGAAGGAGGTATGTATAGAGAAGCCGGTCATAAAATTCAAGCAAGGTCATTGAAGTGGAGACATATATCCTTTCCAGCAAGGTTCCAATAAAGCTTAAAGTTTTATCAAGCCACTACAAGTTTACTAACCAATAAAAATAAGGGGAAATTGCCAATAATCCCCTCAAACCTCAACTTAGATGTGAATTCATACCCCTTAAACTTTGTTAAACTAACAACATAAAGGATATTTGCTGTTTTAATTAAAAAAAATCACACTATAGTTAAAATTTAAGAAATCTTAAAGTATATTTAAATAAATTCAAAGATGCTTCCATACTAAAATTAAAGTTTATAGGGGTTATTTTCAATCTGTGAAGTTTATTCACTAATTTATCAAAGTTTAAAGGAGTTTTAAAACATATTTTGAGAGTTTGAAAGATCAATTCACACCTAAAACAAAATTTAGAAAGGTTTACACTTAAGTCAAAATTTAAGAGGGTTTATTTGCATCTTACCATAAAAATAAAGCTACCTTACAAGTCTAACAGGAAGTTTTTCAAGCAGTTGGTTATAGGTCCAAAAATTATTATGGTATCGGAACAAGAGATCTTGAGTTCAAATACATATGCACTCACTTCACACTTATTCAATCAAGTGGTGCACTTAATAAAGTTCAATCAAAGACTTAACACATGTAAGGGGTGCGTTAACCAATAAATTAAACCACACTAAATCTAACAGGTTAAAACTTTCAAGTCAACTAACTTTGGATTTGAAATTTATTTAAGAATAGCAATTTCACATGGGTAAAAGATAAGAATAATGAAGATACATAAGATAAGTATATTAAAGTGGATGTGTGGACAGATGAGGATACATAAGATAAGAAACAAATGAATTGTAAAGTAAATTGGGATGGCACCCATCAATGAGAAAGTGATGAAAGTACAAATGAGATGATCAGCCACATGCTACCAAAGGCACATTTTAAGCATTGCAAGATTCTATAGACTAGCCACATTAAATGGGAGTAGGAAGACCAAAAAGGACATGGACGAAAAGAATTAGAAATGATATGACATGTATAGGTACCACAGGGATATAGTTAAGGATAGAGTGTAATGGCAAAATAGGATATGTAAAGTAACTTATTACTGTATTGTTACAATTGTAAATCTCATATAATCTTATATATTTATATATAAAGTAACTTATGTAACTTATTAGAGACAAAAACATATTAAGTGCTGTTGAAGAAGAGCTTTAACTGAGACTAGCCTAATAACATGCTTAGGCCTCGGCATAACCCAGATGATGGCACATTTTTTAACCCAGATGAGGAGACATCAAGAGAATAAAACAACCTTATATATCTCTCCAATAGAAACACTTTTTAATTGTATCTCGGTATAAAGCAAAAATAAGGGAACAAGACAATACAATTAAGAATCTTGTGCAAACATCCAGACTTATAACCAATGACTTGTTAATGGTACCACATTGCTGTGTCCCAAACCAAATCATTTCAGCATTAAAAGAAATATTCTCAAAATATCTAATAAGTTCATAATAGGAAGCTTTCTTCCTTATAATTTTATCTGGAGAATTTTATCCCTTGTCTCTAATAAGTAAAAAAGCAAAATTGTTAACCTTAGCAAACTCAGATTTCTCTCATCTTCAATAACTAATAGAACAACAGAGAAATATGTGTCCATATGTCCTACATACCTAGCAATAGACTTGGGTTTTGTTTAATAAGATCATATATCGTAGATAAGAAGTGCTGGTTGATAAATATGTATCCTCTTTTCTCAAGCTGTAAATGCTTATTTCTAGTGGTTGTTATTTTTACACATCACCCTTGATAGTGATACCAGTGAGAAAATCACAGGGTTGGGATTTATGCAGGTTTTTCACATAAGAACTTAGAAGACAAAGGGAAAAAACTAATAATTTCATCTATAATTAAATTTAACAAGCTATGTTTCATTGTCAGCATTGAAACCAGTCCGAAACGAAAAGGATCGAGAATCATACAACAGCCAACCTACAACATTGTCGTCTCGTTAAGATTCTCTTTTTCCTGCCAATGCCAGATTTCCTCGACAATTACATGGCATATTATATCAAATAAGGCAGGGAATGACCCACATACCTAATAATTAATTTCTCAGCTCACCAATGCCAACTTTTATATGGTACAGGGAATATCACTGTGAAGTCCTGGCTTGCAGCCTCATTCTTTCATGCTCAAGCTGAAACCAGTAAGAAGCAGTGATTAGCTATCAACGCTGCAATCAATGTAAAGAGAAGGATAATAATTACTTCTAGAAGCCCACCACTTTCTTGACACGCAAATTGGCAGCAGGAGTTCCTCCAACAACAGATTCAGGGACATATGGGCTGCTAACACGGACCTCATTCATCACAACAATGACAGTCTTGTCCCAGCGAACTGGAAGCCTGATCACAATGCAGCAAATTTAAACACAACTAAGTTCATTAACTCTGACATGGATACTCTAAAGCAGGAGCATTCAAGCTATGAAAAGAGAAGAATGGTCGCTCCATGCATGAGATCTCAATTCAATTCATCTATAGCCATTTATGTATCACTCAAGGGAATAAATGGAGATATGGGAAAAGCCGACACATCTAAGAAAAGAAATTTGCACCCATCTCTTGCATTGTTTTTCAAAACTTAAGAAAATACATCTGATCACTCACAAGGTAAACTCAAGATATTAAAGAGAAAAAAACTCAACATGGTCATAGGAGAAACTATGATTGAAAATTTACTTGAAATAATTCAACATACAGATTCACTATAGTAGATACTTGCTTTAAAATTTAAAAATTGAGGTCACTGTGATCAGTTAAAAACCATGATTACTTTCCTAAAAGATCTTTTATCCAAAAGTTTCCTACTGGAAACAAATACTATTGATCAGTAACATCCAACGACCTTTATCCAAACATAACTACTTGAAGCATGCAGCTAGGAAATTCAGCAAAGTCTAGTTTGAGCAGACAATAAATCACTCAGGACTACACTAGTCACATATGTTGCAATGTAAGAAGATACAAATGTGAATATCACCGAGCTCCATTAAGTGGACGCTTGCCTACAATCCAAAAGTTCTGATGAAACTAAACAAGAATTCAATTCTCCCAACTAAAGTTAATATAAAAACAGAACTATACTGACATGAAAATTCCACATTAGCAGATCTTGAAGAGGGAAAGCCAAAAAGCACATTACGTTTTCGACAATGCATCAAAAATACTTTGTGCCTCACTGGTCACACCAACACCGATCCTCTCAGCATCAGCTTCAGCTTGCCTGCACAAAACAGCACATCAAACCCCAAAACGTTAAAGGGCAATCCAAATGAAATAGAATGAACAATGATGCAATAAAAATGAAACCCAATAAACAAACAAACAAGCAAGCACCTCAAGGCAGTTTCTTCTCTAGCTTGTAAAGTGTTGAGATCAACGAAACATTTGGTAACATCAAGTGGGTCTTCACCATGACCCAAGAAAGTGAACTCCTTTATATAATTAGCCTTCAATAGTCTTATGTTTCGACGAGGTTCAGTTTTCGAACCCTCTTGTGACCAAATCCCACAAACTAAAATTAAGGAAAAAGAATGAAATTTACAAGAAAGCAATCATGTGGAAATAAAAGTTTTCAACTTTAATGAGTTTTGGGAGTTTAGAATAAAAAGGGGAAAACAAAAAGGATATGAAGAGCCAAAATGTTGGAGGGTCGGTCGAAGGTGATGAGCTGGCCTTGGAATTCGTCGCCTAAGGTTGTCTTGATGGAGAGGAAGCAACCGATGGCAAAGTCTTCGGCCGTCGGAGTGGCGGTGGTTGTCGAGGTGGCGATGGCGGGGCTGGCGTCCATAGAAGTTCCTTGTCCGATCAGTTCTACAATTTCCTGATTAGTTCAAAAGCTCTACAACGTGCGTCTGTGTTTTTTTTTGTGTACTGTCATGATACGGGTTCAATCGGTAAGAAAAAGAAGCATATACGGTAATTTAAAATAAAAAAAATTTGCCAAAATTTAAAAATTCAGTAAAAAGTAGTTTTTGGAAAAATAATCGGTTATGTAGGGTAATAAAATTGAATGCATTTCACTAGTTTCGGCTTGCGTAGAATTTTACTTAGAAAAGCATGCCTTGTTTGCTAGTTGAAACTTATTAATTATGGAAATATAGACATATATACTATTCAAACCACTAGCTTTTTATTCATATCAGCTTTTTTTATTCAAAGTCTACTGTCATAATATAAGATTTAATTCTATATTTTGTCTCTCATCTTGTTATCTTATGTATGTATTTATATATCTACCTATACTATTTTAGCTATTAATTTTTTTCATTTGACGCCACAATTGTAATATAAGTTTTAATTCTATTTTTTTATTTTCATCTTCTTATCTATATAATTTAAACAACGAATGATAATATAAAGTTTACTTCTAACTCACTTGGCAAATGTGAGACTTTCTATTCCATAATATAAGTGTATTTGATGATATTAAACAAGTATTCACTAGCAAAGTCAAAAATATTTCAATTTATTGTTTTGGTTTCAATTGGACTTGAAACTTATTTTTACACTTAGGATAGTTGACAACAAATATAAATTTATACTAAACTATTTAATCCATAAAAAAGTTTAATCGAATGATAAAAACCCTTCTTTCCCCATCTAAAACCAAAATAAGTCAAATTGACAAGTTGATTTCAATGACTAAGATGTGTCATCATTCAAGCCTACCAAACAATTATTGAAAGCAAGTTAGAGGTTAGAGATTACAATTTGTGGATTTAATAGGTATTTGTATTTGGTCTCCTAATAATATTATTATTGAATATCATGTGCGTACTACGAAAGATTACAATTTTGATACTATAAAATTTTTATTTTAAGGACCATATGTTTTTAGGGATACTTAATTTACTTATTCATCTTCAACCCCTTCTTTGTCATTTCCGAACTCCTTTAAACTACTCTTAAAGAACTAGTCAGCTCGAAAAAGCTAGTGAACTAAACATATCTAATCAACAAAGAACAAGCCAACCTCAAAAAATAGGTCAAACTAGCCCCAATCAACTAAGAGGAACTGCTTACAACTCATTAAGACCCAATCAACTCCAAGGAGTTGAAATTTGAACAAAGGACATGAGCGATTAGATTTCTTGTAAAAATAAACTACCCACTAGACACCATTACTTTAGCCATTTCCCTTAATATCGAGGAGTGGTCGTAAATTCAAATTTTGCATACATGCGTATTTTAGAGGCAACAGTTATCAAATAGAAGAGGATCTATAGCTATAAATAGAGCTCAAAGGGTTACAATAAGTTATGCAACTTATTTGCTCTCCCCTTTCTTTCATTCATTCCATTAATTGGTTTAAGCATCGAAGTAACAATACCGAAGTTACCCTGACACCCCCTTAGCCTAACTTTTCTTCTTTTTGCAATTACAATTCAACAAGTGTCCAATTATCTTGTAACATCAAGTTTTACCATCAATAATTCGGTGCCGTTTATTATTTATAAAGCCGATAGTAACTAAGACGAAATCAAAAGATAATAGCAATTCATTGACGAGTAATGCCCTTCATATAGCTTAGGAAGAGAGATCCCCGTAATAGCACACTCCAAAGGTATCTTAAGTGAAATTTCATAACCAGCTTACTCAAGTGTAAGATTAGAATGATTACAACTTACATATAGTACAATTGGAAGCTTTATGCACTAAGTTGGCCAAAGAACTTAAAGAAGTTCAAACCATTAATCAAGAACTAAGGCAAAAGTTCAATCAATGTGATACTACTTCTTCTACCCCTTCATTACAGCCAATCAAGGAAGAAAGCAGCTTGCTTGCTCACGAAGAAGTAATACGGCAACTACGTAGCAAGGCTACAATGGCATATGAAACTGTCCAACAACAAAGACAAGAAACACATGTAGAGAAAGATTTTCAATAGATGCAAACATAAGCTCAAACAATAACACACATACAGATACGCATATAAGGGAAGATTGAGCATTTGGCTACTCATTTGCTACGGAAGGTAATAGCAAATATAAGTCTATAAGAGTTGGAGGAATACATCAAGAGGTTGGTAGCAGAAAGAACTTCTAAAAAAGAATTAGATACAAGGGATTAAAAGTCGAGCCCCTCAATTTAAGAAATTGTGGATGAAGTTCTCCCATTAAGTGCTTGATTACCTATTCGACACTTATGATGGGAAAAAGGATCCAAATGGCTACCTGAACACATTCCATACATTAAAAGAGGCATACGAACTTTCTAATGCAATTGCTTCTAAGGTTTTTGCCTCCGCCTTAAGGAAATCTGGAGCAATTAGTTCAATTCATGGAAAGTAACCTTTATCTCTTATTTTGATTGATTAACCAACAAATTCCGCTAATACTTCTTGGCTAGTAAACCTCTTACTAAAAATTCCTTGCTTTTGACTTCGATTAAGCAGAAGCCTAGGGAAACTATAAGAGATTATATACACGGGTCTAACCAATTGATGATTGAGATTACCAATTACGATAAGAGTGTAGCACTTCACACCATTTGTAGGCGAGTTAGAGACTTCTTCAAATCTCTTGGTAAGCACTCATCGACCTCATTATATGATTTTACTAAGAGATTAGAAAAGTTTATATGTTGGAAGATTAGATGCAAGCCTAAAGGGAGCTTAAGAACGAAAATTTTGAGAATAGGTCGGAAAAAGAAAGTGGGTTTGTAAAAGACCATCTTGGAAAGAAGTTTGACATGAGAGATAGACTAACCTGACCTCTAAGAGATCGAAAAAGGCCAATTTTGACCTTTATTGCATGCACCCCACTGAACCGACCTATGTTGGATATCTTAATGGAAGTGCGAAACCAAAGGTTTCTTAGCCTGGCCAGAGAAGATGAGGAACAATCCCATAAGAAAAAATCTTAACAAGTATTATAATTTCCATGAAAATTGGGGTTATGCATGCACCTAAAGAATGCGTTAGAAGATACTATCCAAAGAAGATATTTGAGGAAGTTCATAGCAGATAAGGAAGAAAGGATTGAATGGCCCACTCAAAGAAGGAAGATCAAGCAACAACCTTAAGATAATGATACCCGACCTAACAATTGGGAACTAGTAGCTTAGAATAATGAAAGAGGAGACAATTGAGCTCCTAAAGGAGTGATTAATGTGATCTTTGGTGGACTTATGGGAAGAAATACTTTAGTTACATTAAGCTTGGCCAACGTATAAGGTGATCATGTGTTGAACCCTAGGAGAAAAAGGCATAAAGTGGATGACATAATGACGTTTTTAAATAAGGATATGCAGGATATTCAGTTCCCTCATGATGACGCACTAGTCATTACGACCAAGGTGGCTGAATTTGAAGTTAAAAAAGTTATGATTAGCACTAAAAGCTTGACCGACATCATCTTCAAACATGCATTTGATCATATGTGACCAAAGATTGAGAATTACAAGATGCAATCATACAAATACAACTTATAACGGTTTAATAAACAACCAGTGATAGTTCAAGGTGTAGTTACCCTAACCTTACAAATTAAGGATGATGAGAATGTTATGGAAAAGGAGATTGATTTTTTTATAGTAGATTGTCCTTTTCCTTACATTGAAATCATAGGTTAACCTTCCATCAAGACCTTTAAAATAGTAGTGTCAAGGGTTCATTGGAAGGTGAAATGTCTAACCCCAACCGAATCGAAACATGTCATAGGGATCAGTAGTTATCTAGAGCTTTGTACTTAAGAGCTCTAAAGAGAGATCAGGTTTACCACATTGAGTAAGGCATAAGTAATTACCTACAAATAAAAGGGGAATTAGCGGAGGAAACATGGACCATACAGTTAACTAACGATCCTGAGCATGTTACTAAGGTTGAACTAACATACTAGCTAACCTTTGAAAGAATGTAGTACATTTCCTCAGAGCTAATAGATATATTTTTTCTTAGTCCCCATCTAATATGCTTGGGATCTCTAAGGAGGTGATTACCCATAAGTTGAACATTTGATTAAGCTAAAAAGGTCGTTCAAAGAAAAAATGGCATTTTTTCCCGAAAAGGCAAGCAACTATAGAAGAGGAAGTAAAAAAATTATTGAAAACAGGGTTTATTAGAAAATAATCATATCTAACTTGGCTAACTAATTGTTTTATAGTCAAGAAAGTGAATAGAAAGTAAAGAATGTATATCGACTTTATAGACCTAAATAAGGTATGTCCAAAAGATTGTTTCCCTTTGCCCCGTATTTATCAAATGGTTGATTTAACTTCAAGACGTACTTTGTTAAGCTTTATGGACACTTTTTCTAAATACAACCAGATCAAGATGTACCTTTTCGATTGGGTACACATCTCTTTCACCACCAATTTGGGACCTCTTATTACAAAGTTATGCCGTTTGGTTTGAAAAATGTAAGTGTAACAAACCAAAGGCTGGTTATGAAGATGTTTAAACCTTAGATACATAAGAACAATGAGGTGTACATAGATGATATGATTGCTAAAAGCAAGACCAATGAAAAACATCTTATTGACCTATAAGAGACCTTCAACACACTCAAATGACACAATATGAAATTAAGCCCTTAGAAATGTGTATTTGGGGTATCTTCAAGGAAGTTATTGGGCTTTGTGGTGACACAAAGGAGAATTGGGTTCAATTTCGAAAAGATCCAAGTCGTATTAGATGTGGAATCGCCAAAGCTAATTAAAGAAGTCCAAAGGTTATCTGGCCGAATGGCAGCGCTAAATCGACTTGTCTTCAAAAGTGTAAAGAGGTGTGTAGAGTTTTTTCATGTTTAAAGAAATCCATTTGAATTTAGATGGACTGCGAAATTTGAGTAGGATTTTAAGGCCTTAAAGAAGTTTTTAACTAAATCACCAATCTTGTCAAAACCAATTAAAGGCAAAACCCTTTACTTATATCTACCAATGAGTGACCGAGCTCTTTCATCTGTACAAGTACAAGCAGAAGGATGGATATATAAGCTAATTTATTATGTTAGTCATGTTCTATAAAGTACAAAGTTACGATATACCAAGTTAGAGAAGTTTGTCCTAACCCTTGTTATAGCAGCCATGAAATCCCAACTTTACTTTAAGGTTCACAAAGTTGTGGTCCCAACTGATCAATCCCTAAAGTAAGCCCTGCAAAAGCCTAACGCCTCAAGATGAATGGTAAAATACGCTTTAAAGCTCAATGCTCTAGAGATTCAATACCAACCTTGAGGGGCCTATAAGGTTTAGATTCTAACAGATGTTATAGTTGAGTTTGCTGGGACTGAAAGATCTACCATGAAGAGTAAGGAGCCGATCTAGACACTGTATGTTGATGGATCGTCTACATGTGAAGGGAATAGGGCAGTTTAATCTTAAAAGGCCCTATGAGGGATCAAATTTCTTATGCCCTGAAATTTAGATTCTCAACCAACAATAATGAATTAGAATACGAGGCACTTTTGGTAAGGATGAAGCTAGCTAAAGAGGCCAGCACTAAGCATTTGGATATTTACTCTAATTTCCAATTGATTATTAATCAAGTTAAGGGAGTCAATATGGCGAAGGATAAGAACATGGTTAGATACCTACAATCGGTTAAAGAGCTTGGAGCAGATTTTGAGACTCAATAGTTGGTGAAGATTCTGAGGACAAAAAATTATGCAACAAACAAATTGTCTAAGTTAGCCTCCATAGGTTTGCTAACTAATATTTACCAAAAAAGAGTATAGAAAGGCAATCAGCAAAATATTTGGAAGCATAACAAAAGGAAGTAGAATATTATTAGATTGACCCTATTCTTGATTACTTGAAGAATGATATTTTGCCTCGAGATAGTAAGGAGGCTGGAAGACTTATGTATAAGGCTTCCAATTTTACAATTATTGATGGGAACCTGTACAAGAGAGGATTGAGTATGCCCTATTGTAAACGACCCCTCTCTCTTGTGTGTGTGTGTATATATTTAGTAATAAAGAAGAGGGTCCTAATTAAAAAAAATGAAAAATATGAAAAGAAAAATTAGGAAATGGGAAGATAGGATTTTTAGGTTATGGGTCATTTGCTCTCATTTTACTGGTCCTTCAATTTTTCAAGATCAAAGGATTCAATTAGAAGTCAACTAGGCATAAGCAATTTGATAGAATTACATTTTTATGATAAAAATTGGCATTTATTAAAAATTAATTTTTGAATCAGGTTAGTTTGATTGTTTTTAAAAAATATTATGAAAATAGACAATTTAAGTTAATCATGGTTTCATACAGTACCCCAATTGGACTTTGACTATTTTATGAGCAATTAAAGTTTTAAATAACGAGCAGGAATTAAATTGATCCCATAATTCAATCAAATTGGTCCATCTTTAATATATATATATATATATATATATATATATTTGTCAAATACCTAACAGACTTAATCATTTTTAGGACTTAAAGAAGATTAGACCAATTTTCAAAGCCTGAAGATCATTGGGCCTTTTTTTCAAAAGTGACCCAAAATGAATCAATATTTTTTTTATTGTAACAAGTAAGCAAACTTGGCCAAGCGATCAAGGATCCAATGTTGAAGGGAGAGATAACTAGAGGGCGTAAGTTCTATCCCACCTAGAAGCACGCAACTGCTTCAATTTTTTTCCCCTGACCATGATACGTGTCGGCCTCCTATTGATCGACATAAAAAGGACCTTCATGGATGGTCCTGTTTAGAGCTTGAAATGTAGAAAAACACCCCATGTGGACCTTCTTCTTTTTGACTCGATTAAACCTACATTTTGCCAAGATTTTACCAAAATAAAAACGGGAATTGAAAGAAGGTTTAGAGTGGATTAAGATTAACTCATTAACTATTAAAATCAATAATAAAATGTGTATTAAAATCGAACTCAAAGTTGAAGAAAAGTTGTCAAAGACTCATTCATGGCTAGTCAAAGATGATCTATTGTTGGTTATTTTAAAGAAAATTGACACATCGAATTGATGTAATTTAATGGATTGGGTGTGTTTTAATTCATTTTGATCGATAATTACAATTAAAAACATCATTTTCGTGGTCAATGGAATTGAATTCTTTTAAAAAACCCATTAAAGAAAAGCTTTGATTTTTGACGAATTATGAACTTTTTATTTGAAATTGATGATGTAAAACTATAAATAGGAGTATGGAAACTTATATGAATGATCAATAATCACTTGAAACACATCCCCAAAGCTCGAATTAGAGCTTTCTCTCTCTACCCACTAACCTGTGAACTCCACCATTCTATGTCTAGAATTTCCTTACTCTTGGCCATTTTCACGCAAAAATATCTACTCATCGATCTTCCTTACCATGAAAAACCCTAAGATCTAATCTTTCCTCATTTCAATTTGTTGTTATTTGAGCTCTTCGAACACTTTCTCTCACTACACTCAACCACCCAATACCGACAACCAAGAAAACCACCACAAAATGCCGAGATACTACCACCAATGGAAGTTTCATCAATGACTTCCACATAAAAATGCAATTTCTCATTTGAAAAGGTGGCTTAAGCATTTTGAAGCCAACCCTTCAAGCTACTCTTCTTCTTCTTCTTCCTAAAAGGTAACCCCATTTTGCTGCATGACCTGCAATCCAAACCTGCGATCCTAACCGGTGTCAACCCCTTTACCTAATTTCGATTGGCTTTCATTTTTTCCTTCATCATGTTTTTTTTTTTTTCCTTTTCTTTTCTTTTAATTATCTCTATAAAAAAAAAAGAAAAGAAAAAAGAGGTTTTCCTTTTCATTTATTCCTATCTTTTTTCATAAATTTTTTTAATAAAAGGATGAATAGTAAACGCATAAACGACAACAAAAAGGCAATTTTAGCACTTAAAAAAAAATCCATTTTCCAAATAAAAAAAAATCTTTTTTCCAAAATTAGGATTTTTTTTAGATTTTCTTTTCAAAAGAAATAAACACCGTAAGTTAAGATTCTTTTTTTCTTTTAGAATTTTTTAAAAAATAAAACAAAATAAAGAAAAATGTAAACTCGACTGTTTTTCAAAAATTAAAAAAAATCAACAAATTAAAGTTTTACAAAAAAACCTAACTACAGAAAGTCTAATCTTTATAAGAGAGTATGTAGACACCTACGGGGTGACTTAAAATAGGGAATTTTTTTTCCTTTTGTCAATAATTTAATTTCTTATTTTCTTCTCTTTAGCGTAAATAAAAATTAATTTCCTTTGTTTGTAAATTAAGGATAGATCTTTCAAGTTTAAAGGGTGTTTTGAAAAATAAACTAAATTCAAAAGGTTAAGAGTGCTACACGTTCATGATTTAATAGGATAGCCCTCAAACTCATGATATCTAGTTTCTTGAAAAATTTTCAAAACACAAGCTAGTGGTTAAATGTAAATCGAGTTAATTTTTTAAAAACATAAATTAGAATCGATTAGGCGAGTCGATTATAATTTAATCACCTTTTTCCAGTTTTACTAAGTCGCAACTCTAAGTTTTTTTTTTTTTTTTTAAATTGAGTTTTCTTTAATTCCTAGTCAAAGGCCTATATTGAATAGGCATAGGGTTTAATATAGGCTGAGCAAAGGAAAATAAGAAAACCAAAAAATTTCAGGCTCGACACCTATTTAAGATGTTTGCGACCATCGGAAGTTGAATAAGTCTTCTTCTACCTATATTCTAAAGTGTACAGTAATTACATTTGAGATAAAGCTTTGTACATAAGGGTTTTACAATTAGGACATTGGTAGCCTACAATGAAGAAAGATTCACTTTGCTTAGTTTTGACCTATGATAATTGTTAGAGAAATGCTCCAAAGAGAAGGCTTCGAGTGCGCATTTGATCTCACTTACCAGTCCTTAGCCTTTAACTTAATAGGGATTAGACATTCATGGCCTATTACTAAAGACCACTAAGTAGGGACAGTATATCACTGTCACAATGAATTACTTTACACAACGAGTCAAAGTCAAAGGCAATAGCAAGCATAACGAAGCTAAGTATTGAAGCCTTTATGGTTAGTAACATTTTGACCAGGTTTAGGATACCTTATGCTATTATTACAAACAATGGCTTACAATTTGATAATGACAAATTCAAAGATTTTTGTGAAGCTCGGCAAATTAGATTATACTATACATTCGTCGTATAACCTTAAAGTAATGGTTAAGCAAAGGTTCTGAACAAAGTCATTTTCTAAAGTTTGAAAAAGAGGGTAAACCAAATTGGTAGTAAATGGGTAAATGAACTATCAAATGTTTTGTAAGGGGGGGAAGGAGTTGTAGAGAAGGGAGGGGTTTGTATTGGACTGCACAAAGGACCTTGACAAGTCATACTCCTTACCAACTAGCCTTTAAGTTTGAAGCTGTATTGCCAATTAAACTCTAGGTAGAGTGTGTAAGAGTTTAAGCTTACACCTGCAAATACAACGAGATAGGCTTTCGAGCTAATTTAGACATGATCTATGAAACATGAGTGTTGGCCAAAGCTCACTTTACTACCTATCAACAATGAGTAGCTCAATACCATGATAAGCACGTCAGACATAAGCGTTTACAACCTAATGATTTGGTTCGTAGAAAGTTAGAGGCATTAGGAGTGAGAAAGTGTCAGGGAAAGTTGATTCCTGCATAGGAAGACCCTGTTAGGGTAAAGGAGGTAATAGGGAACGAACATGCTTATAGATTAGAGAGACTCGATGGACAACCTATTCTTTAGGCATGGAGTGCTAATAATATTGAACCCTATTTTGAGTGACTAGTCTATGGATGAAGATATGTGAATTTCCGATTTTTAATTGTGCGGATTTACAAAAGTTGTTTGTTCGTATTATTAACTTTATTGTTTGTTTTTGTCATTGTGTTTGTAAGGGATTTAGTCTACTGACTTCAATTATTCAACGTTTTTCAACTTTATATTATGCTATGTTTTACCATTGTATTCTTTGCAAAAGCAAGAACGTGATCATAAGTAATATATGTTATCCCCATCCAACCTCTCTGGTGAAGGAAAGATTAAAAGGTCTCTAAGGCCTACTAAAAGGTAACTAGTGAATCATAAAGCGTTAAATCTCTAAGTCTTATATTCAACGAATGATAAGAAAAGGATATTCATGAATCTCTAAGTCCAAAAATAACTCAAACACCAAGATGCAAAAGCCTTAAGCTCTTTTAAGAGTAATAGACATAATTGTTATAAGTCCTTATAAAGGATGATAAGTTATTTGTAAACCCTTGAGTCATCAATTGATAATAGGTGTAATACTCTAAATCTACTAAATAGACAACGAGTCACCTAAAAGTCTTAAGACATAGGCATACACTCTAAGTCTAATCAATAGACAATGGGTAACTGTAAACTTGGGTAATCCAAATCTATTGCACAAATGTTGAATTATTGGAAGGCTCTGAGCTACTAGCTAAATGCAAGCATGATACTCTAAGTCCTATAATAAACAAGGATGATGAGCTAAATAAAAGCCCTAGGTTATCTAATAACAAATTAAAAGGGCTTATAGAAATTATAAAGCAAATGTAGGAAATATATCGTTGAGATTCCTAAACAAACATATAAATGTTAGATAGAACAGAAGCAAGTGCAATCCGAAGTTCAAGATAAAATGGGAAAGATATACAACTCTTTCAAAAACTCTTAACAAAGGTCTAATGAATTATTTTTATGTCTAATAAATGTTGGCATTTGATAAGGATCATGGACTAAGCACTCGCTCATATGATTCGTTAAGCTGTCTAAGAAGAGTTAAATTATAAAGAACGATGCATTCTCCAATTTGACCTATCAAATTACTTTACTCTTTATCTCATTAAAGAGACTCTCGAGGTACCCGACCTGTTGTCAAGTCAACCCCTTCTAAACCCTTCTCAACACATCAGTCCAAAGTCAAGTACTAAACTCGCCTACTGCCGTCCTGATACATTATTGAGGCTGAGCTACTTCAATCGTGAGCCAACCAACTGAGGTCGACTAGACAATGAGCTACCCCTTGGACCAATCTTTCCTCAATCTAAAACATTCGAGCTACTGAGCATCCGACCCCAACCTAATCTACTCAAAACCTATTTTGCTCAACAAACAGCATCTTTGGGACCATAGACTAGACAGATGATATACGCCCCATTTTATGACATATGTATTGTCCTTTTTTACAATCGAATATCCTTTTTGCTCGATTACAACTTTGCCTTTGTAAACTTTATATCTTTCCTTTTCCGATATGAATCCTTTTTGTAAATTACATATACTTAGAACGTACCTTAATTGGGATATATAAATACTTGTAAAAAGCAATGGCTACAACAATTTAATCAAAATAGTGATATTAAACTTCAAACATTTTACCTTTCCTTCTTCTTGAGCTTGTGTTTTCTTAAAGAAGATCGAGACCTCAAAGAGTTCTTATTTAGGCCATTGAGCACGAACTAGTGACAAGCAACCTCATGTTATACTTATGCATCATATCAAGTATAGTTCGAGTTTGTGTAAGGCATTGATGAGTCATATCTACTGCTGATGTACAAGGACCTCTTCTTAATATCTAAGTTCCATTTATTCTTAAGGCCATCTTGTGGTTTGGACCCACCCTTATTGGTTTGCGTGATATCCATAGCTGTATGTTCCCTTCCTGGTGATCTATATTAGCATCAGAACCTGAAAATATTTAAAAAGCAATAAAACAAGCAGACATAAGGACAATTCACTTCTCTAAAACTTTATCTGGAATAAGAGTCCAGTTGTTAAGGACTTATTTAGGATCGAGCTGGGGATTGGAAGAAAGATTTGGACCAAAAGCTTCAAAGATTTTAGGAACGTTAGAGACTTTTAGAGTGTCAACAATGTCAGCCATAGGGGTATTGGTACCTTTATTCGACTAATCTCCCGACTTGGTTCTATCTACGTTGTCTTCACCAATAAGAGCAGCAAGAACCCCTTCTTTCAAACCTCATTTAGGAAGTCTAAACAACTTAAGTTATAGTCAAGGTAGTGGATAAGAACCTTATCTCAAGTGAACTTCACCTCGTCAAGCATCTTCTATGACATTAAGTCTACATATTCCTGGCTTTCTTAGATGTCTTGATAAGCTTTATCATAAGCCTTTTCGTGGTTCAAGTTTTACTCCTTCGCAAGGTTTACCATCTTGATTTTCAGCTCTTCATGTGAGCTTTGCAAATGAGCTATCTCTTCACTATGCTTACTCTTAAGGCCTTCCACCTCATCCCATGCTTCTTACAAGTCGAAGACTAGCTGATAGATCTTCTTTTGCTCCTTAATCAAAACTACTTCCTTCTACTCCTTTGACTTAGCTTCCTTCTCTACCTTTTCTTTCCAACTTTTTATCTCTTCTTCCAATTTTTCCTTCACCAAACCCCACTTCCCTCGAAGCTTTTGCACTTGGTTTTAACACAAGCAACCTGATTCTTGGCATCCTTGACAATCTAAAAAGAAAGAAGCTAAATCCCTTAGACTAAATGAATCAAAGGAGAGTGGAAAGATATAATATAAGAGGCTTATGGCTCTTTTCTCTTTGTCAAAGCTTCAACGATCATTGTTAAGCATTAAGAACTGTGAAAAATACCAGGTGAGATGATGACCTACAAATCTTATTTACATATGATGGAAAGAACCTTACATCATGGATTTTCGAGGTAGCCAATCGTAGCAAAATATCAAAACCTCAATTTTGACAAAATTTGACAATATTCATTAGAGGGAAAACATCATTTGGGAGACAAATGCTTTTCACTAGTTCTAGACTGACCTGTCCATTTTCGAGAGCATGGTCAGTTGTACTAACATTCTAAGTGTGGAAAAAATTGCAAGACTTCCTTATTCCCCTTCTTGAAAGGTTTTAAGGTTCTTAGTATAGTGACAAGGATCTCGTTGGTCTTTTTAGGGTTGTTGGAGCTATTGTCAATTTGTCATTTTTCTTCCGACCTTCATCAAGATGCTTTCCCTTTAGAGGTAAGTAATCGTGTGTGTTAGGTTGTTTCCTCAACTTGGTAGTCTCGATGACCTTCCGTTTTACTATTGTCTTTGTTTATTCAGTCTCTTCAGTGGTTTTGGAGGTGGTGGATTTCACAAGTGGCTTCGTGAATGATTTTACGAAAGCTTGTTTTTTAGGAGCTTTCTTAGCATCTTCCTTTTTCTTGGTGTTACCAACTTTCAGCTGAGTAAACAAATATCAAGAGTCGAAATTCTTAAGTGGCATATCTATAGAAAAATACTTAGGGATTAAGTCAAAAAAACACTAAAGTACTAATAGAACAACTTATAGATATCATTTTAAACACAGGCAAGGAATACCACTCAGCTCCTAAAGTAAACTTAAAGGTCCCTCCTCTTACGAGCCCACTCAGTATGATAAAACCACAAATAACTTATACCTTGTTCAACAATATTACCTTCATCGATGCCCTCAATATCTACCTTGAGTGGCATTAGCACCCTTAGATACTCTCATCTCATCCTTTGGAAAGATTGGAGCACTAAAAGAGTAATTAGAAATGATGGTTCCGCATCCCAAAGGAATCAGCTATTGTTGTAGGCCTCTATGATGGTATCATAGGCCTTCTTGTTGTTAAGTAGCAACCGCTTGATATTAGATTGCCTAATTGGTTGGCTCTAAATTGTAGGGAAGTCTAAATTGGTTTTCGACTCAATTGTAACCTATTTTTTTCTTCCAATTATGTATAGAAGATTCTAACCTTATCAGAAATTTTCTATGTGGTCTGGCACATATGTAAAACTAATAATCACTTTTCTTTATTATGAAAAAGTAACAAAATAAGGTCATGGTGGCCCTTGCAAATGCATTTAAAAGCCACCATCAATTTATATGAGTTTGAAGTCAGCATGGATGGACAAATCTAATAATACATAACATAAGATCTTTGAAAAATAGAGAAGGGGAACCTCAAAACAACCTCAAAATATTTCTTAAAAAGGGCAAATTCTTGGTCACCAAATGAGGTAACACACTCATATGGTTGAGGCCATTCTATTATGTAGTCTTGATGTGTAGAGCGGAAGTTAAGCCTTAAAGCATTAAACTCTTGTTCAATCATTGTGCTAGCAACTCCATTAGGGCTTACATCGTACTTGATGCTCGAGTATAGTGGAATTGCTTAGGAATTGCCCTTATAATCTAGTGGATACTCGTCGAAGGGGAGCTTTCTCATTTTCCACAACCTAAGACATGGATTTTAACTAGACTTGTAAGCCTAGATAGGTCCCATGAGCAATTATCATTTGAGCCTACTATATTAATGGGTTCTTTGCGAGGAGGAGAGTTACCTATCCTATGCATGGTGGTCAGCTCCTAGCACTGCTTTTGAGCACAATTCAAGTTGTCGGAGTCGATGGTTGACATGGTTACCTCGATGATGTAATTGAAAAGGGAAGAGTGTTGATTGAAAATTGAATAGTGTAAAAATGGAGACTCTTAAGGTAAAGAAGGCAAAGAGAAATTCGGGACATAGAACGAGTGCAAGATAACAAGAGAGTAGAATGTGAAGAAATGAGAAGGAAAAAGAATATGGAATCCAAGAGATAGACATGAAGCTTCCTTAACAAGTCAAACAAAAAAGTAGGTCAGCTTCTATAAAATACATTATGGCTTTAAAGATAAAGTTGGAACAATTAGTTTGGGCTAAAGAGAGGACGTATGTCCTAAGATCACCTTCCATGATAAAATGAAAGCTTATACTCAAAAATTAATTCGAAGAGGTATTAGTCCTCCCCTTGATGCACCCATTAAGGGGAGTGGAGGGCAAATTTTGATAGTGATTCTTCCTTAAGGCTCGAACTGACCTAAAATAAAGGACAACCAATTTAATTATTCACCTTCAGCCCCTTCTTCATCACACTTCTAAGCTCCTTTAGATCACACTTAAAGAACTAGCGAGCTTGAAAAAGCTAGTAAGCTGAGCATATCTGGACGGCAAAGAGCAATCTAACCTTAATAGGTCGAATTAGCCCCAATCAGCTTTAAGGAACTACCTATAGTTTGTTAAGACTCGATTAACCTTAAGGAGTTCAAATTTAAACAAAGGGCTCGAACGGTTAGGTTTCTTGTAGAAATAACTACCTACCAGCCATTATTACTCTAGCTATGTCCCTAAATATTGGGGAGTAGTCTTAAATTTAAATTTGGCATACGTGTGTATTTTGGAGGCAACGATTATTGGATAGGGGAGGATTTGTAGCTATAAAAAAAGCTTGAAGGGGTATAGTAACCTTCTTTTAGATACTCTTATGCGACATATTTGCTTTTGTCTTTTTTTCATTTATTCCATTAATTGATTTAGGCATCAAAGTACCAAGGTTGGAATCGCCCCAACAATCCCCTTACCCAACTTTTCTTCTTTTTGTAGAGTTGCAATTTGATGAGTATCCAATTATCTTATAATACCAACTTAAACCATCAACAATAATGGTTAGGTTGAATTAGTAGATCATGTCAAATTTATTATCTATATGCATGAGAATACTTAATGTGGTAACATGGACCATATCCTGATAAGAGTCCAATTAAAAAGTTGAAATAAAAGAGGGATGTTAATTGTAGGGAACTCTTGAATATGATACACACAAGCATAAACAAGCATGAAATTGATTACATTATAGTTATGATTGAGATTTTGCATAGGCATCGGCTTATAAAAGGAAATTAAGCAATCTATTAGTTGATACATGTTAAAGATTGATAATGATGTTGAGAATCTTGTTGATTTAGATGAACATTCGGGGGAGGTGCAAATACAATAGCTTTATATCAAGATTCTAAAAGAATTATGTGTTTTTATTTTTTTTAGGTAAATAAGATAAAGTGTTTAATCTCTAATGCATATTTGAAGTAAATTTGATTTTTGAATTTTTTTATCGTTATTTTTTCATTTTTTATTACTTTTCTTCCTTTATTTTTTTATTCTTCCTTTCTTCTTCTTCATTTTTTTCCTTCTCTTTATTATTTTATTTTTCCTTCTTTTTATTCTTTCTTTTCTCTTTTATTTTTTACTTTCAATTCTATTTTTGGGAAATTTTTTAAATTTTTATTCTTTTGGTTTTTTTTTTTGAGCTTTACAGCTTCTTCTTCTTTTTTTTTTTTAATCTTTTAAGATTTCTTTTTTTTTTTTTTTTTTTTGTATTTTTGACTACAAGATTAATTTAAAAGAAAAAAAGAAAGGGTGTCTATAAGCTTTTTTTATCTTCTCAATTAATGCTGGCTCAATGAAATTAGACTGCTCTGGACTTAGTACTATGCCAAGTAAATTCCGAATTCAGTCTTCCAATCGACATATGGCTCATAGCATTATGGGCAATAGGTTCTTGCTTTTCATCAAGGTAAGAATCTAAATCTATATCGACAATCATTGTGAGTGAATTAGAAACCTTAAATTTTTTTTTTTCTTTTTTGGGGAAATCGAATGAAACAATCATAAAGGGTTTGTTATTGTTGGCGCATAAGGAGTAAAAGGATTGTCAAATTCTGCGATCAAGATAACTGTTTGATCCATTCATTGCGGTTTTGCGATTATATAATTTGTAGCAAGAGTAGGAGGTAAAGTCTATAATTTAAGATCTGTTCTTGTTAAGAAAGATGTGATCTTCCGCCAACATCGTGGTTTAATTTAAATATCCCACAAATCCTTAGTTCGACAATTTAGAAGTGAAAATATAAGTTCTAATAAGAGAAAACGAATCAATTTGTCACAGAATAGAGTTGTTTTTCTTTTCTTTTCTTTTTTTTTTTTAAAACAGAAGTTGATATTTTATGGATGGACTTTCGGAAAATATGAGTTGTATGTTATAAGAAATTATATAAATGATCATTTAATTTTTGTTAGGAATTGAATATATGATGTTAAGTTCTGTGTAAAAAAGAAAATGGGTTTTGACACACCCTGAGACAAGTTTTTGATTAAAGAAATGTCTGTGGATTTCGGAAAAGAAATTAATTACATTATATTAATAATATTGGTGACTAATAACTGACATAAACCAGCTTGTTCATGCTACTTAGTAATAAATGTTAGGATCAATGTTATTTTAATAAAAATAACTATTAATAAGTTAGAATAGTAACGATGTATGTAATTATACTCGAAATAAGTAATTGAATATGTACATTTATGTAAATAGAAATAAGGAATGATTAAACAGGTAAAAATATAATAATCATAATAAATATGAATAAGGAGACTGATAAAACTATGAGAGTCATAATAATAACTTACAAGCAATACTAAAGGAATGATTAATAAATGTATTAACATAGATAAATAAAGACTAGCCTAAGTAAAGAACAGTAACATTAAAACATGCAAAGAATAATAGGTGTATAAGTAAGCTAATTACTTCTATTTGAAGGAGAATATAGAAAAGAGAACCAATAATTAATAATAACCTTAATAAGTAATGGAATAGCCAAATAACATGTAAGAAATTATATGGATTATTTTATTATTCTATCTTTTATTTTGAACAAATCTCATTTTTTATCTAATGTCTAAACAAATCTCATTTTTTATTTAATGTCTATTAGAATTAAACTATTGACTGATTGTATTTTCAATCGTTCAAATATAATAGATATTAAAATAATAACATAACGAAGAATTCAATCTATCTTATCAAATAAAAACTCCTTAAAAAAATTATATAGGTTAATTATATAGGTTAATAACTAATTGTGATGGGTGATAGTACTGATCTATTTGATTATCGATGAATGAATATGGAAATTACTTTCAAAAGGATGGTCTAGAGTCATCCAAAAAGATTAGTATTATTAAATTTAAGCAATCTGGTTCACCCGTAAGATCGATTCGTGGAACTTCAATCCAATTTTAATTGAATTGCGATCCAAACCCGACTTCATTCTTTTAATTTGCTCCGACAATTTAGAGGAGGAAAAGATGAGCCGTTAAAATGAGTGAAGAGATAAATGATCGAATCCGACGAGTCCATTGGAAAACAAGATAAGCCGAAAAATAGTAAAACATCCAATCAACTTCCTTGGCGATGAAATGATTTTCAGAGTGCTTGCTTCAAAATGTCATCTATGGCTGCATCTCTGTCACTGTCTTTCTCCATAGACGACCATCATCGTCGTCGTCGTCATCGTCGTCGTCACCACCGCCACCACCACCACGTCAAGCCCCACCAAACTATTCCCTTCTCCCTCGCATCCCCCAATCACAGACATCCACTTTCCACTCTCCGAAACTCTCACTTTCTCACCACAAAACTCTTCTTTTCGTCTTCAAACTCTGCAAACACACAAACCTCTTCTTCACCTTCATTTCTCACTGATCCGTTTAAGGCAGGCAAATTCCTAACCAACCAAGAGTATGAAAACCTTAAATTCCTCGAGAACTTTACTTATCACCACGAAGTGAAGAATGGGTCTTTATTAGTTACAGCAATGAGAAGTGAAGAAATGGATGAAACTGTGAATTTACTCTCGGATTCATTTGCTGATTCCATGTTGTTGCCTGGTGGGTATATTACTTTGTTGAGGTTTTTGGTAAAACAGTATCTGGTTGAGAGAAGAAGTGCTTTGCCTAATGCTGTTACACTTGTTGGGTTTTATAGAGAGGAAAAAGAAGTGAACTTGACCTCTGAAAACGAAGAAGAAGAACTAGTATTGGCTGGGACAGTGGAAGTGTGTTTTAATAGAAAGGGGTCTAATGCTAGTCCCCCTACGCCAACTCCTCCTAGGGATTCTCCTTATATTTGCAATATGACTGTCAAGGAGGGACTTAGAAGGTAAGGAACTAATGCTATTCGGCTTTTGCTGTTTCGGAATGGTAGGAAAGTCTGGTGTTTTCTTATCGTGGCTTGTGGAAACTGATAATCAAGTACTTTGTTGCACTGAATACGTGAAGATGAATTGCTTGCCTTGAGCTTGAGGAATGCAGCCTTCGCAGGGGCTTTGGACTGAACACCTAACATGGACTACATATTAGTGGCGGGAATCCGTGTTATTTTGTAATTATATTCATTTAAGTTAATCAAACATAAGAGTGATCTCTTTATTCTACAGTTGTGTCATTGACATTCATAATTCTGATTTCGCATCAGTTTTATTTGTCTGATTCAAATTTGGGATCCAACGAGCTGTTGGCTTTTGCTTTAGAATTGCTAATTCATTAAATTTTCAAGAAACTAAGAAGATGTAGTTTATAAGTAGGTTACCGCAGAGACTGCATGATATTTTTTAAGCTATATAGCATGGCATCTCACTTGTTTAACCTTAGTTGCAAGCTTACTTCTTTCAATTTGTTATTTGTTATTTGTGCAATGAATGGCCGTCTAATAGAGAACCATAATGTGCTTGACCATATCCTCTAACTGTTAATTTAAGCATTGGCTGGTTGGAATCTCAGGAGGGGTATTGGTTGGCATCTCTTAAGGGCTAGTGAGGAAGTAATTGGATGTGTGTGTGGATCTAAGGAGGTGTACCTGCATTGCCGAATGATTGATGAAGCTCCGTTCAACATGTATGTTAAAGCCGGTTACAAAGTTGTTCAGACAGATAGCATTTTTGTCCTGCTATTGCTGCAGAGACGCAAACATTTGATGTCTAAGGAACTTCTCTTTCTAGATAGTCCTTCAGAATTGGCTAAGTCTGGATCAGAGGAAGAACAATCTGGATGAGAGGGAGAACAAGTATCATAACCGATCTTAAGGATGTAATATCTTTCAGGTACACATATTGATGATCATACTTTTACCCTTCCTCCATGTAGACTCCGATGTACTTTCTTTACTCCTACTCTCTGTCTTTTGTTGTCAGTAAGGAGCTGGGCAGTTCCAGTTGTACAATATCCACAGTATAATACTGCTCACTTTTGTAACAGTCTTTTATTCAAAATTTTCACTTTTTAGATCTTAGTCACGTGGAATAGCGGGATCTTATTTTATCATTTAATTCTTGTTGTCTGTTCATGTACTTTAGAATCATAATCTAAATTTTCTGTACACTTTTTAACTGCAATGAATTTGGATAAGATTATCTTCTTATGTTGACCATTTAAATTGCATTATTTGATGCGGGCAAGTCCCAGGTCATGACACTCATCTCTTTGGAATCTGATGGTTAATAGAGTAGTTCCGCATATATATATATAAATGCATACCTAATGTTACCACTCTCCTTAGTTTGGATGCAAAGGAGTTTTGCAGATGCAAATTATGAGCTTATTGTTATGACCTATCTTTTGCTTCTAATATGTAATTTTCTGCTCCTCCTGATATTTTCTTTCTATATTCTCACTGACTTATTGTAAATCTGACATTGGGTAAATGTTATAAGTAAGGAGCTAGGCAGTTCTCACTGTACATTATTCACAGTGTAATGCTGCTCACTTTGTAAGAGTTTTTTATTCAAAAGTTTCACTTTTTAGATCTAATTGCATGGAATAGCTGGATCTTATTTCATCATCTAATTCTAGTTGTCCGTTCATGTACTTCAGAATCATAACCTAAATTTCCTGTATACTTTTTAACTGAAATGAATTTGGATAAAATTATCTTCTTGTGTTGAACATCTAGATTGCATTATTGATGCGGGAAGTCCCAGGTCACGACACTCATCTCTTTGGAATCTGATGGTTAATAGAGTAGTTCTTCATATATATGCCATGCATTACAAATGTTACCATTCTCAGTTTGGATGAAAACAAGTTTTGCAGATGCAAATTATAAGCTCAGTGTTATGACCTATCTGTTGCTTCCAATGTGTAATTTTCTGCTCTTGATATTTTCTTCCTACATTTCTACTGACTTATTGTAAATCTGATATTGGATACAATTGTTTCAGACCAATTTGCTCCTTAGAAATCTGCAAACTTGTGGTACAACAATTTATCTTGACAGAGCAATTATCTTGCTATGAATGAGTAAAATAGTGTTGTTAAACATTAAAATTTCCCACTTCTGGCCATAAGAAAGACTTAAATGGGATGCATATAGTATCAATAATGTAGTTATAAGTAAATTATTAAGCAGGTTCAGACTCCAAATAATACATGGTTACTAAACTTGCAAACTTGAGTTGATCACTAGAGAATACTTTCTGACATAATTGCCTGAGGAAAACAAGACTGTTGATGTTGTTTCTTCCTAATCTGTTCTCTTGCTCTCTTGACAGCTGCTAATTATGCATGAGAAAACATCCTCAAACCTTTTTTGACTGGAAACCATATGCTCACAAAAAGGAAAAAAGTTGGAGATGGAAATTACTTAATAATAAATCCCTCTCCCCCAAACCCACTCATTTTCTGAATTCTGAAGTATGAGAAGTTTAATGCACCTTTTCTTCTCACCATAAAGCAACAAAATATCTTGTCCTTTGGCTTGTCAAAGCCAATTGCTGCAATTTCTAGAACATCCAGAGAGTGTTCGTTGACATGCCTATGCCTTTTGAATTGATGAATGATATCAACTGAAGTTCCTTTAGGCATTCTACCATTGAGGGCCTCTCACTACTTTCAGGACGCACACATCTTGATGCTAGGTTTGCAAACATCAAAACTGACTCTAATATGTATGAGCTCTGTTTCATTTCTGGATCTATCACCTTGCGCAATTTCTTCTTGTTGTTCAATATATTTTTCACCTGAAACCAAAAGCATATGCATTTGCATTCTGATGCTATTTAGGAAGGACAAAAGAGGAAAGTGCACTATCATAGAGCTCGTTGATTCCTTTTACCTGTAAAACTAGATTTTGGTCATTTGGTCCCTGATTTATTTCCACTGCTCTTCGTCCGGTCAAAAGTTCGAGAAGTACCACGCCGAATGCATAAACGTCACTCTGTAAAGTGAGTTTTCCTGTCTGTTGCCATTGAAGCAGTTCGCTATATTAGTTGTGTAGGGATTTTCTCTATAAAATTTTGTGGCAATTTCAGTTTTCCTACCAATTTGTTATGAAGTTAAGCTTCTGAAAGATACACTGGTAAAATGGAAGAGCATCCTCTTTCTTTCTTGAAGTGAAACCTTTTTTCCTTTCTGGATATCTGTGCTTATCCCTCTTATGCTAGGTTTCTTCAATGTAGATGAAGATGAAAAATTTATGTCAACTTAATGGTGGTGGTATAGTTGTTAAGACCTATGCATCAGTATAACAAATTGCATGGGATCCCTAGTACATTCCTGCTATGGCCATTTTTGTAAGGTCAACTGTGTAGTGCATCTAGAAATATTTGGTGCCAGGTGATAGACTTAGCTTATTTGCTTAACTTTGCTTACTATGTGCTTTTAGGGATGACCTTGTCTCTCAACTTCAGTCATATTTTTTTATTTTTACCTATGCAATAGGAACTTTATTTTACAAATGTACCATCTCAAAAAGTCATTAAGATGCTTTCTGTTGAAATTTGATATTGGACCTCTATAGTTCCCTTAGTTGTTAGCACTTACTAACCCACTGCAGATGCATTCATAGATTTTTAGAAAATCTACAGACAAGTGCTGCTTGCTATGATCTTATGTTGGAGAACCACTGACTATATGTTAGTCTGGATTTTATGCTTTTGGACAAATTTTGACAATGTAAATAATAGTGTATAAATATGAACAATTATCTGAGATTGTAAATGTAGCCCATGCATACCGCGGTGTATTCAGGATCAAAGTAGCCAAAAGTACCAAGCATTCTGGCAGTCTCACAAATCTCCCGTCCTTCTGGCATCAGCTTTGCGAGCCCAAAATCTGAGACCTATACAGGGAGTTTGGCATCAGCAGAAACACCCAAAAGTTCATCAACTGGTTTTCCCGGCTTACCTTTGCTTCAAAATTTGCAGTTAGAAGAATGTTGGTAGATTTGAAATCTCTGTGAACAATTGGGATCCCAACAGCAGAACCTGAATGAAGATAGGCAAGTCCCTTTGCTGCATCTATTGCCACTTTCAGCCTTAAGTTCCAATCCATTTTTGCTTCTCCAACTCCTAGAACAAGTTGCTGATATGTGTGAGTTTGATACTAATAAATTTTGCAGAAATAACAAAAGTCTATCACCTACTGTTTAAATGATCTTGCAGGTTCCCCCTTTGCATGTACTCGTACACCAAAAACCTGTGTTTTCCATCTGCACAGTAGCCTATCAATCTAACTAAGTGGGGGTGATCAAGTCGGCTCAAGATATCAACTTCTACGCGAAACTCACGTTCTCCCTCTGCTTCTTTAAATGGTGGCAGCTCCATTTTCTTGATTGCAACAATCTTTGCCATTCAAAGAATATTATGAAGTGAGTTTACAAGATGAATGCCTAGGAAAACTATTCTCCTCCAATAACATAAGCTACAAATTGAGGAAACATGCATGAAGGAACTCTTACTCAAAACAAACTACAAACTTCTCTAAAGGGAGATGAAGTTTTTCCATACCTGTCCTGACTTGAGGACTCCCCTGTATACTCGGCCAAATCCTCCCTTCCCAATCAAATTTTCATCACTAAACAAGCCTGTCGCCTCTTCCATTTGCTTGAGGGTGAACACTGAAGTGCCATGGCGCTTTTTAGATGGCTGAGAAGTTTGTTCTCCTGGCTGCAATAATGCAGCATTTTTATGACTCCCTAAGGTCAGCAAAAGTAGATTTGTTATCACTTGGTAGCAATACACTGAATTCATAACATGCCAACAATGGTATGAAGCATTTCATTAAGAAAAAAGGAAAGAGAGAAAGGAAAAGCTGGTGTTTATACAAGTTGAAGAAGATGAAGGAGACGTTACATGGTTCAGTGTACTCCATGGATTTGCTTCTCCTGCGCATGTTCCAAGCCGTGACCAACCTGAATGGCATTTTGATATTCTTTCGGCCAATAGTGTCAGTAACACAATTTCAAATTTCGTGTAACAGACAATTGGTTGGAGAGGAGAAGTTTCATTATGTTCCATGAAGCATACTAGTGATGGCACATAGCACCTTATCAAGAGAGAATTGATGCATCATTTTGATTCTACTTCTCTCATTAAGCTCTAATGTCCTGCTCAAACATGCCCAAGAGAAGAGACGTATGAGTATGAAAATTGAAGCCTACGTATAGGAGAAAGTGATGTTACACTACGAAAATGAATGCATAGGAATACTATCCTCCAACCAAAAACCTAAATACAATTTGGAGAATATACTTGGAAGGACAAGATAAACCTAGTTATGGGAATAAAGTGGGTATTTGGTTTAGTGACTTTGGAGGAGTATACCGCACGGTTGGGTAGCCTTTTGTAATGTTTAAGAATACAGGTGGAAAAAAACAAGAAAAGAGATAGGATTCTCCCTCCATCTTGGTTTGATTTTTATTTTTGCTTTAAAGAAGGAGAAAAGGTTGGCTGTTGAGGGGGCCTTTTCATTGGTTCCTTGGATCTGCATAATCAAGGCGTATTTTCTAAACATAAGGTTTTTATTATGTATTTATTTTATATTATTTTTCTGGTGAAACAACAACTTGTATTATGGAGTTAGGTATGGAAGATCATATACGAAAATGACAAAGGAAGGTGATTGTCAGTAAGTGTCTCCATCAATTTAGTACCAAACTCATGTCAAATCAAAAAATAAAAAGCCACGATATTGTTCTTGAAACATATAACAAAAGGAAGGAAAGAGATTTCTTCTTCTTCTCTCTCTCTCACTCTTTTTACTTTTTAAATTAATATGATGAATAATTCCATAATTCAAAAGGACTTAATATATATCTTTTTCGTTAAAATTATTATCGATCAATGTTTAATATAAGTTGTAAAAAAATCTTATATTAGTCTCTAGTTTTAACTTTATGATACAAGAAAGTTACGGTGTTTATCTTACAAGGGATTGGGAGAGAAAGAAAAATACAAATTTTAAAACACTTTCTCTTACTTGAATGAAAATGAAAAGTAAGTGAAAGAGATGGATTTAGGAGAAAAAATTTTATTTAAGGTTCACAATTTTTATATAAATTAGCAGATGTTGATCGTCCAAATGCTTAGAGCATATATTTCTATTGGTTTCCATGATATTTACATAAATTCTTTCGATGAAACAGTAAAGAACTAAAAACCATGTAAAAGAAAATAAATACAAAGAATCGTCAAATTGATTGAGGGGGAAAACAAAGTAGCACTTGTTACGTGGAGTGACGGGGGCATCTTATCGAAATGTGTCACTTGGCAATTCAAGTTATCTAAAATAAGGCAGGTAGGTAATTAGGCTAGGAATCCATCTATTTACCTTTTCAATTATGTTCATAATGAAAATAGACAAAATTTGTTGATTTGTTCTTTTTGCTATAAAATTTTCACTTGATTTGTTAATTGGAAGTCTGAAAACGTAATCTGCTATTGTTTTTTTTAGTGAATTTGGAATATTATGATTTCATGATCATAACGTTAGTTGTGATGTTATCTCACGATAGGTCTCAGTATAAATCTTGCAGCCATATTTCTAGCTCCATGTCATATTTGTTTATACTGTACTGATTATAATCATATAGTCATAGTCTTATTATTTATACTGTATATTAATCTTTGAACTTAACCATCTCTTATGTATTTATTTATTTATTTTTTTACTCATTCTAAATTTTTTATTCGATTGTGATGTTCTTATTCGTTAAACTTAAACATAAAAACTTATCTATCATTGTGATTTTAACACATAATCACTTTTATTGGAATTAGAAAAAAAAAAAAAAAAACACAAACACGTATGGTTCCAGCAGATTTGCTCTTGGGCAAATATGGTATTATGGATCCATAAGATGCTAATATAAATGCATCATAATAATAGCTTACACTGAACGTGTCTTAAAAAAGAAAATGTGTGAAAACCACAACCATTGACCTACGTACTGTGCTGCATGAGGGAAAATGAGTGTCTAAAATATTGAACCAAATAATTTATAGACATAGTTTACGTCGGAATATGAACAAAATTCTAAAATCGCAAAAGAAATGATCTTTACCTTATTACAAACTGCGTTTCTAATGTGATGAAATAAAAGATTGGTCGAAATTCTGAAATCATAAACCTTTTTGAAATTATCTTTGAATTAGAATTCCCATCCCCAGTTTATTACTTATAGGTCTCGATTACATTGTTTACTTACATTTCCCTACTTCGGAATTATCTTTCCATTGAATTAACATTCCCATGAAACCATGAATCAGCATTCCTCAGCCCACCCTCTGAATCCACATTCCCAACTTATTTTCTTTTCTTTTCCATAAAACCCCCTCACTATTTACCCTTTACAAAAACATCAAAACCCACCCAATAAAAAATCTATGCTTTCATCCCGCTCATTCATGTCAATGAAGAATACATCTTTACAAAAGTATACTTAAGATATCTACTTCAAAGATGGCCGTTCCTCTCTCTCTCTCTCTCTTTAGTTTTCACAGTAGTTGAAATCTCAAATCTCACTTGGTCTTTTAAGGTTTCATTTTCCTTTCTCCGTTCACCGTAGAAATCACCTGTGTAGCTCCATAGATCTAGATTCGATGTTAAGTTGGGTTTTTTTTTTTTTTTTTCCTGTAAATTTTATTTGGGTTTGCTTTGCGATTTAGGTGGAGAGAGAGTTTTAGACGGTTGTGAGTGAGAGAAAGGGACCATAAATGATAATTTAGGGGGAAGAAAGGTATAGAGTGAGAGAGAGTGTGTTGGACAATTGATAAACTGGTAAGAGGGTGGATGACTGTAAGAGAGTAAGTTGTAGATTAGGTGATGACGCCATGCGTAGAATTGTTTCAGGAGTGGAATATGATGAACAGAAAATTAATAAACCGGGAAGAAAGGTAGAGAGAGAGAGAGAGAGAGTTGGATGATTGTTAGAGAGAAAAAGGTAGGAAGACCTTTTAATTTTTGTTACGTGTTTATTTAACTAAACAATAGGAATTTTAATTTCATTTTTCCTCAATTTCATTCTTTTATAATCTCAATTTTATTTCTTACTTATTTCATTCAATAAACTAAATGGGTGATAATAATCGAACCGAAACTTTTGATTCAATATTAAGTTATAATTTTGTTTGATTGCTTAAACCTTTTTAGTGTAGCACAAACACATGCCATCTCATATTTAAATATATTAGTATTTAAGAATATTCAATTACTCTAATAGGCAATTCAATCATTTTCCTTAGAAAATGAGAATTGAAATTGAACTAATACAAAAATACATCACTACAAACCTACTTTGGAACTTGCAATGTAACGAGAGATACAAGAGAAAAACAAGATGCTCTCTATAGAAATGTTAGTTACATTTTAGGTAAATGCATATACATGCCATGCATACTGTGTATATTATCATAGCATAGTCTTACATGTGAGTAGTTCTACACGTGTTGCATTTTGTACATATAAAAGGCCGATCATGTACGTTTAGTTAAATCAATTATTAGAATTTTACACGTACAATTTTTAACACTGATTGTAAACCTCTCAAAATCTCTTTAGTTCTTCAATTCAATAAGTTTTCATTTCATCATTTACATTCTTTGATCGAATTATGGAATTTAATATGGTATTAGGGCATCGGGTTTCTCTATATTTTGGTTAATCTCCATTCTACGAGTTTTCTTTTTCCTTTTTGAATTACAATTTTTTATCGTAAGCATGAATCAAGAGACGTCTTACAGTAAACCATTGTTTTTATCCGGATCATATAATCTTGGAATAGTGATCACAAATGTGATTTTTAATGGAACTAATTTTCCTAATTGGAGTCGATCAATTAGATTAGCGCTTGGCGTTAAGTCAAAGGTAAGGTTTATCGATGGTTCAATTGTAAGACCTAAATTGAACTCTCCTAATGAATTGAAATGGTTCCAATGCGGTTTTATGATAAGGTGTTAGATCTTAAATTCAATGGTTAATGAGTTGTTCGAGAGTTTCTTAAATGTGAAATTTGCTAAAGAAATCATGAGAGGACATTTGTGAGAGATTTGGTCTTAGAATGAGCCATTACTATATCAACTTCAGTAAAAAATTATTAACTGCAAACAAGGTAATGTGTCAGTAACCATGTATTGCAACAAATTAAAGAAGTTATGGGATGAACTTTGTGGTTCGATAGTGATTCCAATATGTGAATGCGGTGCCATGAATAATTGTGCTTGTGATCTAGGTACTAAGATTGCAGATATGGATAATAAGATGATGTTAGTCCAATTCCTAATGGGACTCAATGATTCATACGAGAACACAAGAAATTAGATTTTATCCATGAAACCTTTACCATCTATAAACAAAGCTTACTATCTTCTTTTTCGAATTAAAAAAAAAAAAAAAACAAGTTTCTTTGGGATTTCAGTTGAATGAGGAATCTGCTACACTTGCTATCAAAAGTTTAAAGAAGTTTAGGAACAATGATTGAAGGGATAAGAAAGTTAAAGGAGTTAGGAAGTCAGTTTGTGTTCATTGCAAAAGGACCGGGCACTCCATTGAGAATTGTTTTGAGATAGTTAGCTATCCAGAGTGGTTTAAATGTATGAGAGAAAAGAAGTCTTAATCTGATAAAATGGTTGCTTACGTTGCTCAATTAAGTACTACAACTGAGACTTCTCTTAATTTAGAGAATGATTTGAATCATGGACATATACTGCAGCACTTTGGTGGTAAAAGCTCATTATAGGCTGATGTTGATAATTCTCAACTAGTGTCCAAGATATGCTTGGAAGTCATGAAGGTGTTGAAGGAGCAAAAGCTATCAGATTAACATACTTCCATTATGGCATTTGTAGGTAATAGCTTTGCTTTAGCTTCTTTTAACATGACTGATAATGAATTGGTTAATTGGATTGTTGACTTAGGTGCTTTGGACTACATAACTCTACACTCACATCTTCTAACTAATACATACACTTTACCACAACCTATACATGTTAAACTTCCAAATGGCAAAATGTTTGTTGTTGAAATAGTTGGAAATGTTAGATTGTGATGTATCTTCGGGGTCGAACACATGGAGAGACACCATAATGGAGCTAAAACCAAAGGAAACAAAAGAAAAGCTAGTAAAGTCCGAACAACTGCCAACTGGATGTAACGCACTAATTGATCCTATTCGGCATACAATCCGCCGAATATAACTCATTGGTCTAAACTAAATGGTCACTCACCTTTACTCTTTGCTAAAGGGAATAGATAAAAGTTAAAAAGGGTAATGGGAATACTAGGGTTACTTAAAGGAAAACTTGAGTAAAGTCTGATATTGATGATTGATGTCTACGTACAATTAAGTAGGGGCTTATATATCTATCTGCTTGGGTTACTCTACATGTATGAAAAGACAAAAAAGATATTCTTACAATTAGGTTACATAATATATACTAAAAAGGGTAAATTTGACAAAGAATATTTGGTATGGAAAGTAAAAGGATCCTTCTAGAATATCGTACCAGAAGACACGTGTCGTTCGGTGGCTAGACATTAGGAATTTGTTACAAAGTGGACAAAAAGAAGAAATGAGAGTTTGTAGTTAAGAGTCGACTTGATTTGGATTAGGTCAAAGCTCGATCAGCCATTCATTGTAGAGTAATCAACTTGAGCTAGGGTCAGATGTTAGTGATCAACGTGGTCAGCTCGAGAGTTTGGCTTGGATAGTTTGGGGCTATCTGTTAGAATATTTTGTCATGGTACAGCTATATAGTAGGCTTAGCGTAGGTGACCACTCAATAGTCAAGCCGGCAAAGGAAGGAAACATAAAGGTTGGGATAGGAACTCTTGTCTTAAATGGGGCTTCAAACTAGTATTCTTTAAGTGAGTCCTTGGAGTCTTCTAGCTCGATTATGTGTGATTGGTCCAGGGGCTGATTCCTATCATTTACCTGAAGGTTGGAAAGATTTGTCCTCAAATCTGAAGTGGTCTTTGGCTCTTGCTCTTTTAGGGCACTTGTGGGGTTTTCTTCTATTGATTAGTAGGAAATCAGGTCGGACACATTGAAAGCAGAGGAAACATCATAGTTATCAGGTAATTTAATTTAGTAGGCGTTGCAATTGACTTTCTTCAGGAACTTTAATGGACCATCAGCTTGAGGAGATAGCTTGCTCTGTCTTAAGTGCAGAAATCATTTTTGGTTGAGGTGTATCCATACAAAGTCTTTTAGTTGGAAAAAACTAGCTCGACAGTCTTGACTACTAATCTCTTGTTGTCTTTAATTGAACTTGAACTTGGTGATCTTCTTAGTTACAAACCGGTGTAGTTCTTGCAACTCTTAGGTACGATTAACTTTGGATTGACTCTCTTCAGTTGTTGCAGGGATGTTGATCATATTTAGGGGGATAGTAGGATTGAGGCCATAGATGACCTAGAATAGGGTCTTCTCAGTAGTGCTATGGACAGTTTAGTTATATGCGAATTCCACAACTGGTAGACATAGATCCCAGTCTCTTAAGTTCTTTTCTACAATAGCTCTAAGTAAGTTGCTTAGCGTCCTATTTATCACTTTAGTTTGGCCATCAGTTTAAGGATGGTTATTGGAGCTAAATAGAAGTTTGGTTTCAAGTCTTCTCCATAGAGTCTTCCAAAAATAGCTTGAGAATTTTGTGCCCTGATCTGTAACAATGGTCTTCGCCATGTAGTTGACAACTTCCTGCAAAAATAAATCAGTAATATATAAAGCATCGTTAGTTTGATGGCATGGAATGAAGTATGCTATTTTATGAAGCGGTCCACTACAATAAATATAGAATATTTTCCCTTAGATGTCCAAGGCAACCCTAGAACAAATTCTATGCTAAAGCCGACCTAAGGTAAGGTTGGTGTTGGCAGGGGTATATATTCTCCATGGGGCTCTCTTTTCCCCTTGGTTTACTTGCACACTTCATAACTACTAACTATCTTATTGACATCCTTGACTAAACAAAGCTAGTAAAAATTTTCCTTTAACAGATTAGTCGTCTTGGTCTCTCTAAAGTGACCAGATAGTCCACTATAATGAGCTTCCCTGACCAACAGCTTACGTATGGATTAGTTCGGTATGTACAGCCTTCTTTCCTTAAAGAGATAGCCATCTCAGACATAATAGCCTCCAGCAATAACTCCATTTTTACATTGCTCCATAATAGGACCGAAATGAGAATCATGAGCAAATTGCTTAGTGATAAACAAAAATCCCAATAATTTTGTTTGTAAAGTGGTCAGCAAGGTTTGTCAACATGACAAAGCATCAACGACCACATTTGTGCTTCCTTTTTTGTGCCAGATCACATATGAAAATCCTTCCATGAACTCTAACCACTTAGCTTGTCTCTTCAAGAGTTTGTTCTGACTCTCAAGATGCTTCAATGACTCATGGTCAGTGTAAATAATAAACTCTTGTAGTAGTAAATAGTGTTACCAAATAGTAAGCGCTAGAAAAAAAGAGTATAACTCTTTCTTATACACAGAATAGTTCTAAGTAGCACCACTAAGCTTCTTACTTTAGTAGGTGATGAGTCGTCGTTCTTGCATTATGATGGCACCAATTCTAATGCATGATGCATCATACGCTAATTCAAAGGGCTCGTCAAAATCTAGTAATGATAGGACAAGGGCGAAGGTGAGCTTCTCCTTGATCTCCCTGAAGCTCTATTAAACTCAATTGCTCCATTTGAACCCATCACTCTTCTTTGTCAGCTTGGTCAAGAGGGCGGTTATGGTACTGAAGTTTTTAATGAATCACCTATAAAAAGAAGTAAGGCCGTAAAAAGTTCAAACTTTAGTAACATTCTTTAGCATTAGCCACTCCAAAACAACTTGGATCTTTTCCTCATCTACTCGGATTCCTTCCTTCGATACTACCTACCTAAAGGAAACCACTTCGCTTTAACAGAACATATACTTCTTCAGGTTCCTAAATAACTTCTTAGCTCATAAGATTTCAAAAACAGCTCAAAGATATTGAACATGATTGTTTAGGTCAACACTATGCACCAATATATCATCAAAACACACGACCACACATTTTTCAATCAAAGGGCGCATCATATGGTTCATTAGTCTTATGAATGTGCTCGATGCATTGGAAAGTCTAAACGGCATAACTAACCATTTGTAGAGATAATGCCTAGTCTCAAAGGCAATCTTTCACTTATCACTTGGTTTCATGCAAATTTGGTGATAGCCACTTTGTAAATCAATCTTAGAAAACACTTTAACGTCATGAAGCTCATCCAACATATCATCGAGCCTCAGTATTGGGTATTTGTACTTGATAGTGATTCAATTAATTACTCAGCTATCAATGCACATGCACCATAAACCATCTTTCTTTATGACAAGTAGAGCTGCTACAGTATAACAGCTCATGCTCTCCCTCACATATCCTCACTCTATAAGTTCATCAACCTATCTTTTCAGCTTAGCAACCTGGTCCAGATTCATTTTGCATGCAGGTTAATTCCAAAGGGCGACGCCTGGCTACAGATCAATATAATGCTCTATGCCTCGGACTAAGGGTAGTCTTTTAGGTAGTTCCTTAGGAAATAGGTCGGAAAACTCTTCAATTAGTCATCAAATTTCATCTGGGACATCTTTCAGATCTCTCATCTCCAGTAATCTCTTAACCAATAGAAACATAGGCTCTTCGACCTTCTCAGCAATTTGAAGCTCTCTTCGGCTCATTACTATGGTCTTCTTCTTACTTGCTTAAGTGAGCTGATTATGGGTCTCATTTACTTGGGTCGGTATTATGGGTTGCAACATAATCTTCTTTCTGTCTTTAACAAAGGCATAAGTGTTCTTATACCTATCGTGAGGAACATGTCGATCGAACAACCAAGGTCATCCAAGCAACAGATGCGAAGCTCCTATAAGGACAACGTCACATATTACTTCATCCTTGTACATACTTCCAATACTGAACGGCATAGTTACTTGTTTATTCACATGCAAAGTACCTTTATGATGAAGCCAATATAGCTTATAAGGTTGGGGATGCTTAAAGGTTGGCAAACCTAACCTTTGCACGAAGTACTGTGCAACTACATGAGTAAAACTTCCTCCATCCACTATAATGGTGCACAACTATCCTTTGATGATATATTTAGTATGGAACAAATTTTCCCTCTAGTCTTCTTTAGAGTTCGGCAAGGAACTTTTTTTATGGTACTCGGAGACTTAGGATTGTATATGGTTGTGATTGTAAGTAGTTTACGCATGTGTTTGATGTGTTTGAATTTGTGCTGAAATTTGTAGTATGATTGATTTTGTGTTATGATTGAATTGGTGTAAAATTGTTTGAAAACCCTAAATGAAATTTAATCTTATTCGACTCTAATGACTTAAAATGTCATGCATTGCAACCCGTTAAGGGATCATTAGGATTCTCCAACCAAATACCGACTCCTTCGAAAGGGATAGCGCAAGATTGCATAATGGTTCCTTCTTCATCCTTAGTCGAACTAAGTGACAGGAGAAGAGGTCGCGGCAAGGGTGAAGTCAATGGTTCGAAGGTAGTCGCGGGAGGAGCGATGTCTTCATTGCACAAGCCTGGGTTTGGTTGTGAGCTGCTGCATAACATGGAAACTCCTCAACCCGAATTAGAGCGGGTGAAATTTCTCTTATTTCATAACGGACCGGACTACGTTGTGCGATGACACTTGATTGTTGCATTGCATGAAAATAATTGTTTGATAATCTTGTTTGTGTTTGTATACATTCATGAGTCTCCAATTCAACTTACTGAGCTGTAGTTGCTCATACCTTTATAGATCCTTTTGCAAGTCCTGATTTTTGAATACTGCAAGTATTATGCCGCATTATAATTATCCAGAGGTTAGTTCTTTTGAAGCCAGGGGTATGAGGATCAATTTACTTAGTAGTGAATGTGTAGCTAAAGTGTCTTTTGTAGTTTGAGGATGAAAAACTTATAATTGTTATGTAAATTAGTGAACCGTTATGTTTATGTATAGTTTCCTAGAAAGTTATGTAGACTTTACATATAATTATGGATGTTTATTAAAAATTTGTGATATTTACTATAATTGTAGTTAAACATTTAATTGGAATATTTACTTCAAAGCAAGGAGTCGTCAACGCCTTGTGTAAATCATGTCTATGGTAGGTATTGTGGGGCCAGTTACTATCAGAACATGGTTTACACAGTGAGACTATTGTGATTCTACGACTTCAGGGTATAACAGTTCTCGATTGGTATCAGAGCGTAGTTTTAGTAGACTCGCTTTAAAGCGTCATACTTTAAAAGAAATAAATATTATAGGAATATTGAGAGTGGGTAATATTAAGTAGGCGATAAAAGATTGTATTAAGCATATGAAAACATAAGTAACCATAATGTTTAACATAGTAAATATTAATTGGTTTAACTATAATTACAGGGTCGAAGAGGGGAACTAATACACAGTTGGATACGGTTCAGGTGGAATGGAGAAGTATCCCCTATTGACTATAGGGTTAGATTACAACAGTTATTGATGGAATTAGCTGATTGGAATATCTTTAGGACAGTTGATGAGATTATTGACAAGTTTCATGATAAGATGTGCTATAGCTGGAAAGATGAGTGAGCATAGATGGAGATAAGTCTAGGACCTCAGTATAATAGATATACTGCCATAGCAGCTTTTGAGTAGAGATGATTGGAGACAGAGGGAATTGTAACTTTGATGATGCCCTTACGGTATTTTCCTGCTAGGTTGGAGGATGGGAGACCATACTCAGCTAGTATTGCACACATCCCTGCTGACATTCTATACATTCCTAGATAGTACCCACTAAGGATTATTGATTAGTTTTCTCAATTTCCAGAACCTGTTAGGGAAGGTATAGAGATACCATTGGACCCTAACCCTGAACCTGAGCCTGAGATATCAGAACCACCACCAGAAAACCCACCTCTAGTTGAACCCCAAGAGGATGGAGTTTATGTTGAAGAAGACCCTAAGGAAGACCCAGAGGAGGACCCAGAAGAAGAAGATCCAGAAGAAGACTTTAAGGAGGAGCAAGATAACGAGGATGAACCTGGTGTAAATATACATGCTGTAGTTATGCAGGTGATTGCAGACATCGTGATAGCTGGAGTAGGAGTTGGTGATATAGCTGAGTCGGATGATGATGATGTGCAGGAGGTGATTGTGATTCCTGAGACTCCAGAGATAGTATTTATAGACTCTACATCGGATAGCGAGTATGAGGATCACTTGGAAGGAGGCCATGTGGGTCATGATCCCTTTGATGGAGTAGTTACCACGGATTTAGAGGAGGATTAGCTTAGTCAGGTGACTAATTTGTTTTGGTTAGATAGATTTTTAGATATGATCCAGTAGCAATTTTGATGGAAACTGATGTATTTTAGGATCTTTTGATGTATTTTGATTTTTTATGTATCCTTTTGACTTTTGATGTACTTTATAGCTTTTGGATCAAGCTAGATGTACGTTGTAATTAAGTTTGATGTAGCCAGTTGATGTAATCTTTTGTCTTGTACGGTTGTAAAGATCGAGTACGTACTAGATTATGTAAGTAATGACATAATCAAGTTGTAAATTTGATGTATGTATTCAAAAGTTATCGAGTTGTATCTTTTGTTTTGAAGTTGTAATGATGATGATGTAAGGTTGAATGAAATTAATAGTGGAAATCAGACTACTAAATACATTGATTACAATGATATTGTTATTACTATTTTATATGAGTATATATTGCAAGCATTTATTAATTTATAAAAATTCTCTAAACAAAAATAGGGATAACTTATAAATAGGTATGAATGTAGGGTTATAAGTTATAAACTATTAAGTAATTATAGTTGAAGCTAGAAATGGGAGTAGTCAAAGAGGAAATGAAGGAAATCAAAACTCTCCACTACGAGCACCATCACCACCAAGAGAACAATATAGACAAAATTTACCCCTGCTACCTTCACAAGAAAATATGCCTATTGGACAAATACTTGCCAGTATGCATACAATGATGAGACAGCAAAGAATGTTGATTCAACATCTTATGACTGGTGGTAATGTGGGAAACAAGAGACCCCAAGAAGTTGAACAACGAATGGAGCGACCTCAAGAGGTAAATAAACTTCTTGAGTTTATAAAGGCCAACTATTACTTTGAAGGGGAAATGAGTAGGCCAGATGTAGCTGATGATTGGCTAGCCCAAATTGAATGGAGTTTTGAGGCTTTTAGAGTCCCTGAATCTTAAAAGTTATCTTATGGCATATTTATGTTAAAGTTAGTTGCAAGAGTATGGTGGGACTCGAGAGCAAGGCAACTTGGAAATAACATTGATTGCAACAATTTAAGAAGGAATTCGGGAAGGAGTATTTCCCTCATAGTGTTCAAAACAGAATGGTGCGAGATTTGTTTGAATTGAAGAAAGGAGGTATGAGTGTAACCCAGTATGAGATTGAATTTAATAAATTGTTACAATATGTACCTGGCTCGTATCGAGATAATGTTGAGTTGAAGAAAGATTTGTTTCTTGCTAGATTTGTTTCTTGCTAGATTTGACCCTACAATGTGTTGCAAGCTGTTGGATTATGGTTTCACCACTTACAATGAAGTGGTAGATAAGGCAAGCCAACTGGAAGATAATCATGTGAGGATGCAAGTAATGTGGAGTCAAAAGATCAACAAAGGATATCGACCTGGTCCATCATTTAAGAGATTATATCCTGGTGTTACTAGTAGCAGTTCTGGACAGAAGAGAAGGAGACTAATAACTCTGGCTAGTAGCCCAGCACAGTCAGTGCCTAGCTTAAGTTTTTATGACAAGGATGGTAATGTTAAATGCTGAAAGTGTGGTGCAAATCATTTCCCGAGAAATTGTACTTAGCTTAAGGGAAAATGTTTTATATGTGGGGATCCGAACCATATACTGAAGGTATGCCCTAGGATAAAATTAGTGAAGTGTAATAAATGTGGTAGGAAGGGCCATTTCTCCAGATACTGTCCACAGTTTGGACAAGGAGCTAAGCGGACGGAAGGTTTTGATAACACCACTGCACCTGTTCGTGTCTTCGCTCTAGAGGATATGGGAGTTGAGAAGAATGAGGATTTCTCAGAATTTATGGAGGAATACTATCGTGATGATATCGAAGAGATCATAGGAGTTGAAGAAGAGAATGATGAAGGACTTGTAACTGGTACGTACTCAGACTATCTATTGTAACGATATTTCTAAGTGTGAATTAAATTAAAGTATTTGCATTTCAAGATTTATGAATGCTAGTGTAGTTAGTAATCATAGTATTAGTACATTTTAGGACATGTGCTGATAAATGGACAACCTGCTTTTGTGTTGTTTGATACTGGTGCATCTCATTTCTTTGCAAGTTAGAAATTTGTAAATGAACAAGAAATTAGTGTGGTTACTGTTAGTACAACTTATAAAGTTAGAACTTCGACTGAGGAGAAAGTAATAACTCGAGAAGTAGTAACTGATGGTAGAATAAAAATTCAAGAGAAGGAGTATCTTATAAGTCTTGTAATATTACCTTTACATGGTTATGATGTAATAGTGGGAATAGATTAGTTGTCTAAAAATAAAGCCATTGTGGAGTGTAGGAATAAAATTATCAATCTTAATAAGGAAGAAACGATATTTCAAGGAAAGGCTGGTGGAAGTAGGTTGAATTTATCAGTGATGGAGATATGTGATGAACTATTTGAGATAAAAGTAAAGGAAAATGATTGGAAATTTTGCTAGGTGTTTGCTGTCGATGTAAAGAACGAGATACCTGATAACTCTGATTTTAAACATATTTCATATGGTGATTTTATAGTATTTCCCTCACATTTTTGGTTTTCTTTAAAGAAATTGATACTTAATTGAGTAAAATTTTGATTTCAAGGTTTGAACGCGTTCTAGGATCGAAAACGAAGAAAAGGAATCAAGTTTCACTCAAATCGGAGTTCAAATGAAGAAGTTATGAAGTTTTGAAGTTATACAGCCTGGGACATGGCCATGTCCTCAGGCTGTGTCCATCCAAAAAAATTTGCCAGGTGCAAAAAGTTACATGACCTGGGGACATAGTCATGTCCCAGGCTGTGTCTGGTGACAAAAACAGAATCGTTATAATACATATATAAAAGGATATTTGAGGGTTTAGACAAAAGAGAGACATTAGAGAAGACATATGAGACACGAGAGAAGAGAAGAGACTTGAGGAGAAAGAGAAGAAAAAGGCGAGAGCAACACCAACTTCAAGATTAGAGAGATTTTTCATCAATCTAAAGGGTTTTTCATGTTTTATTTTATGTTTTTTATGGAACTCGTTTTTAGATTCATTATGATAGCTTAGAATTCGTGTATTTAGGATTATAGAACCTAAGGTTTCATGTGACTCTTGGGTTGATTTATAATTTTCAATAAAGTTTCTATTCCTTCTTGATTCAATTATGTTGTTTAATTATTGATTGATAATTCTAGAGTATCAATATATGATATTATGCATGATGATTGAGAAATTACATGTGTAATTAGATCTAGGCGTAATTGGAGAGAATTACATGTATACTTAGAGATAAGATACATGTTTCTTTCGGAAAGTTAATTATTTGTGTGGGAATTCATTATACATTAATGCAATTCTAAGTTATATTACTAAGTGAAGAGATTCCGATAAATAATTTAGGATTAGGGTTAATATGCTTGAGAAAGGTATTAGCTTTAATTGTGAATCCCTCCGATCAAGAATAATAGAAACTGAATTGAATATATTTTAAGCGGTCACATGTTAAACACTAGGGGAAATAATTCCTAAATACGTTATTAATTTCTTGAAGTCGTTCGTAGTTTTATTGCTTACTAATTTGCTTAATCAAGTCTCATAATTAGTTTAGATGGTTAATTTCAGTATTTTTAATTCATTCAATTTATCACAATTTTCCGGTTAGATAATAGAGCTAAGGTTAATATTAGTACTCGAAATTTCTGAAGGATCGACTCGGACTCACATCCGCTATATTAAAATTGATAGGTGCACTTGCCTCATATCAATACCCAAAGTAGCAGATGTATTTCTGGAAGATTTACTAAGTTTAGCCTCATCCCAAGAGTTAGATTTTACTATAGAGTTGGTTCCTGGAACTGAGCCTATTTCTAAAGCTCCATATCGGATGTCACCTATGGAACTTCAAGAACTAAGGAAGCAGCTTCAGGAGCTTTTGGATAAGATGTTTATTCGATCGAGTGTTTTACCAAGGAGAGCACCAATATTGTTTGTGAAGAAGAAGGATGGTACTATGAGATTGTGTATAGACTATCGAGAGTTAAATAAGGTTACCATTAAGAATAGGTATCCCTTACCTCGCATTGATGATTTGTTTGACCAACTACAAGGTGCAACTGTATTTTCTAAAATAGATTTAAAATTAGGATATCATCAATTACGAGTTAAGCTAGAAGATGTGCATAAGACTGCATTTAGAACTCGATATGGTCATTATGAATTTTTGGTGATACCATTTGGCTTAACGAATGCCCCGGCTGTATTCATAGACTTGATGAATCGTATATATCAACCATATTTGGATAAGTTTGTCGTGGTGTTTATTGATAATATTTTGATTTATTCAAAAACCAAGAAGGAGCATGCAGAGCATTTACGATTAGCATTACAGAAGTTGAGGGAGAATAAATTGTATGCCAAGTTAAGTGAATGCGATTTTTAGTTGGATAGAATTTCTTTTTTAGGTCATATTATATCTGGTGAAGGAATCTCTATAGACCCTGATAAAGTGAGAGCAGTAATAGATTGGAAGCAACCAACCACTGTGACTGAGATAAGGAGTTTTCTGGGTATGGCTGGATACTATCAATGATTCATAAAAGATTTTTCCAAAATTGCCAAATCGTTGACTTGATTGACCTAGAAGGATATAAAGTTTGAATGGAGTGAAGATTGTGAAATGAGTTTTCAGGAGTTAAAAAAAAGATTGGTTACAACATCAGTATTAACATTACCCGATCTGGATAAGCCTTATAATGTGTATAGTGATACTTCACGGAATGGATTAGGTTGTGTATTTATACAGGATAGAAAAGTTGTTGCATATGCATCAAGACAATTGAGGCCACACGAGAGGAATTATCCAACCCATGATTTAGAGTTAGCGGCTGTAGTGTTTGCTTTAAAGATTTGAAGACATTATCTCTATGGACAACGGTACGAGATGTACACTGACCATAAGAGTTTGAAGTATTTCTTTACTCAAAAAGGGTTGAATTTAAGGTAAAGAAGGTGGTTAGAATTGATTAAAGATTATGATCTAAATATAAATTACCACCCTGGAAAGGCTAATTTGGTGGCAAATGCATTAAGTTGAAAGAATTATGAACAGGTTGCCTTACTGTTGTTACGCCCCGAAGCGGTAGAGTCGTAACAGTCCCGCCGTGTAAACCATCCTAAGATAGAAGTTGGCCTTACAACCGCTATCTTAGACCTGATCTATACAAAGTGTCCACTACTAACCCGCTTTGAAGTAAACAGTTTGTAATTTAAATAAATTGTTTATCTAAGAAAGTGGGGAAATATATTTATTTACTATAATTCAATTATTACAATTAAAGTTTACAATATTTCTCTGTAATATATTTCCGAGTTATTACATTATTCAGGAATGAAAAATAATTCTAAAATAAAAGCTTAGACCTTAAAAATATATGTTTGTTCTTCAAATGTTTTTCCTCACTCCCCAGGATCCAGCAGTTGCTAGCTTCGGAGTAGTTATATGCCGCTTCTTAGCCAACACCTGCATGACGTTTATAGAGATGTGAGCAACCACAGCTCAATAAGTTAGGATGGAGGACTTAAAACTATACTAAACACAATAAGGTTTTCAACTTATTAGGTGCAATGCATGTGCAAGCAAATGCCATCGCACGACGTTGTCTGGCTCGTCGTGAGATTAGAGAAATTGCGCCCACTCTAATCCGGGTTGAGGAGTTGCCATTAATGCAACAGCTCATGACTAAACTTAGGCTTATGCAATGGAGACCTCGCTCCTCCCGTGACTACTTTTGAACTACTGACTTCACCCTCGCCGCGACCTTCTCTCCTGTCACTTAGTTCGGTTAAGGATGAAGAAGGGATCATTATGCAATCCTGTGCTATCCCTTTTAAAAGGGTCGGTATTTGGCCGGAGGGTCCTAAGTTCCCCTAACGGGTTGCCATGCATGTCCGATTATGATTACTGGTCGTATATTTGATTAAGTTCAGTTTAGGGTGATCAATCATTTCATACAAATCATACAATATATGCCAGAGCAACAAACAGAATCATAACATCACCCATAATCAAGCACATGCACACATGCACACATCCAACTATCTAACAAGCACAACCAAGCATAATCTCAAGCCTCTAAAATACAGCATTGTATTAATCCTAACTTACCTCGACTCCTCGCTCACTCACTCGAGGTTCGACTTGCTCAGGCTATCGCCGATCATCCCTATAACACAAACATGATTTCAATTTTTCGTATAATTATTATAGGTTCGTTTTATCCTATAATGCTTATTGTTATGTTTTGTTTAGGGTTTAATATGCCTAACTATCTAGGTTTTAAGTGTTTTACAATTATTCTAGGTTCGGGGTTAGGTTCGGGTTTAATTTCCGTATCGATTTTTAAACTAAGTTCTAATTCGATTTTCTAAGTAATATTTTATACTCCAACCCTAGAAATTCGTTTCAACCCATAATGTGAAATAAATCACATTACTTTCCGATCTCCTAAATACCATCACTACCCCTAGTCAGTATTTATTTTACCCGGTACACTTAAATCTATATTAGTGTATCGAATTCACTCCTAATGTGAGAAATTTTTACATTTTTCATATAATTACATAAATTCAAGTTTCCTATCAGATTTATTATACATTTTTATTATTATCAAAATATCAATTTTAATTATAATATTTTCTATTTATTATATTTCCAATAATTACCTATTATGTATTATTATAACACACTTCTAATATTTCTATCACTTTAATTATCATCTCTAAACATCAATTATCATTTCAAAATGTCTAAATTCATCCTAAATCAGATTTTACTCCTAATTACCCTAAAATATACAAAATTAACTTAAAATATACTATTTTTCCATATTACTTATTTACTACATGATTAACCTAATAATTACATCTAACACCCTAATTGCTACAAGTATCATACTCCATCAGATTTTAACATCCTAAAACATGTACTTATTCACTAAATCAGTAATTAACCATCTAATTACTTTATTAGCCATAAATTACTCATTTTATGCCTCATTTAAGGCCTAAAAATTATCTAAAAATTTTGAAAATTAATTTTTGAAAACGGGATTCATAGCACTATTCTATATCATCTAAGTAATCTACACAAAAATTTTGGGCTCGAAACTACACTCCTAAGGTCATTTATTTCTAAACCGAAATATACTCGGTTTTGCATGATTTCTTAAGGACCATATATTACAAGACATATTTTCATCAAAATAATATTTTTCCTAAAAACTACATACAAAAATATTCCAGAATAAAAAAATTCATAATTTTATAATAATATTTACTATTTTTACAAAATTACACAAGAATCGGGCTGGAAATCGGACTCACCGATTTGGGTGGCTCCGGCCACCGCCGGCCGCCGTGGCCTTGTCGGCAGGCTTGGGTGCTGCCACCACCGTGTGGTGGTGGTGGCCGTCCACTTCCAGCTGCTCGTTTGATAGGGGTTTCTTTTAAAGGCCCTAATTGCACAGTTTTTCTTATTTTTTTTTCTAACTTGAATTTTTCTCTTAATTTTCACCTCTCCCAAATTTTCTCTGATTTCTAACTGTCCAAATGAGTTCCTGAATTTTTCTTGTTATTTATAGAGCTTTAGTGTAATTATTATGCATTAAATTAGACAAGACAATTGCCTTATCCCTTAATTTTTTGGCTTTTGTGTTGCCTAATTCTAATTGGTTAATTTTTCTTTTTCAGATTCTGACTTTCCACGACCAGATTTGCATCATTCCACACTCTTTTGATTTTTTTTCAGATTTTTCCATAATTAATTTATAATTTTCTTTAATTATTTACTTAGTTTTTGGCCAATTTAGGTAATTTCGTGTATTTTTATCTACACGTAAATACATGTGAGGTACACGTGAACATTCCTAATTATTATTTAGGTCATTCTAACATTTTTAGTATACATATAATCTATCTCTAGTAATTTATTATTTATTAGATTACACTTTTCGCCTTTTCAGTAATTAGTAATTATTATGCTTAAAATTTGAAAATTTTATAGTCTTCCATTTTATTACTTATTTTCTTAAATTCAAGTTTACGGAGTCATTTTTACTAATATTTCTCTTAATAGTTTATAATTTGGGTTTTATCGGATTCTTTAACCGATCGCCCAAAACCTTATGTCCTAAGTTTAATCCTATGGTCAATTGGCTTAGCTTTATGGCTTAGCTTTAGGGCTTACAACTGTTAACACCTCAACGTGCACTAGTGCAAGAATTTAAGAGGATGCAAATTGGGTTTGACTAGTGTTAACCTAATAGTCAGCTGATGAATTGGGAACTGCAACCTACTCTATTAGAGAGAATAAAGCAAAAGCAAGAGGAAGATAAGGGTCTGATGGAGATAAAAGAGAAATTAAGTAACGGACAAAACCTTGACTTTAAGGTGGATGATAGAGGTATAATAAAGTTTAGAGGAAGAATATGTGTACCACAAGATGCTGACATAAGGAAGCAAATCTTAGATGAAGCACACATTACAGGTTATACCGTGCACTCGGGAGGAAATAAAATGTACCAAGATTTAAAACTCATGTATTAGTGGAATGAGATGAAGAGAGAGGTAGCACAGTGTGTATCAAAATGCATTACATGCTAACAAGTTAAAGCAGAACACCAAAGATCGAGTAGACTATTACAATCTTTAGAAATACCTAGATGGAAACGGGACCATATTACTATGGATTTTGTGGTAGCATTACCAAGGTCTCAAGTTGAATACGATTCCATTTGGGTAGTCGTGGATAGACTAACGAAGAGTGCACACTTCTTACTTTATCGGACGGGTGATTCAATGGAAAAGATGGCTAAGCTATATGACCGAGAAATAGTAAGGTTACATGGTGTACCTGAGAGTATTGTTTCTGATCGAGATAGTCGGTTTGTATCCAAATTCTGAGATAGTTTACATAGAGCTTTGGGTACAAAGTTGCAGTTTGGTATAGCTTATCACCCACAAACAGATGGGCAGTTTGAACGAACAATTCAAACTTTAGAAGATATGTTACGAGCTTGCGTGTTAGATTTTAGAGGCGATTAAGATAAATATTTGCCGTTGATAGAATTTGCCTACAATAATAATTATCATGCAACCATACAGATGGTACCTTATGAAGCATTATATGGGAGAAAATGTAGATCGTCATTGTATTGGGATCACGAAGAGTATACCATGATTGGACTACACATGATCAATTAAACAAGTGAGAAGATTAAGATTGTTCGACAACGGATGAAAGAAGCTCAAGACCGTTATAAGAGTTGGGCTGACTTAAAAAGAAAGCCATTATAATTTGAAATTGGTGATTATGTTTATATTAAAATAAGCCCATTTAAAGGACTCAGACAATTTGGCTCAAAGGGAAAACTGAGCCCACGATACATTGGTCCATTTGAAATACTGGAAAAAGTTGGCAATGTATTCTACTGAGTAGCTTTACCTTCAAGTTTATCGGGCTATCATAATGTATTCCATGTTTCCATGTTAAGAAGATTCGTTAAGAACCCGAATACGATAGTGGAGATAGAGCCAGTGGAGTTAACAAGAAATTTTCAACTTGTGAGGCAACCCATAAAAATATTGGATAGTCGAGTTCAAAAGTTAAAGAATAGATATATGGAGTATGTGAAGATTCAATGGAACGAAGGTCCAGACTTGGAGATGACTTGGGAACCAAAAGTCGCGATGGTGGAGCAGTATCCATGGCTTTTCTAACTTCCAAGTTAGTAAAAGTATGCAAATTATTGTATTTAGTCATTTAAGTGCAATTTAGATATACAAAAGTTTTGAGGATAAAACTTTTTTGAAGGAGGGTGGAATTATAAGCTCTAAAGTTAAGCCAAGTGTCCATAGGATATAGGATTGAACTTAGAACACAAAGTTTAGGACAATCGGTTAAAGGATTCGATCAAACCCAAATTATAAACTGTGGATAGAAAAATTAGTAAAAACGATCCCGTAAACTTGAATTTAAGAAAATAAGTAATAAAATAGGAGACTATAAAATTTTCAAATTTTAAGTATAATAATTGTTAATTTTCGAAAATGCGAAAAGTGTAATCTAATAACTAATAAATTACTAGAGATAGATTATATGTATACTAAAAATTATAGAATGACCTAAATAATAATTAGGAATGTTCACATGTACCCTATATGTATTCACATGTACCCTATATGTATTTACGTGTAGATAAAAATACGCGAAATTTCTTAAATTGTCTAAAAACTTATTAAATAATTAAGGAAAATTATTAATTAATTAAGAAAAAAAATTAGAGGAATCAGGAATGAGGTGAATATGGTCATGATAAGTAAGGAAGTGAAGAAAAAAAATTGCCTAATCAAAATCAAGTAACACAAAAACTAAAAACTAAGAGATTTGGGCAATGTCTTATCTAATTTAATACACATTAATTACCACAAAGCTCTATAAATAGGGAAAAAATTTACAGAGCTCCTTTAGATAGTTAGAAATCAGAGAAAAATAGAGAGTATCGAAATTTAAGAGAAAAACTAGAGAAAAAAAAAAAAAGAAAGGAAAACTATGCAGTTAGAGCTAGTGAGTCAAATCCATACACCGCCACCACCTAAGACCGAGCCACCACCATCTCCCTACTCCAGACCTACCGTCTAGGCCGGCCGACACACCTGGACCGGTGTTGGACGGCTAAAAGGCATCGAATCGGGTGAGTCCTTTATCTGCTTTGGTTTTGTATAATTTCTTAAAATTATTTATTTTGCCCGGAAAATTATGAAACTTGTTATTCTGAGGATTTATTGTATGTAGATTTAGAGGAAAATAGTGATTAAGTTTAATCACGTCTGAAAATATAGAGTTCTTAACAATTAAGCAAAACCGAGTATGATTAGAACTAGAAATAAATAAGCTTAGGGGTGTAGTTTAGAGCTCAAATTTTTTTTGTAGAATGCTTAAGTGATATAGAATAGTGCTATGAAGCCATTTTTTTAAAAGTAATTTTCAAAATTTTTAAGTAAATTTTTAGCCCTAAAATGATGGAAAAATTGGGTAATTTTAGGTTAATTAAGTGATTAATTACTGATTTAGATAGTAATTAGATATTTAGGGATATTAATATCTATTGTGGAAACCTAATCCTAGCCTTTGGAGTATTAAGTGTAATTAATTTAGGAATTAGGTAGTAATTGTAGGAAATTAGGAATATGTGGAATTGGAAATTTAATAAATCTAAAAAATTAGGGTTATTTAGATAATATAATAACAAAAATCAGAATATACTAAATCTGAAAAAAAATTTAATTTTAGGTAATTGTATAAAAAATAAAAGATTTTCTCACATCGAGAATAAATCCGGTACCCCAATTAAGATTAGCGTGTACTGAACAGTTTAATATACTAAATTAAGACCCAATAGGATATTAGAATACTCGACCTTAATGTGATTAATTTCATATTAGGATTCGAGCATATTTAAGATTCTAGAATCAAAACTAGAATCTAATTTAGGAACTGAACCTCGAAATAGGGTAGAATGAATAATTGGTACATAATAGGTATAAATGGAAAAATGAGTTAAATTATAACTTAGAATATGAATCCTTAAAATATAAGTACTAAAAAGACCTATTTGTATTATAGGATACTCAGAGACGAATCGGCTTGCAATTAAGTGATCGAGTGACGGAGAAATTCCAAGTAAGTTAAGTTATTACTTACTGTATTAGAGTACTATTTTTATGGTACTCGAAAACTTAGGATTGTATATGGTTGTGATTGTAAGTAGTTTACGCATGTGTTTGATGTATCTGAATTCGTGTTAAAATTTGTAATATGATTGATTTTGTGTTATGATTGAATTGGTGTGAAATTATTTGAAAACCTTAAATGAAATTTAATCTTATTCGACTCTAATGACCTAAAATGTTATGCATTGCAACCCGTTAAGGGATCATTAGGATTTTCCAATCAAATACCGACTCCTTTGAAAGGGATTGTCACGCCCCGAAGCGGCAGAGTCGTAACAGCCCCGCCGTGTAAACCACCCTAAGATAGAAGTTGGCCTCACAACCGCTATCCTAGACCTGATCTACACAAGGCGTCCACAACTAACCCGCTTTGAAGTAGACAATTTGTAATTTAAATAAATCATTTATCTAAGAAAGTGAGGAAATATATATATGCTATAATTCAGCTATTGTAATTAAGGTTTACAATATTTCTCCGTAATATATTTCCTAGTTGTTATATTATTCAAAATGAAAAGTAATTCTAAAATAAAAACCTAAACCTTAAAATATGTGTTTATTCTTCACATGTTTTTCCTCACTCCCCAGGATCCAGCAGTTGCTAGCTTCGGAGTAATTGGTTGCCGCTTCTTAGCCAGCACCTGCACGATGTCTATAGGGATGTGAGCAACCACTGCTCAGTAAGTAGAGACGGAGGACTTAAAACTATACCATACACTCAACAAGGTTTTCAATCACTTATTAAATGCAATGCATGTGCAAGCAAATGCCATCGCACGACGTTGTCCGGCCCGTCGTGAGATTAGAGAAATTGCGCCCGCTCTAATCCGGGTTGAGGAGTTACCGTTAATGCAACAGCTCACGACCAAACCTAGGCTTGTGTAATGGAGACCTTGCTCCTCCCGCGACTACCTTCGAACCACTGTCTTCATCCCCGCTGCGACCTCCTCTCCTGTCACTTAGTTCGACTGAGGATGAAGAAGGGACCATTTTGCAATCTTGCGCTATCCCTTCCGAAGGGGTCGGTATTTGGCCGGAGAGTCCTAAATCCCCTAACGGGTTGCCATGCATGTTCGATTATGATTATTGGTCGTACATTTGATTAAGTCCAATTTAGAGCGATCAATCATTACATACAATTCATACAACATGTGCTAAAGCAGCAAACAGAATCATAGCATCACCCATAATCAAGCACATGCACGCATTCAACTATCTAACAAGCACAACCAAGCATAATCTTAAGCCTCCAAAATACAGCATCGTATTAATCCCAACTTACCTCGACTCCTCGCTCGCTCACTCGAGGTCCGATTTGCTCAGGCCATCGCCGGTTATCCCTATAACACGAACGTGGTTTCAGCTTTTCATGTAAATATTATAGGTTCGTTTTATCCTACAACGCTTATTGTTAGGTTTTGTTTAAGATTTAATATGCCTAATTATCTAGATATTAAGTCTTTTATAATTATTCTAGGTTTGGGGTTAGGTTCAGGTTCGGTTTTCGCATTGATTTCTGAACCAGGTTTTTAGTTCGATTTCTAAGTAATGTTTTCGATTCCATCCCTAGAAATCCATTTCAATCCATAATGTGAAATTAATCACATCACTTCCCGATCTCCTAAATACCATCATTACCCTTTGTCAGTGTTTATTTTACTCGGTACACTTAAATTCATATCAGTGTACCGAATTCACTCCTAATGTGATAAATTTTTACATTTTTCATATAATTCCATAAATTCAAGTTTCTTATCAGATTTATTGTGCATTTTTATTATTCTCAAAATATCAATTTTTATTATAATATTTTCTATTTATTATATTTTCAATAATTACACATTATGCATTATTGCATATTATGCACATAATGCATTTCTAATATTTCTATTACCCTAATTACCATCTCTAATCACCAATTATTATTTCAAAATGTCTAAATCCATCCTAAATCAGATTTTACTCCAAATTTCCCTAATTTACAAAATTAACTATTTTTTCCTATTACTCATTTATTACATAATTAACCTAATAATTACATCTAACACCCTAAATGCTATAAGTATCATAATCCATCAGATATTAACATCCTAAAACATGTAATTATTCACTAAATCAGAAATTAATCATTTAATTACATAATTAACCCTAAATTACCCATTTTATGCCTCTTTTTAGAGCCTAAAAATTATCTAAAAATTTCGAAAATTAATTTTTGAACAAGGGCTTCATAGCACTGTTCTATGTCACATGAGCATCCTACAGAAAAATTTTGAGCCCCAAACTACATCCCTAAGCCTATTTAATTTCCGGTTTAATCATGCTCGGTTTTGAACAATTTGTTAAGGACCCTATATTTCCAGACATAATTAAACTAAATTAACATTTTTCCCTAAATTTACATACAATAAAACCTCATAATAACAAGTTTCATAATTTTTTGGGCAAAATAACTAATTTTACAAAATTATACAAGAATCGGGCTGGAATTTGGACTCACCGGTTCAGGTGGCTCCGGCCACCGCGGGCCGCCGTGGCCTTGTCGGCCGGCCTGGGCGCTGCCATCACCGTGTGGTGGTGGTGGCCGTCCACTCCCAGCTCCTCGTTTGGTGTGGGTTCCCTTTAAAACCCCTAACTGCACAGTTTTTCTTATTTTTTTTATTTTTCTGGATTTTCTCTCGAATTTTCGACTCTCTCTAATTTTCTCTGATTTGTATCTGTCCAAATGAGCTTCTAAATTTTTCCTGCTATTTATAGACGAATTTTGTAATTATTGTGCATTAATTTGATGGGATTTTGCCCCATTTCCTTGATTTTAGGCTTTTTGTTTGTCAAATTCCTATTGGTTATTTTTTTCTTTTTCTGTCACGACCTAATCTTGCATCAGCTTATCCTCTTCTGATTTTTTTATAATTATTTTGTATTTTTCTTTAATTATTTACTTAGTTTTCGGCCAATTTTAGTAATTACGCGTATTTTTATCTACACGTAAATACATATAGGGTACACGTGAACATTCCTAAATATTATTTTGGTCATTCTAAAATTTTTAGTATACATATAATCTATCTCTACTAATTTATTAGTTATTATATTACACTTTTTGCCTTTTTGGTAATTAGCAGTTATTATGCTTAAAATTTGAAAATTTTATAGTCTCCTATTTTACTACTTATTTTCTTAAATTTAAGTTTACAGGGTCATTTTTATTGGTATCTTGTTAAATAATTTATAATTTGGATTTGATCGGATCTTTTAACCGATCGCCCTAAACCTTGGGTTCTAAGTTCAATCCTACGGTTACTTGGCTGAACTTTGGGGCTTACAGGGATAGCGCAAGATTGCATAATGGTCCCTTCTTCATCCTTAATCGAACAAAGTAACAGGAGAGGAGGTCGCGACGAGGGTGAAGTCAATAGTTTGAAGGTAGTTGCAAGAGGAGCGATGTCTCTATTGAACAAGCCTGGGTTTGGTTGTGAACTGTTGCATAACATGGAAACTCCTTAACCCGGATTAGAGCAGGTGAAATTTCTCTGATTTCACAACGGACCGGACTATGTTATGCGATGACACTTGATTGTTGCATTGCATGAAAATAATTGTTTGATAATCTTGTTTGTGTTTGTATACATTCATGAGTCTCCAATTCAACTTACTGAGCTGTAGTTGCTCATACCTTTATAGATCCTTTTGCAAGTCCTGATTTCTGAATACTTTAAGTATTATACCGCCTTACAATTATCCAGAGGTTAGTTCTTTTGAAACCAGGGGTGAGAGGATCAATTTACTTAGTAGTGAATGTGTAGCTAGAGTGTCTTTTGTAGTTTGAGGATGAAAGACTTATAATTGTTATGTAAATTAGTGAACCATTATGTTTATGTAGAGTTTCCTAGAAAGTTATGTAGACTTTACATATAATTATGGATGTTTATTAGAAATTTGTGATATTTACTATAATTGTAGTTAAACATTTAATTGGACTGTTTACTTCAAAGCGAGGAGTCGTCAACGCCTTGTGTAGATCATGTCTATGGTAAGTACTATGAGGTTAGTTACTATCATAGTATGGTTTACACAGCGGGACTGTTGCGACTTTGCGACTTCAAGGCGTAACAGCAACTACAAGTATGAGGATATTTATACCTACAAACTAGGGCAACTTACCCAAAAGGGAAAAAACGAAAAGGGCATTTCCTAAAGAGGCAATGTACATGTTACAAAAGGGCAAAAATGAATATATAAGGAAAATAATCATTGGTGCTGATACTATATACGTGGTGATGCAACATTGGTAGGGTCGTTAGGAGATACGGACAAAAAGTACGGACAGATAGGCTTATCTGAGCAGGGATGGCTTAATCAGTCCATATTCTCTCTCTCGACAAGGATGAAGCCGAGTGATTAGGCGACTTAGCAATAGAGAGTAATTGTCAACTCGGCATGCTACAAAATAAAGGGCGGTCATACGGTATTGCATTAGAGGTGACTCGGCAAGTAAGTATTCGACCTCAGCAGGGGTTGGTTAGAACATAAGGATTCGTCGTACCAGCCCCTCTAATCCTCGGGATCGGTTGTGGGTTAGGGGTTCCGTAGCTCGATTCCCATCATATATATGTATATGTATAATAGTGACAAGAAATTGTTTGTGAGTAAAAGTATTTCTTTCGCCCAATAAAGTCAAATAGCAATAATAAAAATATGAAAGTATGAGAATTCTTGATGTTATTGATTGAAGATTGTTAGTAGGTAAATAGATTGGGTAAGTTTTAATGTCATAGTTAGAAGAGAAAAACTTATATTAATTTTCAATAAATCTAGAAACTATGAATCGCGATTAAAATTTTGAACAAAGAAAAAGATGTAGGAAGTTAAAGGGGAAGAGGTAAATTAAAGAGAAGTGGAATGAGTAAGAAGGTAAGGAAAAGAAGAAGATTTTATAGATAAGAGTTAGAAACATATATAAATTTAAGAGAACTTATAGAGATGTGAAGTGAAAAAGTAAAAAAAAAAAAAGTAGGGTAATAAGATAAGTTAGCTTAAAGAAATGAGGAGGCCTGAGCAATTCAACAAGTTAGACTTATGCATAAATTACGATTGAAGGAATAAGTCTTGTTGTGGATGTAATTAAAAAGAAGTCATAAGACTTAACCCAAGTAAGAGGAATTGTGGATTTTGATTGAGGACATAAACTTAAGTGATAGGAATCAGGCTATTGGGCTCGTAAGGCGGATCCTTTTACTCCAACCGACTCTTGCCAAAGCTAAGTACTTCTTTGTCGAGTCACTTTATATGCTGAGCCGAATGACTACTCATCTCTTTGAAGCGTGCCAAATTAAAGATTGCCAAGACAACAGCCAAACCTTTCATGATTACTTACTCACATCTAAGCCAACTAATTACTCAGCATCACTCTTGCTGAGAGAGAAGCCTAGATTGATCCTTAACCACCCCTGCTCGGACAAGTAATCCGATCGTACACTTTTGTTTGCATCCTCTAATGGCATCACCAATATATCTTCGCCACGTGTACAGGGCCACGTATAGAATATGCCACACTAATCATTACTTTTCTTAAATATTCATTTTTACCCTTTTATATTTTTATACATTACTTCTTTAGGGTAATACCCTTTTTGTCTTTTCTCTTTTAAGCAAATTGCCCTAACTTATTAGGTATAAATATCCCTTGTATTTGTAGCCGTAATCAGATTGACATTAATATACTTAACATTTTTCCTCTCATAAACACTGTTTTTTTATTCTCATTTCACTCTTATCATAACCCTTAAGCAAGGCTAGGTGGGGAATAACCTCATCGGACCAATTAGTGAATTATATCTAGTTGTGCCGTGAGTCCTAGGAAGTTCCATTGGTGCTTCATATCCATTGGAGTTGTTTTTTGGGTTTTGCTTACTTTTTTTTATTCACTTTTGTTCTTTCGCACATTTCACATCATTTTCTTTTCAAGCTTTCAACAAGCTTGGACCTATTCAGAGACTGGCCTTATCTGTTCTTAGTCACAGTTCACACCATCTTGTTATCAAAGTAAAGGTTTCGTTTGAGTTGTTTGTTTTTGAAGTTCTATTTATACTCTGTTTTATGCATGTGAAATAGAGTAATTTACTGTATTTGTTTAATTGTTGTGCTTGTTAGTTGTTAATTTTCTGGATTGTGGAAGTGTTTGCTAAAATACCTAGTTAAGGAGTTTGAATTTTGAATCTATGGAGAAAATGATAGACCCAAGTATAAACGTTAGTGTTGGAGATAACAACGGTAGAGTTATCCGCCATAGCCGACAGTTTTAGGGAACCCTTAGGAGCACTGACGAGAGACTTGATGAGGTGGTTAACCTCTTAGTAGACTTAATCCGGGTTATTCCTACGTTGGCTTACCAATCAACTGAAGCAACAAATAACACCCCATAAGTTGCTTGACTTATGAGAGGTCAAAACTTAGCTCAACAAGTTTGAGGTGAAGGAGTAGGTGAACGAGTAAGAAGAAGGATTGATTTGGGAAATTTAGATGAAGAGGATGAGGAAGAGTATTATGAAGAAAAAGAGTGAGTGCAAGCGCGAGCACCTAGAGCCTCTAACCATGTGAAACTTCAGATTCCGAGTTTCAATGGGTCTAAAAGTGTGGATGAATATTTGGAATAAGAGGAGAAGGTGGAGCATGTATTTGACTATTACCAGTATGAGGATTACAAGAAAGTGAAAACTGTTGTTGTTGAGTTCTCTAAATATGTCGTCATTTGGTAAAAGAATTTCCAGGCTATGAGAAGGTGAAAAGGCTATCAAGAGATTAATACTTGGCCAAAGATGAAGAGAATACTCATAAACAAATTTGTGCTAAATACCTATCTACAAGATACTTTCACTTAGCTTCAAGAGCTAAGACAAGGAGGCCGAATAGTTGATGAGTATATCTAGGAATTCCAAATGCTCATGATCCAATGTGATATGGAGGAACCACCAGCATGAACAATCTCTAGGTTCCCTACTAGATTGAGAGGTGACATTGTGGAACTCTAATGATTTACTGCAATAGATGAAGCCATTCGAATAGCCCAATGAGTAGAAAGGCAGAGAAGAAGCCGAGTATTAACTAGAATGTCGACTAGCCGACTCGGACAGAGAAGTCACCAAAACTTAGTCAAATATCAAGCCAATTCGAAAGGTGGATGTTTGAGCTGAGTAGAAAGGTCAACTTGACAGTGACATACCGACCCAAAATTATGAGAAAAGGCAAGGATTTAGTAGGAAGACAAGCTAGATTAAGTGCTTCAAGTGCTAAGGGTTTAGATATATGGCAGCTCAATACCCGAACCGAAGGACTATGGTCATCAAAGGAGACGTCCTAAAGTTAGAGGTAGAGAGTACTGATGAAGAACCCGAGGAGGAGGAGAGTACTGCAAAGAAAGAACTGATTGAAGAAGAAGTGATCACCGAAGACTTGGACTAGTTGACCTTAGTTGTTCGACGCATAATGATCATAGAACCTTCACAAGAATAGGAGCAAAGGGAGAACTTGTTTCATACTACTTGTAAGGTGAAAGATCAAGTAAGTACGTTAATTGTGGATAGTGGAAGTTGCAAAAACATGGCATTAACAAATTTGATCACAAGGTTAAAATTGCCGACTATTGTAAACTCGAGGCCGTACAAGTTACATTAGCTGAATGAGAAGGAAGCACTATACGTCACCCGGTAAGTACTACTACCAACCTCTATCGGGAATTATTTCGATGAGATTCTTTGTGACGTACTACCTATGTGTACTTCACACGTATTACTTGCCCGACCATGGCTATTTGATAGAAGAGTTATCCATGACGGATATAAAAACATGTATGTGTTCGAGAAGGATGGCAAGAAGTTTACACTAAACTCGATGCCACTGAGAGGAGTTAATAAACTGCAGACAAAACTTACTCACGAATCAAGGAAGACTCTGATGATGAGTAGAGTCAAGCTCTGAGAGGCCCTTAAAGCTAATGCACCAACCTTTATGTTGGTCAAGTGACTATTAGAGTTGAAGGAGCAAGGTGAACTACCCTAAGAGGTAAAAGAGTTGCTAAATGAGTACGCCGACCAATTTCCAAAATAGTTACTTGAAGGACTACCTTCACTACAAAGCATAAAACACTACATTGACTTAATACCCGGTGCCGCTCTGCCAAATGAGCTAACCTATTGGATAAGTCCCAAACGGGCATCTAAATTCCAACATTAAGTTAATGAGTTATTGGAGAAAGGGTAAGTTAGGGAAAGTCTCGGCCCTTGCACTATACCGACACTTTTGGTGCCGAAAAAGGAGAGAACTTGGCAGATGTGTGTAGATAGCTAAGCTATAAGAAAGATTACGATTAAATACAGGTATCTTATTCCGAGATTGGAAGATATGATGGATGAATTGAGTGGAGCCAAAATCTTCAGCAAGATTAATCTTAAGTTTAGCTACCATCAAATTCGCATGAGGTCAAGAGATGAGTAGAAAATAGCATTCAAAACTCTACATGAACTTTATGAATAGATGGTCACGCCCTTTGACTTATCAAATGCCTCGAGCACTTTCATGAGATTGATGAACCATGTGCTGAGACATTTGATAGGGAAGTGTGTCATGTTGTATTTTGACAACATCCTAGTCTATAATACCAACATGCCGAGCTACTGTAAACATCTCCTAGCCGTACTGGATATCCTCTATGCCAAGAAATTATTTAGCAACCTTAAGAAGTGTTGTTTTGCTAGGAGGAAGTGATATTTATGGGTTATGTAGTAAGTGGAGGAGGCCAACGAGTGAACGACGAGAAGATCCGAGCAATCATCAAGTGGCTAACCCTTACTGACTATGCCAAAGTGAGAAGTTTCCATAGACTGGCTTCCTTCTATAGAAGATTCATCAGAAATTTCAAAACCTTTGTTGTGCCCTTTATAGAGCTAACAAAGAAGATTACCGACTTTCGATGGGGAGAAAAGGAAGAGAGGAGTTTTGCCGTGATGAAGGAAAGATTGACCTCTGCCCCTGTGTTAGTTCTACCTAACTTCAAGAAAATATTTGAATTGGATGTCACATGTCAGGCATTGGAATGGGCGCTGTCTTAATGCAGAAAGGTCAACCAATTGCCTATCATAGTAAGAAGCTCGGGGGACTTCAATTAAACTACTCTGTATATGACAAAAAGCTCTTAGCATTGATCCGAGCATTGCAAGTATGGCAGCATTACCTATTACCAAGATAATTTATCATCTATACTAACCACGAGTCTCTAAAGCATCTCCAAAGTCAAACAAAATTGTCTAAACAGCAGGCGAGGTGAGTCGAATTCCTTAAAGGGTTCAACTTTGTAATAAAATACAAACAAGGGAAGAGCAACGTAATTGCAGATGCTCTTTTGAGAAGGCATGCACTCCTAACTGAGCTACAGACTAGATTGTTTGGGTTTGCTAACATTAAAGAGCAGTACTTTAAGGATCTACACTTCTGACACATATTTATGCGATGTGTTGATAGAAAGACAATGGACAAATACCATATGGAGGATGGGTATTTGTTCCAAAGGGAAAAATTATGTATGCCAAGCTGCTCTCTATGAGCATTACTTATCAAGGAAGCCTACAATGGAGGACTTTCTGGGCATTTTGGGGAGAGAAGGACTTACGAACTGTTGAATGGCCATTTCTTCTGTTCGAAAATGAGATGAGATGTATACCAAGTTGTGGCAGGCTATGCCGTATGCAAAAAGGCTAAGTACTGAACCGAGCAAGGGAAAGCAATACCTTTACCTGTTCCGACGAAACCATAGGCCAACTTGAGCATGGACATTGTTCTTGAACTACCACGAACTATCTAAGGTAAAGATTCTGTAATGGTTGTTGTTGATAGGTTTAGCAAGATGCTACACTTTGTGCCTTGCTTTAAAACTAACGATGTTTTGGCTATTGCTTCTCTTTTCTTGCAAGAAATTGTTAGGCTATACAGCGTACTGAGAAGCGTAGTTTCAAATAGAGACCCAAAGTTCTTAAGCTATTTTTAAAGAACTTTATGGCAATGGATGGGGACCAAACTTCTATTTAGTACTTCCTGTCACTCCCAAACAAATGGCTAAATAGAAGTAGTCAATCGCACTTTGGGATCACTGCTTTGAGCTAAAGTGGACAAGAACTTGGCTGATTAGGACGTCTGCTTACCAATAGTCAAATTCGCTTACAACCAAACAGTACATGACACCACCAAGCAGACCCCCTTTGAGGTTATTTATGGTTTCAATCTTGAGTTGCCCTTCGATTACACCCCTGTACCTGAATTCGAACGAGAAGACCTTGATGTGAGAGCCCGAATACAATCCCTTCAGTATATTTACAACAAAGTCACTCAGCAAATCGACCAAGCCACTAAAAGAATGCGAAAGAAGACCAAAGGTAGGATGGCTAAGCAATTCTAGTTGGGAGATGATGGGAATTAAGCTACGAGACGTTTGACCTGCAACCGAGCTCAAGGACTAGAGGGGTTGGTATGGCGAATCCTTATGTTCCAACCAACCCTTGCCGAGGCCGAGTACTTACTTGCCTAGTTACCTTTAATGCCGTGTCGAATGGCCGCCCTTTATTCTATGTTATGCTAAGTTGATGACTACTCTAATGCCGAGTCAACCAATCACTCAACATCATCCTTACCAAGAGGCCGAGAGACGAAGAATCCGAACTAACTAGGCTATTCCTACTCAGATAAGCCCACTTGTTCGTACTTTTTGTCCATATCCCCTAACAACCTTGCTAATGCAACATCACCACGTGTACAGTATCGTATGAAGATTCTCTTGTATGATATACATTGCTTCTTTAAGAAATGTCCTTATTGTCTTTTCTCTTTTGGGCAAGTTGCCCTAACTCACGAGTATAAATACCCTTGTACTTGTAGCCGTAACATATCAAATTACCTTCAATATACCGGAATACTTTCTTCCTTGTGTAAACATTACTCGTTTACTCTTGGCATCACTCTTATCCTTTTACTTAAGTAAGGTTTCTCTTATCCTTTTACTTAAGTAAGGTTAGGTGGTGAGTAACTTCATTGGATCAATTCGTGCATCATATCGAATAGTGCTATGAGTCCTTGAAAGTTCTATTGGTATATCATATCCTCTAGAGCTGTTCGTTGGTTTTTGCTTACTATTTTATTCGTCTTTATCACTTATTTCGTACCTTTCCCCATTAACCATTTTTCGAGCTTTCTGCAAGCTTAGACCCATTCAACGACCGATCTTGTCTATTCTTAGTTACGATTCGTACCATTTTGGTATCAAAGCGGAGGTTTTGTGTGAACTATAGTTAGTTCTTGTTGAAGTTCTATTGTGCTTTATTTTGCATGTGTGAAAGAAAAAAAAAATGACAGACCCAAGTATGAATGTGAGTGTTGGTGATGATAGTGAAGTTGTCTACCATTAACAACAATCTTAAGGAATTCCCAGAAGCACTGACTAGAGATTAGATGAGATAGCTAACTTGTTGATAGATTTGACCTGAGCTGTTCATGCCTTGTCTTACCAAAAGACTCTACAAGCTGCACAAAACACTCTACAAGCCGCACAAAACACTCTACAAGCTACTCAAACTGTTAAAGGTCAAAACCCAGCTTGACCAGTTCGAGGTGGAGGAGTTGGCAGATGTGTAAGGCGAATGATAGACCTGAGAGAGCTTGATGAAGAGGAAGAAGAGTATTTTGAAGAGGATAGTGTATGAGTCCCTAGAACATCCGACCATGTGAAGCTTCGTATTCTAAGTTTCAATGGATCTGGGAATGCTGATGAGTATCTAGACTAGGAAGAGAAGGTAGAGCGTGTATTTGATTGCTATCAATATGAGAATTATGAGAAAATTAGGATTGTTGTTATTGAATTCTCCGAATATATTGCCATGTGGTGGAAGAATTTTCAGGCCATAAGAAAAAGAGAGAGGTACCGAGAGATTAACACCTGGCCCGAGATGATGAGAGTGCTTAAAAATAGATTTATGTCAGAAACGTATCTCCAAGATACTTTCACTTGGCTTCAAGAGCTGAGATAAGGAGGCCAAACTGTTGATAAGTATGTTCAAGAATTCCAAATGCTTATGATAAGATGCGAAGTGGAGGAATCACTAGCCCGAACAGTCTCAAGGTTTATTATTAGATCGAAAGGAGACATCCGGGATATTATGAAGCTCCAACGATTTGACACAATGGATGAAGTTGTTAGGATTACCCAATGAGTGGAAAGGCAAAGAAGGAGTCGAGCAACGACTAAAATGCTGACTAGCCGACCAGGATAGGCCAGTCACCGAGCTTAGTCTAGTATCGAGCTAAGAAGAAGAGTTGATGTCAGAGCCGAGCATAAAGGTTGCCTAGAAGATGTAGTGCCGACCCAAACATATGAGAAGGGGTAAGGGTCTGGCAGGAAGACTACCTAAATCAAGTGCTTCAAGTGTCAAGGGTTCGAACATATGGTTTCTTAGTGCCCAAATCGAAGGACGTTGGTCATTAAAGGAGATATCCCGAAGTTAAAAGTAGAGAGTACGAATGAGGAACCCGAGGAGGAGGAGGTTCTTATCTAGAAAGAACTAATTAAGGAGGACGTGTTTCCCAAGGACTTAGACTAGTTACTCATGGTTATCCGATGCGCTATGATCATGGAACCCTTATGAGAAGAGAAGCGAAGAGAGAATTTGTTTCGTACCACTTGTAAGGTGAATGATCAAATATGTGCTCTCATTATGGATAGTGGAAGTTGTACTAATGTAGCATCGGTCGATCTTATTTCAAAACTAAAGTTGCTGACTATTGCACACCCTAAGCTGTACAAGTTGCATTGGTTGAGTGAGAAAGGAGCATTACATGTCACTCAGCAAATACTGCTACCAATCACTATAGGGAATTACTCTTATCAGATCCTTTACAATGTGCTACTTATGTATGCTTCCCACGTGTTGTTGGGTAGGCTGTAGTTATTTGATATGAGGGTTATACATGGCAGCTATAAGAATACGTATATACTAGAAAAGGATGACCGAAAGATCACACTGAATCCGATGCTACCGAGAGAAGTTCATAAGCTACAGACGAAACTCGCTTGTAGATCGAAGAAAGCTCTAGTGATGAGTAGAGCTGAGCTCCGAGAAGCCATCAATGCTGACAAGCCGACCATATTGTTGGTTAGGCGACTATTAGAAATGAAGGAGCGGGGTGAGCTTCCCCAAGAAATCAAGGGGTTGCTAGATGACTATGCCAACCTATTCCCAAAATAGTTACTTGAGGGGTTACCCCTAACTCGAGGCATAGAGCACTGCATTGGCTTAGTACCCGATGCTGCACTGTCGAATAAGCCAGCTTATTGGATGAATCTCGAGTAAGCTTCTGAACTCTAACATTAAGTCAATGAGTTGCTGGCGAGAGGTTATGTGAGAGAGAGTCTTAGCCCTTATGTTGTGCCTGCACTTTTAGTGTCGAAGAAGGATGAAACCTAGTGAATGTGTGTTGATAGTCAAGCCAAGAACAAAATCACAATCAAATACAGGTATCCGATCCCGAAGTTAGAAGACATGTTGGATGAGCTAAGTGGAGCCAAGATTTTCAGTAAGATTGATCTCAAGTCTAGCTACCATCAAATTTACATGAGGTTAAGAGACAAGTGGAAGATTGTGTTCAAGACTCGACATGAGTGGATGGTAATACCATTCGGCTTGTCAAATGCTTCGAGCACTTTTATGAGATTTATGAATTATGTGCTGCGACATCTCATTGGGAAGTGTATCGTGGTGTTCTTTGACAACATTCTAGTCTACAATGCTGACATATCAAGTCACTGTAAATATCTTAGATTTGTCTTGGATATCTTTCATGCTGAGAGACTATTCAGTAACTTGAAGAAATATTGCTTTTATTAGGAGGAAGTGGTATTCTTGGGGTATGTAGTCAGTAAAGGAGGCTTACGAGTCGATGATGAGAAGATTAAAGCAATAGTCGTGTGGCCGACTCCTACTACTTGTGCTGACGTAAGAAGTTTTCATGAACTAGCTTTGTTTTATAAAAGGTTTATCAAGAACTTCAGTATCATCACTACGCCACTTACTGAGCTAATAAAGAAGAACACCGACTTCCAATGGGGAGAAAGGGAGGAGAGGAGCTTTACCAACATAAAAGAAAGATTGACCTTCGCCCCGATGTTAGTACTACCTGACTTCGACAAAATTTTTGGGCTAGAATGTGACATATCGAGTGTTGGAATAAGTACCGTCCTGATGCAAGAAGGCCGACCAATTGCCTTCTAAAAGGAGAAGCTCCGAGGACTTTAGCTGAACTGCGTATGATAAGGAACTTTTGGTACTAATCCAAGCAATGCAAGTGTGGCAACATTACTTGTTGTTGTTGCCGAGAGAATTTATCATATATACTGATCATGAATCATTAAAGTACCTCCAAAGTCAGACCAAGTTGTCAAAGCGGTAGGCGAGATGGGTTGAATTCCTCAAGGGGTTTAATTTTGTGATAAGGTATAAGCAAGGAAAGAGCAAAGTAATGTAGTTGCAGATGCTCTTTTGAGAAAGCATGCGCTCTTACTATAACTTCAGACCAAGCTATTTGGTTTTACGAGTATTAAAGAATGGTACTCTAGGGATCCACACTTTCTATCAATAATTTCACGATGCGTCAATGGGAAGACAATGGATTAGTATTATGTGGAAGATGGCTATCTGTTCCGAGGGGGGAGATTGTGCGTGCCGACTTGTTTCCTACAGAAATTATTAATTAAGGAAGCCCATAACGGAGGGCTCTCCAGACACTTTGGAAAGAGGAGGACTTGTGAACTATTGAATGGCTGATTCTTTTAGTCAAGAATGTGAAGAGATGTACACCAAATTGTGGAAAGCTATACAATATGCAAAAAGGCCAAGTGCCAAGCCGCACAAGGAAAAGCAATGCCCCTACCTGTTCCGACGAAGCCGTGGACTGAACTGAGTATAGACTTTGTTTTTAGACTACCGTGAACTGCTTAAGGCAAATATTCTATAATGATCGTCATAGATTGGTTCAGTAAGATGGCACACTTCGTACCCTGCACCAAAACTAACGACACTTCAGCTATTGCTTCTCTTTTCTTACAAGAGATTGTGTAGATACACAACGTACCGAAAAGTGTAGTCTTCAATAAGGACCTGAAGTTCTTTAACCATTTCTAGAGAACCTTGTGGCGTCGGTTGGGAACCAAATTATTCTTCAGTACCTCATGTCACCCCCAAATTGATGGCCAAACAAAGGTGGTTAATCGTACTTTGGGGTCATTGCTCCGAGTTGCAATAGGCAAGAACTTAGCTAATTGGGACGCTTGCCTACCAGTAGTCGAATTCGCCTATAACCAGACCATACATGATACCACTAAGTAGACTCCCTTCGAGGTAATCTATAGATTCAATCTCGAGTTGCCCCTCAACCACGCCCCTGTACCAGCACTCGCGCAAGAGGAGCCCAACGCCTTGGCCAGAGCACAATCTCTTCAACACATCTATGATAAGATCACTCGGCTTATCAACCAAGCTGCCAGAAGAATGCGAGAAAAGACCAAGGGTAAGTCAGCCAAACAATTTCAACCAGGAGACTTGGTATGACTACACCTCATAATCCTCTAGAAAATTGGTGACAACGCTTATAGGTTGGAACTGCACGAGGACTATGGGGTTTCTAACGCCTTCAACATTGCCGACCTTAGTCCATATCACCCTGACGGAGAACTGAGCGAACATCTTTCGGATTTGATCCCAAATCTAAAACAACCTAAAGGGAGTGATGAGAATCAAGTTATAGGACCTCTGACTCGCAGCTAAACCCGAAAACTAGAAGGGCTGGTATGACGAATCTTTATGTTCTAGCCAACCCCTGCCAAGGCTGAGTACTTACTTACCAAGTCACCTTTAATGCCGTGTCGAATGATTGCCCTTTATTTTGTGTTATGCCGAGTTGATGACTACTTTAATGCTGAGCCGACCAATTACTCGGCATCATCCTTGCCAAGAGGCCGAGAGACAAAGAATTCAAATTAATTAAGCTATTCCTACTCGGACAAGCTCACCTGTCCGTAGTTTTTATCCGCATCCCCTAACAACCTTACCAATGCAGCATCACCACGTGTATAGTATCATATGGAGAATCTGTAGCACCAATGATTGATTTTCTTGTATATTCATTTTTACCCTCTTATATCATGTACATTGTTTCTTTAGGAAATGTCCTTATTGTATTTTCCCTTTTAAGCAAGTTGCCCTAACTTACGGCTAAAATACCCTTGTACTTGTAGCTGTAACAGATCAGATTACCTTCAATACATTGGAATACTTTCTTCCTTGCGTAAATACTGCTTGTTTACTCTCGGCACCACTCTTATCCTTTCCCTTAAGCAAGGTTAGACGATAAGTAACCTTACTGAACCAATTCGTACATCATATCGAATTGTACCGTAAGTCCTCAGAAGTTCTATTAATGTATCATATCCTCTGGAGCTATTCGTGGGTTTTTGCTTACTATTTTATTCGTCTTTGTCACTCTTTTCGTACCTTTCCCCATTAACCCTTTTTCAAGCTTTCTGCAAGCTTGGACCCATCCAGCGACTGGCCTTATCTGTTCTTGGTTATGGAGAGTTGATTAAAGACCATTTGGATTTGATCCTAAATCCAAATTAACTTAGAGGAAATGATAGGAATCAGGCTACTAAACCTTTGACTTACAACCGAGCTTGAGGATTAGAAGGGCTAGCAAGGTGGATCCATTTGCTCCAGTCGACTCTTGCTGCTATCGAAGCTGAGTACTTCTTTACCGAATCACTCTGAATGCCAAGCCGAATGACTACCCATTTCCCTAAAGTGTACCAAATTGTAGATTGCAAAAATAATAGCCAAACCTTTCACAATTACTTACTCACGTCTAAGCCGACCAATTACTTGGCATCACTCTTACTGAAAGAGAGGCCTGGACTAATCCTTAATGACCCATGTTCGGACAAGCAATTTAATCGTACATTTTTGTCCGTATCCTCCAATGGCTTCGCCAATGCATCTCTACCATGTGTACAGGGCCATGTATGGAATCTGCCATACTAATCATTACTTTTCTTGAATATTCATTTTTACCCTTTTGTATTCTTGTACATTACCTTTTTAGGGTAATACACCTTTTGTCTTTTCCCTTTTAGGCAAATTTCCCTAACTTATTGGGTATAAACCCTTATATTTGTAGGCGTAATCAAATTGACATTAATATACTTAACATTTTTCCTCTCATAAATACTATTTTGTTTACTTTTATTTCACTCTTATCTTAACCCTTAGGTAAGATTATGTGGTAAGATTATGTGGTAAGCAACCTCATCGAACCAATTCGTACGTCATATCGAGTTGTATTGTGAGTCATTGGAAGTTCCATTGATGCGTCATATCTATTGAAGCTATTCGTGGGTTTTGTTTACTATTTTTTATTCTCTTTTGTTCTTTCGCACATGCCCCGTCATTTTCTTTTCAAGCTTTCGGTAAGCTTAGACCCATTCAGCGACCAATCTTATTTGTTCTTGGTCACAATTCACACTATTAAGAAAACAATATCTAAAAGAACTCAAATAATGAAAGTACAAGAGATTCAATAATTGTTATGTTTACTTAAAGTAGCACAATAAAAAGAGTAGCTAAAGAATTTTTTAGATTAATTTAGTTTAATGAATAATACTTAAAAAATTTCTAAGTTAGCAAAGAAATATGTAGTTGGAGAAGGCTAGTGAAGGATATTAGAGACTTAATGTTAGAAAGAAGCATATATATGGAGATACGAAATGAACTAAGAAGAAAATTTTAATAGTATAGATATTTAGTTTCTGAGCTAAAAGTAAAATATGAAAATATCTCATTAAACTTTCCATCAGGAGCAATAACACATTAACAATAAAAATTTACTAGTTCATTAGTTAGATGATAGCAATAATTTAGATAACATATTAATGCACAAATGTACCTTTTGTATATACCCCGGCATAAGATTGATAAATTCACTTTTTCTTGTTTGATCTATGTCATATAGTGTGTCAGGTGTTGTCATCCATCCTGACATGTTGTGTTGAGTCTTATCATACGAGTTGAGTTAAACAGTCAACCTTATCCATACCTCAATATAGATACGTATAAGTTTGAAAACCTGTCAATTCAACAATAACTCCTAGGCTCACATTAAATTACCCTACTAAATACATAACTACATGGATCAACAGAGTCCACTGACATCTACATAAAAAAACCAAGTCTACTAAAAGTTTGGTAGCTACATATATCTTATAGAACACTTGGAGGTCCATAATCCTCAAAATTATGAATTATAAACTATACATGAATACTCCTCATAATAGTCCACATAACTAGTGTTGTCCCCACATCCATTGTAAAGATCATATTCCAATCATCATAATAGTAGACATTGCATCCGTATTATTATAATAAGAATATTAATTTAACTAAAGTGGCCCGAAGCCTAATAATAGTCACTATAAGCACATTTGAATTGTTATACAACTCGGTCATATACAAGCATCATAACTCTAATGAAAAGAATACTACCGATTTTAATCTTTAATTAATAGGTTAAGACAACACAGCCTTCACATCCTGAGTTTTGGTGTAACTCATAACTCTAAAGAACACACAAACACACACATATATATGTATAGTCTTTAGTGCTCCAAAGTCCAAACACCACGAGTTTAAAATTAGTTACACATCCCAAGATTAATATCTAATTGGCCATCCATGTATAGGTCCACTATTCATCTATAAAAGTACCCTAAGATGCTAGTATAACTTAAATGCAACTTCGTTCCAATACATTAACTCATAGCCATGATAATCCCCTTGATTGGTAACTTACTTATCGACAGTGTTAGTGCTGGACTCATAGTTGTTAAAATTGCGAGTCAAAAGTAAGATTCCTTGAGTTTATGATTTTATAAAGTTTTTCTTAATTAAAATGGATGTAAAATTATTTATGTGAAGACTTCTAGTAAAATCATGTACAGTTTTACAAGTTTTTGATTCTATAAGCTTATGATTTAACTGATTTTATACAATTATATATAATTTTATCGATTTTATATATTCAAATAAATAGTTAAATTATGATTTTGACAACCACGGCTAGAGTACCACATCCTTTTAGCAAACTACTCCATTTAGGGCACTACCTTCTATTAATTAATGGGTGCTTTACCAACTACCAGTAGCCCTAAATCATTCAACCTTGAGTAAACACAAACAACATATATTTATTCAATGTTCAATATTTTAGGTTCATTAAATCCTTGTAAACAAGTACAAGCATCATATAAAGTAACTATATACCTAAAATTAGTTTTTAAACAAATGACTAGAAATCTACAGAATTATATCATGATATAAACACATTACATGTCATTAAGTATTTGTTGTAATTAAACTTAACTTTTACTTACAATTTCCCAATTACTTGTTAAAACTAATATTTAATGAAACTATCTATTTAATTAGCATTAACTTGTTGATTAACTAAATGCTCCAACTCAACATTTATACTTATTCCTTTGCTTTACCTAAACATATTCATTCTTATTAGTTATTTTTTACTATTAATATAGTAATGTCTATATTAACATTAAAGTATGACAAAGTAATCACATAATAGCATACAAATATTATATAAAATATGAAAATGTAATTACATGGTATAATAAGATTATTTTATAAAATATAACAAATTAATCACATTGTACCATAATATTAATCAATAAACAAATACAAAGTAATTATATAACAATTTAAGACTATAAGACAAGGCTGTTGGATTAAAATAATTAAATAAATATATTTATTTATTAACAATTTCAAATAAAATAGGGCAATCCAAAAACTGGTCCATAAAGCCAACCAATTGATTGAGTTTAAGGGGGGTCGTTTGAACAACATGACTCTTGCCAATTGACCGGCCATAATAGTCGATTGACTAGTTAGTATCGATTGGTGGGTCGGCCTGAAAACAAAGTCAATCGACCAGCTAAACAACCAAGGTAGAAAATAGCCATCACCTACCTAGTTTTCTTAACTAAAATAACAATCGCGGTTGATCACAATCTTGTGCCCCCACCAACCGTGTGAGAGGAATCATAATCAGAAGCTAGAACGCAAGCGCTATGAAGGTCAAAATCAAAATCAGAATCTTAAATATAGCAGACTAATAACAAGGTTAAAGACAAACGAATTAAGTCATCTTGTTTAGAGGATATAGGGAGAACCTTCGTTACTGGTAGAGACAAAGTTCAACAATGCTATTATGATCCACCGTATTAAGTATGGAAAAAGTATGCTTATATCAACTTCATCAAAAAGGATTTCTAAGTCAGTAGCTTTTGACTTAGTTTTTGGTTTATTGAAGACTTATATCACAAAATTTGCTAAGAGTTATATTTTAGAAACAGGCTAGCATGAAGTTTCCCATCGATGGTAAAATACTCAATTTGAAGATGCAACAGATATTGAAGATTGAATGCATGATTGGAAAATACTGGAAGATTTGATCAAGATACAAAACTCAGATATTTTAGGAAACTAGACATTTTATTTCTTTTATCTTATATATTATCCTACTCTTCTTCGTATTGATTTTGTCTTATAAATAATCCCTTAATGAGAAGTGAAGTTGATCGATAATATATTTTTCTCTAAATTGAGTCCGCTTTTTTTAAAAACCTTGTTCTTATCGATTTTCTTTTATTGTGGCGAGTAAAACTATTTAGTCTGATTGTAATAAAAGTGTATAAATAAATCAAATAGGTTAATTCGGCATGGCTTATTTAGCCGATAAGTTAAATGAGTCGAGTTTATTTAACCTGCTTTAAAAGCAAGTAAAAAAATCTCGATTCTAACTCATTTGAAAAATAGGTTAAATAAGTTAATTCATAGACTAAAAACGTATATATATTAAACGAGCTCGTTTTAGCTCACAGATTAAACAAGTCAAAAAATCTCAACCTAAACTTGTTTAAAAAGCGGGTTAAACAAGTAGACTCATGAACTAATATCTACTTATATACCTCTAGTTTGTAAGACATATTAAATAAACTAAGCATAGCTCTAGCTTTTCTTGGTTAGCCATATCTAAGTGAGTATCGTCCATATCATTATTTTCCTTGATACTATCTTGAGAATCACAAAAAGTACCTATTCATTGAGGATAATTTAGTAGTTATGCTTCCTGGACTTGTGTTTAGATGTTCTGCTGAGCGTGATAGCCTAGCGATCTTCCTCCTAGGCACATCACTACACTTAACGAAAAACAGAAAATTTTCATGACCTGCTTCTCCAACTCATCGAGCTGGAATTCAGGTCTTACTAAACTTCAAGACTTCAATACAGTACATATCCCCAAGCAAATTACAATAATTCCTCTGAATCTTTCGTTGAATACTTATTTTCTTTCTTACAAAGAGATCCTCTAATAATCCATAAGATTTCTATTTAAGGGAAAGCCCATAACCTTCGATTCATATTATTCCCCCTTTAGAAATAGTCTTTAAGTTACATGATAGAAGTAAATAAACCAGTACTTATAACTAGATGTGAAGAAACAGCCACTGTGAAATTTTGCCTTATGGCTTTTGAGAAGAACTTCGCCCTATAATAAGTGCTTTTTGCGAGAATTCCATTACAGAAAGACCGAAAAATTGCCAAAGAAGAGAGAAAAGCGGAAGCGGAACAAACTTTCCTTAATCACTACTTGTTCTGGAATTAGATGGAGAAGAAAGAAGAATTTACTATTCTTTCAAGGAGAGGAAACTCATTTTAAAGAAAGGAGACACTATTGTTCAAGTTTTCTGTTTAAAATAATAAAAGATTGTGGGGGGGGGTGGCAGAAATTACTAAAATACCCCTATAATTAAAATTTAATTAGGACATTTCATCTTCCTAGCCACATTTGCTATAGTGCTATCTAGGATTCGATCTCTTGAATTTCGATCCAAATCCATCAATCTGTTTAAATGGATGATCCCACCATCAATAGCATTGAGAACTCAACAAAAATTATATGCAATAAATCTACAAAGGCTAATGAAACATATTCCCCAATATACAGCTCGTTAATTCAAGCTTGTTTTGGTTTCATTGTGGCTCAAGAATCTATTTGAGATACCTATATACACCCAAAAACCCACTGAGATTTAGGCCATCAGGAGTCACGATTAATGCAGTTAACAAGCATAGTTACTTGTAATCTTACCAACTATGCCCTACTTTGGGTCACTAATCCTCATAGAGAGCTTGTGGGAAAATGTATTCGGAACGTCAAAATGAGTCTTTTGACTAAAATTGGCAAAACACGGAGTGGAGACTTCGTTCGAACTTCTATGCAGCGCATTTAAAGGAAGTTTCATGTGTGTGAAGACTTATTATAGGGAGGACTGTGTCCTAATGCTGGGCATTTGAATGAACTCTCCTAAACTTGCTTTCTAATGTTCCGTCCATCCAGTAATCATCATCATTCATCTGAGTGCCTTCTCGTTGGACTTTCTGGGCTAGTTAAATATCAAATGACGATTTTAGCAAAGTTTCTCTTAGTGCTTGAGCTCTCAATTCCAAATGTGGCACCATATATAGGGAAATAAGTCCTGCATACAGTTATTGGATCACCTAACTTGCAAGTACCGGATTTAAGCCAATATCATTATAATTTAGTGATATAAATATTAATCTCTTAAAAAGTATTTAAATTTTCAATCCCAAAGTTGTAATATATAACATAGTTTGCTAAGGAGAAAGAGAAGGAGGGAAAAAAACACAGGATTTATATTAAAAGGGTATTTTTAGAAGTTTAATAGGTGAAAGACGGGAAGAAGAGATCATTTGGTTTGATTTAGATAAAGGGAACAACATTTTTAGGATTTGTATCACGAACTTTAGATTTATAAGGAACTTTCACATCCAACCCAAACGAAATTTCTGCATAGTCCATGCTACAGATCAAGAAGGATTTGAGTGGGTCATACTGTCACGGAAGTAAGGTCATGGAGGTGGTGACCGGTAATGGTCCCTTTCAAAGTAATTTCTTCCTCTTCAATTTGAAGTCCCCAAGACGACAATCAAATTTATGTTATTTTCTTCTAGGTGAGCCCAAGCAATAATAATCCATGAACAGTATTGCCCCAAAAGTTATACGATGATATATTTTTTACGGTTTTTTCGGATATGTTATTTAATAATTTTGGATTAAAATTGTCAGCTATCTTGACGCTAATAAAGTATTTATTTTGAAACCATGATTTAGATACGTATTTACAGGATAAGATAATCTATTCCTAAGTCAGTAAGATTCTCATCAAGTAAGATATTATAAGAATTAAGAAATCAATGATTATTATAGACTTATGATATAAACAATTGTTTCATGATTGAATGGGTCATATTTAAATTTCTTTTCCAAAAATTTTAACAATAATAATTGGCTATTAAGATAAAGTATAGGAAATTGCCCACTTATTATCCCCATCTTAGGAAGTAGAATTTCCAATTAGAGATCTTTTACATGAATAAGTAATATGTTATGAGTATGATCAGATTTCATTTTTTAGGAGGACAAGTTAGGTGCATTCCCTACCAAAAATAAGAAAAACCAAAATGGTGTACCGGATATCCAAAAATTATTAAATTTTGTGGCACCCTCAAGTTACATATAGATTTCATAAGGTATAAGTACCGTGGGAGTCCTCTATGTTTGTATTCAGATTCAAAAGTTATTTTATGTTTAATTCTATTGATTATAGGAGATATAAATGAAGAAACATACTCAGTGTGAAAATATGAACATAAAAGACTTATTCGATTTTCATTCTTATCTAGCTCCCAGACAGAGTAGTAAAAACGATAAAATCAAAGCGGTGTGCATTTGCAAAAGTCATTTAGCAATCATGAGCCACACCTACACCAAGTCACAAGTTTTGCTCTCTAAAAAATTTAGACTGCTTAGGCTCCGGTCACCACTACAGGTCAGGGCATGCCTCCAAAACCATAGACCACTTATAGAGCTACTCACAGATTATCCATCAACAAAGACCTTAAGCCGGTAGCGGAATAGGAACCATACTCTTCTAACAGGCCATGGCCTGTCCTCACCGACACAGCCAACTCGAGTTGGCCAACAAGTCACAAGTTGAGTGGATGAGAATATAAATCTAGACGGTATGTACCTCTATCAGTTAGTCAATGGTTCAGGTCCTGATTGAATTAGCCTTAGTAATTGCTCAGCTATCGACCACCAAGTTTTTTAGTTTCCACAAAGTGTAAATAATACGCGTTCGCATTTATCCTGGCATCAATTTTCTGCCTCACAAAGTATGGAACCGCTATGGCATTGCACTGCTAATTGCGGTGGCAGATGAAAGGCAGTTGAATCACTATCAATGTATTTAAGGCCCCATAAATGCTATAAATACATACCCTTGCAAGCAGCTAAAGTGTGTCACTTGGATAGGTATCAACTTCAACTCTCATCATATTTGCTTTCTTGGTATATTTTGTGTTCATAATGGCTGCTCCCTCGATCCTTGAGGCTCAAGTTGAGTTGAAGTCACCAGCTGATAAGTTCTGGAAAAACCTCAGAGACTCAACCATTCTGTTTCCCAAGATCTTCCCTGATCAATATAAGAGCATTGAAGTGCTAGAAGGGGACGGCAAGTGTCCCGGTTCCATCCGGCTCTTCCATTATGGTGAAGGTAAAATCAATTTGGTTTCAAATGATTATGATTTTTCTTGTTATATTGATCCCGTCTTACTGTAGATGGCTCGAACAGAGACTAAACGGATCCTGGCTCCAGCATGTGCTGAAATTTCTTGAACCATTACCAATATAAATAAATCAACAACTCTTGACTAAAGTTCGGACAATGCAATGCACAATATCAACTAGATGCTGTAGAACTAATGGATCTTGTTAACAATAAATATAAAACCAAATCGGATCTATTAAAATTTAAGCTTTTAGATAGGGTTATCGCAGGTCTAAATTTTAGGTCTTACATGATTTGACCAAGTTGACACAGAATCCAATCGCCCTGGCTCATTATTTTCCATTAAGTTGCTCTCTTCTTGTTGATTTGGCTGCTTTACTTCATCTCAATGCGATGATGGAGCATGCAGTGAGGAATGTTGATCTGTTATTTGTTTTACAGGCTCTCCGATTGTTAAAGTCTCAAAGGAGAGGATCGACGAAGTTGATGAAGGAAAGAAGCTCGTCACCTACAAAGTGATCGACGGAGATCTGCTGAAATACTACAAGGATTTCAAGGGCATCATCAATGTGATCCCGCATGGAGAAGGGAGCCAGGTGAAATGGTCTTGCACATTTGAGAAGACAAGCAATGAAGTTCCTGACCCTCACGTTGTCAAGGACTTTGCTCTCCTGAACTTCAAGGAACTAGACGAATTCACTCTTAAGGAATAGAGGAAAACATAAATTGTGTGGCTATGTTATAATCGAGTAAATAATGCGGAGTCCTAACTCTGCGGTCTTTGATATGAACGAATTCCAGGATCTTCAAAGTGAATTTATAGCCTTTAAGATGAGATCTCTGTCCTTTTGTGCTCTGTTTGATAAGATATCTATGAATATTACGATTTATGATGAAACCTATGTTGAGTTTCCGGAGTTGTACTTGCTGCAAGATGCAGCTCCAGTTCAGCTTGCAATGCATGAAAGGATTTTCAAGCCAGTAAGTGAAACTCAGTATTTGCAGTAAGTTTCAACATGTAATATGAGTACCTTACATACATACCTTAATGTTCAAGGACAAAATTAGCGTCCTCCCTTGAAGGGGTCACGTTGTGAAATAAGTTCGTTAATAACAACATTCTGAATCCCATAATTCATGGTCTTCATGTCCTCTTCTCTCGGTGTAGCGAGGAAATGGATAATTTCCATTTTTCCTTCCGCAGAACCTTACTAATAGTTGAAGATCCTGAAATTGTCAAAGTTGAAAACAGATGACACAGGAAGAGAAACCAATTGCAAGAACGTGTCAGACCAGCTCCCGGACTTTCTGCAGATTCCATGACTTCCTTCACCTCTTTCATCCTACATTGACTAGTTAATGCTGAAAAGGGAGAGATGCATATAAACAAGTTGAACCGACTCAAAGGTAGAGAAAATATCCAATCCAAATCAATGTTGAAATCACAGTATGATGAGGCAATTCCATGATGAGGTTATTCTTAAATTGCTAACAAAACCAATCAATAGATCATCGCAACATGTACACAAAAAACATGGAAATATAAATTTAACATTTGCCAATGACCTGATATACACTATCAATCTTCACAAATAAACCACACCGCCGTATATATATAACAGGAATTCAGAATTTACAAAATCTGCCAATGCCGTGAACCTTTCAAAAAGCTGGTTCAAGTTCTGACCAATCACAACTCCTCCCTTTCATTATACTCATGCACAATCAATTTTGAAAGTAGACATACACAAGAATGCTCTTTACATTGTCTTAATATGATGAACATGCTTTTTGCAGAGGTACTCGAACCCTGGATGCTTCAGTCTTCAATCTCTAGAGATAAGGAAGCTAGACAAGATGGGGGCAGAGATATATTTTATGAGCACCCATCCATGTAATATAAGATCCAAAAGGGCACAGCTATATACAAGCGTTCTGCTTTTGCAGGAAGTTGGAATTGACAAAGGCAGCTGCATATGAATTCAGACAGAAGATTGCTCTTTCATAGCCTCGTGTTGATCCAGCAGGAGCATCATGTTAGTTTTACAGAAAGAAGAAACTCTGCTTACTTCTGAACGATGTTGTACCAGGAATCCGTTTTCTACTTACCAATAAGATTATTGTCCTAGACTTCCAGCTCTTCTTGCAAAAGAGGAACCTTATCATCATCTATAGCATCATCAATTCTTTCTTCATGAGCTTGATGGATCTGATCCTCTCTTATTTGTCCCCACAGAAGTGCATAATAGCCAATTCCTATTATCACTGCTCCTACAACACTGCAAGAGTAAAAGGTTTCATTTTGATACCATTCATTGGAAGTAAGAGCGACCAAAGGAGACTAAATTTTATCAGCAAGTCAGTTTTTCTAAGGAAGACACAAAATTCATGTCAACTGTATCCTGTTTGTGTGTTCATTTTGCTAGCTGTTTAATGAAGGGGAAAAGAGTTGGAACTACCAAAGATTATTCATTGCTTTCAGAGTAAACTATCAGAAACTCATCCTGTAATAAGAAAGTGACCCTTACCAACGAATTCACAATCTTGTAAAAAGCTCCTCCTATCCGTTAGAGAAGATAATTATAGTAATATCAATGTTCATAGCTAGAAACAAATGGAATGGGGTGCTGTATGCCTACAATCACAGGATTCTAGAGCACTTAACATTTGCTTATATAGATTTTTTTTACTCCTTGATAATTGAAAGGGTAAATAGATCTACCTTCCATAATGAAGACTATTTGCAAAGAAGCAAGCTCCAAATGCACTGGCGTAAAGAATGCCAAAAGGCTTGAACATGGGGACGTACAAAGGTCCTTTTGTGCGAATGCACCATAGTTGAACACAGCTACGAATTACTCCAAAAATTGCCTAAAACATACAAGTAGACATTCAGAATAGCTTTAAGTAAACCAACTTGAGGATCCATAAAGAAAAGACAAGATCTCATCTCCTTACAGTTGCAATTATCAGAATGAGCTCCCAGTTTAAACTTAGTTTCCATGCACTTATATCTCTCTCAACAGCTAATGAAACCACTACACATTGGATAGTCCCGATCAAACTGTAAAAAGATAATATTTTAACCACTTGTGGATAATGCTTGACGGTTTCCATCTGAAACAGCAAAAAGAAAGAGAGCAGTTGAATAAACACAATACACTTGATTGAAACTGTTAGGCAATGAAATTGGTACCTGAATAATATTCCATAATGAAATGGATAAAGAAGCACCCGCAAGCAAAATACCACCAAGAATCCAATTCTCTGGAACTGAGGCATAAACAAAGTATCGATTTGCAGGACTACGGAAAGATGACAAACTTGGCTCTACAGCTGGGCCCTTGTAGAGAATGACAAAAATTGCACCAACGGTAGATATCAGGGTGCCAACTATCTTGGCTTTGATGCAAGGACTTCTCAAATCCAGATTTATGGTCCTATAGTGGCAAACAAATCATGCATACGGCTTAACAACGCACTATGAGCCAAAGGATGAATTCTTGCAGTTTTATGTATATTAGTTCTTCAGATTAACATTCTGCTTCTGTCTAAATGTCAGATTAGCAGCCACATCTTCATTTTTATTCATAGACACATTGTTTACTAATGGGTTTTCTGTAACCATCATTATATGAATATTTTCATTACTGGGTGCCAAATTGGAATCATATCATCATCAAGTGACTATCTCTAGGAATCGAATAGTAAACACCTGAGGATTATTGCAAGGAGGAAGGAAAATGTTGGGATCAAAAGTCCCATTGCACAAACAAGTATGGGTGAACTGTAATCCAGACCAATGAATGCAAGATACTGTGTTATGGTTACCCTGCAAGAAAAAGAAAAACAATCATAAATGTTGCTAAGTCAAACCTACCTTTCAATCCTAGTAAAATACAAATACATAAATCATGGGAAAAGCACAAGGCCAGCTCAGCCCAAAGAGTAATTCTCTTTCGCAATGGTCCAACTGAAATTGGTTCAAATTAACAAACTTTTTATTTTTTAAACACTAATCATTAATCAGATTTCCTATTTTAAAAATTATGGGATTCTCAAGTAATGTTCTTGCTCCAACTGACATTATTGACAAGAGAAGATAAATCCAACTCATCGTGATATACGTGGGTGCTAAATCCTATCCATCTACTAGTCTTCCCTAGAAAAAGGGGAGAGGTGGATCATATGTAGTATTGACCAGCTAAATCGTCCAAATGAAGCAGTTGGTTTCCAGTCTCTTCAGTTCAAATGTCTAGAATTAGCTCAAGGAGAAATATTTCAATAATATTAACATGTCTCGTATTTTCAATAAGCAGTGAGAAAGTACTAACAAAATTATAACATGAAAAAACATGGACCTACTATTAGTTTTTGTCCACCACTCATCAAAACACATGGTGTATTATTATCAATGAATCTTTTTTCTAGCTCAAAACACCGAGAAACATGATCCACGAACAGAGAAATAAAGCTAACTAGTGGGGCTGAAACTCCTTATGCCCATCAACATACCCCAAAAGGCATAAGACAAAATGAAAGCATGTCCGTCTCATGGAAAACAGTTTTTTGAAATTGTGGGAGGAAAATGTTTCAGTAGATTGGCTAAGATGAATTTCCGAATCGAAAATCAATTTGCTCAATCAGTTATCACTTATCATACAGGTATCAACTGTCATCACTGCCACTGGCCACTATTACTCACTCCCACCACTTTTAACCACTAGCCATTACTACTTAAGACTGTCCTCGATTACAACGAAAATTTTCAAAATTCCAAAACCTATATATACTAATAGCAAGCAAATTCGGAAAAACATTTTTCACGAAACAGGTGCAACAAAGAGAAATCAAATAAGTGGACTCACAAACCCGGTCAAACCAAGGAGGAAGAACCGCCCAAGTAGACCTGGTGTCAAAGGTGGTTGCTCTTCTGTCCTGCAAATCAAACAATACAATACATATAGAAAGTCAAAAGTCAAAGGGACATAATCACATGGTGACACAATTACAGTCTGGAAATATATTTTATAAGAAAACAATGATACCTTTCGCAGCTATGGAAGATGGAGTAAGGAAGGAGGATGGAAGTAGAAAGAGCATTAGTGTAGACAATGAAAACAAAAGGGCTCATTCCATTAGTCATGGCCGTTTTTGCCAGAATGGTCAATCCTATAGTACACCCCTCTATGATCACCATTATAACAAATGCCACCACTTCCATTATTCTCACCTCCATATCTCTTACAATCTCTTTCTATAAGGAATCAAGATTTTGTGTAGAGTTTCTGTCGATAACCTGTGTAGAAGATCACTTGTTGAAGGTGTATATACATTCTCATCATAGGTGTTCACAATCACAATCACAAAGTTGCATGTTTAACTAAAAATGTTAACATGCAAGCTTTTAAAGTGTTTTGGAAATATACATGCATGGATGGGATGGGAACAAGGAGCTCCCACAGATAAAGAGAGATTTTGTGGGTGGTGTGGCATTATGGGGTAGAAACTTACGTGTATATATGTGGAGACTTGACAGGGGTAGAGAGAAAAGAGAAGGGCCAGTTATGTAACCCTTCATAGACCCCTGAAGCTACTTTTGTGGAGAAAATGCTACTTGGTTCCTTCCTGCTTTTGTTCCTTCATGTATTCCTACTACTATTGGAGGAAAAGCTGATGCGATCCTCTGTTTAAATATATTAGATGGATTTTAGAATTATTCAATACTAGCTTACTAGCATAAATCACCAGTTATATGTGCCTTAAAAATGACTGATTAAAAAAAAAAAAAAGTATGAATAAACAACTAACACTTACTAAAATTCTTACAGTGTAGCAATACGAATAATTACAATAGATCAACTTGATTTGAACTCTTCTCTTCTAAATTGTAATATATAATCTAGTTTGGAAAAAAAAAAAAAAACGACACTCGGTTGAGAGAAAAAAGTGATTATGCCACATATTTTAGCAATATAATATTTCTAAGATAATGGGTGGTTTGATGATATATTTTTTTTGGTAAAATAAATGGTCACTAGAGAAACAAAGGTGTAGTGTGGCTTTCCATTTTAATATTATAGATGATTATCAAATAACTACTATATGGTGTTGGCTATATTGACTAGTTAATTATTAAAAAAAAATAGAAAACTTCTAATCGAGTTGGTAATTTCTAATATTGCAATATTTTAGCTTCTAAATAATTATACAAAATAGATTATTTCTTACGATATAAAGTAAATAGTTTGTCTTCACTTAATTAAATAGATTAGAACAATTCATTTAAGGACATCTTAATTCATTGTTAACAATTAACATTCACCTCAAACAAATTGATTCATTTTATCTTAATATACTTTTATATTATAATTGATTAGAAATTTCTTATAGAACGTATATGTAAAAATTATTATATCTTATAATTTTTAAGTGTACATCGATCAATTATAATGAAAAATAATATAATAAATCGAGTATCATAAATATTATAATGAAACTGTGAAACCTTATGATTAAGTGTTTCACATGAATTGTGAGAAGTTGCAATACTAGTTTATAAGGGTATAATTGTAAACAATTTATCAATATAAGTTTGAACTTTCGAATCAAATAGTTGAAATAGATCTATTAGTATTTCTTACCTTGACTATTAATTGCTTATGGTTTGGAACATTATAAATGGTATCAAAACAAACCCCCTACCAAAAAGTCCAAAAAAGGTAAAGAATGTCATCAGAGTATGACTTTTTATATGTTTCCAAGATTACTTATAAGTAATGGATGACCCGAATTGTATACTGAAAAGGAGGGAAGAGCTAGCCCTAATTGTAAAGTTCCACAACGAAAACATCGTGTTTAAGGATAGGAGATTATAAGACTTCATAATTAAGTGTCACACATAAGTTATAAGAGATTATAGTACTAATTTGTAAGATTATGATTGTAAATATCTTATCAATACAAATTCAAAACTTTTAAACTAAGTAATTGAAATGAGTTTATTAATTTTTATTGGTTCATTGCTTAAGGCTTGGAGCGTTAAACCTTTTAATACATTATGATATAAATGATGGTGATGCAAGTTAATTGGAAGAGCTAATTTTAGTGATGGACAAAAGAAAATGCACTACTTCCTTTAAAAGTATAATAAAAGGCTTTTTTTTTTCTTTTTTCTATTTTGTTTTTCCAATTTCCATATGGGCATATATTCACAACCGCTTATTACTAGCGGTGACATACAGCTTCTTTAAATATATAATCATAATAAATTAATAATGCAATGAATGGATTATATATTTAGTATCTCATTAAAAAGAAAAATCTCATCTTTTCAAAATTTAAATTGTTAAATTATATAAAAGCTTTTAAAATTCAAATTATGATTTAAGTACAACTACACATAATTGACTGATTTTCCTCTAAGAAAGGGGGTTTATATGATAATTTTATGTAATATGTTAAAACTTTCGTTCCCTTTGAATAGTATAGATCATATATCAATATTTGATTAATATTATTATTAGATTGAAAAACACTAAACAATCAGGGAGAAAGAAAAGTTCTCAGCAATGCAAATACATATTAATCTGTTTTGGAACCTCCCAATTATATAGATCCAGTATATAATAGTAACAAATAACGTTAAGCCATAACTAGTTTTACAGTTTTTTTATTATGGTAATTTTTGTGGGGACTAAATTGATCAATAACAAAGACCGGAAAAAAAAAAAGAATGTTCGAATATCAAACGTAACCAAATAAATAAATAAACCACAGAAATAAAGAGTCTATACCACACTTAGACAAACACATTAACTATTCCTATATTTTGATAACAAAGGAAAATATGAATAAGTGCTTAGAGCATCAAATTTATATTTTTTACATGTATTTAATTTTCTACAAAATGTATCACTACTGATGAAAAGATTTAAGAAGAAAAAAAAAAATTCTATGTTGAACTTATTAACTAGCATCTCAAAAGCAATTAACATCCATTAAGGGATCTCATTTATAAAGTAATTAACATGGGGCAATAAACAGCTGGCGCTAATCTCTTGCTGGAGACATTTTCTTCAATATTAACGTTATTAACTATTTACCCAAAAAAAAAAAAAAAAAAAACGTTGTCAACTAATAAACCTTCCATTAAAAAATCCTGGGGTCAAGAATATTATATTTCTGAGGTCACTATAGCTTTTGGTGGTCATCCAACTTGCGATTAATTACAACAATAAACAACCCCCCAGATCTTTTCAAGAACCATATTTGTTGCCACGTCATGACACAGATAAACTGTAGGACCCAATTACGTTTAAATTTTCTCTTGTTTTTACTGGACTATTCCATGTCTGTCTTGCGTAGGTTTCGATTAATATAACGAATTAAGCTTGTATTAGATTGTAGGTTTCTTGCAATGGTATCTTGCTTCAATCATTTGAGTTTCAATGGAATTGTCTCCTTATATACATTTCCCAAAAGAAACAATAATGCTCAAATTACATTACAATTTAAGGAGTTTGACATTTGTTCTAACGAGATTAAGTCTCTGCGAAGAATCATCTAAGACTAAAAAAATTTGTATACAAAAAATATGATTCTTGAAACCATCACTTTATTTGCTAAATAATCTTATCGATTTGTTTATTCTTCCAAAGATAGAAAAATTTTCAACGATATAAATCTGCAAATAAGAGATATATAGGAGGGGAAAATAAAGACCGCAGCGGTAAGTGACCATTTTTGGATGCAAAGATATTTCATGTAATGGCTATATAATTAGGAGACTACTTTGAAGTGAAACTATTGAAATGTAACGATAGTTTACTTTGAAATTATTTACATTGATGACTATGTGATAAAATTAATTTGTTCCTAACCATCATTGATGAAAGTGGCTTCTAATTGAGTTATGCTCAACAAAGCAAACACATCAAAATGAGAAGAAGAAATCCTTGTAGAGGGCATGCCTGCATCACAGGTCAAGGTCCAAGGACACGACAAGGAATCCCCGTGGGCAACATGGCTATTTGATTTTGCTCCAGTTTTCCAGCACGGCTCACAAAATAGCTAGTTTATCCTTCAATTACTTGAAAGTCATAGATCCAGGGAAGAGGTGATGGCACCACCGTATCTTTTTCAAATCTTCATTGGAAATTTAAAGTTTGAGAGTGTTTGTTTAGCGAAACAAGAGAAGGATAAATCTGATAGCTGTAGAGCTTCTTTTCCAATCTATTTTTTGTTGTTTTATTAATCTTGGAACATTTTATATTGTATGGTTATTTAATCCAGCTTAATATCCTTTTATTGTGTTGACATTTTGCTTGATTTTATAGGGTTTTAGCGTGTTCTTTTGTACAATTCCCATGTACAATTGATATGAATGAGATTTTCTCACCTTACCCAAGTAAAGAAATAAAAAAAAAAAAAAAAAGAAATTACTACCTCTCCACTCATCATTACACTTGCATTCTCAGCCAATGAGTTTATGAAATCTTTCAAAAGATGAAAACAAATAAAAATTTGATTATGATATTTACTACCTTCAAACTTAAGTATAAAATCTGACAAGAAGAAATTCAATTAAATGTGATATTTATATTTGCAAAATTCAAGTAGAAAATTTAGTAAAAAAAATTAAAAAGCAAAGTTCACCATAGCAGTTTTAGCATTATTACAATCATCACATAGCTATGGATATCAAAAGAGAAAATTCTCTTTCAAATTTATTGGAATCAAAATGCTAGAAGAATCCTCCAGAAGGAGACCAACCTGTGCAAGTGGCTAAAGACGGCTTTGATTGAGACAAAGGAGATGCCTTATTTTCAGTATAAGCAAATTAAGAGGCACAGTTTTCAAGTAATTAACCTCTCACAGGCATCCAGAGACACTGCAATGTTCATGAGTTGTGACAAGGAACCAAAAAGGTGCATTGACTGAGCCTTGGACCCTTTAGACAATAAATTTCTTAAACATGTCATCCATTAATCGTGCTTCCCATGATGATGAGATTAGGATGGAACAGAATATATAACATGCTTACAAGCATCACTTTCCTTGCACTAACTCCTCAACTTCATGGGATAGCATCACCTCCACACACTACTGATGCATAATTGCATATATACATCCAACTGTCCATTATGGGAAAGTAAAGGACATTTCATTAGTCTGATATATAACAAACATACATCAAAACTATGAAGTCGAGATAATTTAAGAACCTAGGTTGATGAAGAACTATGATTGCTTTCAGAGATCCTGCAGACATAACGTAACGAGTATAAAGATGTCATAGAAAATGGACACTGCTTTTTCAAATAGTTCTTGCAGAAATTAGCATGACATGAGGACTCTTCATGAGCAAAGTAGAATACTTAACAGCAAAAAATGGCCTCCTCTTGGACACAAGCACCGAACATTATTGTACAATTGACCTATGATCTATTGCTATAGCTAAAGAAGGAGTCCACCAAAGCTAGCATGCTTCTATTGAAGCAGACGTCTGAAATTTCTCATCAGAAAACCAGAATATTAAACATAATATAATGCCAATGACCAAAGACATATTTTTTTATGTGGAGTATACAAATCAAGTAGAAACGGTCTAGAGCAAGAGCCACCTTATCCTTCTATAGAGTAAGTCGACAACCCTTCCCCAATAAAATTTAAAAAAAAAAAAACCTACGAAATACAGCAGCAGTTACATCATCATCCAGCCTATTTAAATACTTGGCTGTTACTGCAGAAATGTATTGAACAAATGCTTTCCACATTGAGGCACTGAAAAATAACTTAAAGAGGCAAACCAAGATGCCAATGCAAGAAAATTATCCTCACATTCCACAAGTTATTTCAACCAATAGAAAATATCCCAATCATTGAGAGTTTTTACTAAATTCAAAAAACTCAAAAGTATTCTGTAGCCATCTCAGGAGGCATTCCAATACAAGATTATGAATATATTTACCATGCACACACAGGTGCATATTTGTAAAAGGGGAGAGCAAGTAGACAATAAGAATGTGGAGTTATGCAGAATATAACAATGTAGAAGCAATTTCACTTCCATTTGAGAGCAATAACTCAAGAATGATGATGAATGACTAAGTCTAAGGGAAAAAAAATCTGAAGTTGTCCAATATAACTCGAGAAGGACCAAAATCAAGTATTTAACTTTAATAATATTGTGGATTCTTCATCAAATTATGTTAAAGGGAATTAGTCCTCCTTTCCAGTACCTTTCGAAAGCTACAGCATTAGAGTATAGAAAAAGTAAGTTATATCTACCTTCATAAAGTTTCTGGATTGCATAATGCAACAAAGTTGTTAAATATAAAAAAATGCAGGATTCAAGAATTCAAGCATCTCCGATTCTCACAAAACTTATTAGTATAACAGTGTGCACGGTGTTAAAAGGTATACCAGACTGGTTAATTTAGATAAGAAAAAGCAAACTTCAAAACTCAAACAATTTGGAAACTATAAGAAGAGGGCAGCTTCACCAAGCTGGAATCCGCTAGTACTGAGTAGTGTCATTGCAGTATCAACTATTCGAACCATGAAACCCTCAACTAGGATCTTATGGAAATTGATGTCCAAAAAAGAGTTTGAAAATATCTTGCTTATGATATCTGTAATCTTCATATTCCACAAACAAGTAAATCAATCACACAAGTTCCTGAACTTGCAGGAAATTTCATTGTATATCGTTTACACCTCTTCATCTATAGTTTCCAAGAGTGGAACCCTTTTGCTCTTTGGCTCAGTATTTGCAACTGATGTACCAAAACCAACTTCTGCTTCTTTGACTTTTCCCCACATCACAGAGTAAAATCCAAGAACAATTATGATGGACCCCACCAAGCTGAGAAAGAATAGAGAGAAAGAAAAAAGTGCATGAAAAGATGCAGTAACTAAAATATCATGTTACCAGATCGAATTAGAGGATAGTGGCATGCAAATGAGAAGACAGAACCCTTTTTCTTTGGGTAAAGATAAAAGAATGGAAACCAAAAGCCAAATGCAGATAATAAACACTATACCTTCCAATATAAAACGTATCCCCTAGGAACATAGCCCCTCCAACCGCAGCAATGACAATTCCCAAAGGCTTAAACATAGAAACAAAGACAGGACCTGTTCTCTGCAGGCACCATGTAGCCACAACCACTTGAAATGCAGATCCAAAAACACCCTACATTTTTTTTTTTTTTAACCATAGACTTAAGTTCCAAGGAGACTATTGGAAAAAGGCAGTTATTTTAGAAAGCAAAACCACAATAGATTGGATGCTGAATGCACTTAGAAACATTTGCTTACTGAATATAGAACAGCATATAACCATGTCTTGCTTCTTAAGCTCCAGGCACTTGACACTCCTTCCATTGTTAGAGCAATAATGGCAGATTGAATGGCCACAAAGAAGCAGTAAAAGAACACTATAATTAGCTCTGCAGGATATTTTTTCAGAATGAAGGCCTGAAGCATGAAGAGAAAGCAATTAAGCTAGATACACAATTCCTTTCCATGTTAGTGAAATTTATTACAGACCTACCTGTAGAATAACCCAAGCAGAAGTCAACACACAATCAGCTGCAAGCAGCACACCTCCCATTATCCAGCTTGATTGTTGAGATGCAAGTAGTTGAGAATGCACAGTCGACGGTGATGACATCGTGATTGCAGGGCCTCTGTAAAATGTGACTACAAATGCACCAGCAATGGACACTAAAGTTCCCAGAGACTTGGCTAAGCTACTTATGCTTCTCGGCTTTAGTTTCTCCATCCTGAAAATGCCCATTGGATCTTCTTTAACCACCCCTTTAAAGCAGAAGTTATAGCATCAATTGTACCCATGTGCCAATAAAACCTTAGACATACCATGAATGATTTAAGTAATGCATAAACTCACTGGAACAAGATTTTTTGGTAGCATTAATTAGTCAGTGACTTCTTTCCATAAAAATAGCTTTTAGGCTTGAATTAGGTCTGTGTTCATGCACACCCATGCAGGTGTAAGGACGGATTAAAAAAAGGGTTGCCATATGTCTAGAAAAAGCAGGCAACAAAGCTGAATCATTAACCAGGCACCAAGGGAAACCAGAAACGAAATGCTCCTCATGATGTTGACTTCCCTTAAATTCCTTACTGGAATGTCAGAAGTAAACCCCCCACCAGGGTGAGCCTTTTACGTGGGAGGAAAGACACACTTTTAACCCTGTTATCACAGACTATGCTAGTTTTATCCTGGATTGAAGATATAAGCAAATCACAATAAATTGTTTACTGCTCTGCAAGGAGGATTTCAGCAAAATGATGCGCCAACAAAATGCAACAGTTAATGAACCAGCTGACTATCTTGCAAAGGTGAGAAAGAGCTTCACGAGAAATTTTTTTACATTGAATCTTTTATAGTTAGATAATCTTCGTAGAGGTCTGATTTTGTTAGAATGGAAATCTTTTCCATATGTAAGACACTGATATATGAATGTTTTACTATTGAATGAATAGAACTCTCTTAGCTTGTTAAGAAAAGAAGAAGAAGAAGAGGCCTTTTGTTACATATGCATCCTACAAAGGGGTGCTTCACATGTTTGGATCTTCAACTCTCCAACATAAACTTCCCTACATATGGAACTCTGTATCATCATACTAACTTTAGGAACTGCCTTTTAAAATAAAAATACTATTCTCTTAGCTTTACACAATGTCTTCCCACATATACAATTTTTTCCTAAATTATAGCTGTGTGTATAACTGTGGTATGGTCCTTGTTGTGTAGTTGGATTGGAGCATGATACAATCCAGCAATGGATTTAGGAAAGAATGAATGTACTCTTATTGATTTGATATAGAAATTGTGTATGCAAAACCCTAATCTCTCTAATTGAGAGCCATGAGCAAAAGCTCACTTTAAGAACATGAGCATAAGCTCACAATTTCTAACAACTGATCTAACAAAATATCTGGAAAATTCCCCTCTCTTACACTAACTGTTTCTCTATTTATAATACCACTAACCAAAGTATTTATTAGTATTCTTGCCACATCAGCACCTCCATATAATACTAAGCTATACTAACACACCCATACATGACACGTACCACACTAATACCTACTGCAGACACATGACACACATGATACACTTCATACTACTAACATAGCTGCTGGTTCATATCAATGTCACCCTCCTTAAGAATGTCCTTGTCCTCAAGGACAGAACTGGAACTGAAGAAGACGTATTATCCAACCCCTTTGGTGATTGAATGTGGAGCTTGATGTAAAAAATCGATTTCATCATCCTACTCCCGTACACAACCCAAGCCATCTTGGTTCTCTTCCAAAACCATCACATGCAAAGACTTAATAGGACATTTGTGAGTGGGAGAATAGGGTTGGTCACACTTAAAACAAATTCCCTTGGCCAACTTATCATGAAACTCGGCATTGTTCATTTGTTTTTGGTTATGAGATTTCTTCCAACCTTCTCAAAGCCGATGGTGTGAAGAAGAAATAGTGGACTCTGTCTTGGTCTCCCCCAAAGGATAAGTAGTAGAATGCAAATGCACACCGTCCTTAAAAGAAGCAGAATTACCGAGGGAATGAGAGGGGTAAGAATTGTGAGATACCAAATTACTAAGAGAAATATGTCAAGAGTGATGCAAAGAACAAAACTTATGTCGAATGTTGTAATCTCTAGGACTAAATTGACCTATACCTTAGCCAAGAGGAGAAACCACAACAATTCCATAGGCAAATTCTCATTCCACTTTCTTGGCTAACTCTATTGCCATAGCAAGGGAAGTGGAATCACACTTGAATTTCTTTCCACAAACCTCCTAAAAAATATCCAAGTAATTGAGATTTCAGTCATTAATGGAGCTTACGATACTAAAAACTCAAACTCTTCGATAAAGTTTTCAACAAAATCAACTTATCAAAGTTGAGAAAGACATTTGTATGGATTAGTTAATGAAAGGCCACCAAAACGGCACAGTGGCTCCTCTTTCAATACTAACCAAGGGAGATAAAGAAATCGTTGTTGAAGAAATTGCAACCAATGGACAACATGGCCACGCATACACAGTGAAGCCAATGCAACTTTGTGGACATCACCGGTTTGAGTGACATCAAAGTAATATTCAATCAGTGTAAGCCAAAAAGCGGGATCAAATCCATCAAAAAGAGAGAGATCCATACAAGAAGGTTGAATATGGTGTTGCTTGGTCCTGGCAATGGATTTAGGAAAGAATGAATGTACTCTTATTGATTTGATATAGAAATTGTGTACACAAAACCCTAATCTCCCTAATTGAGAGCCATGAGCAAAAGCTCAATTTAAGAACATGAGCATAATGTCACAATTTCTAACAACTGATCTAACAAAATATCCAGAAAATTCCCCCTCTCACACTAACTGTTTCTCTATTTATAGTATCACTAACCAAAGTATCTATTGGTATTATTGCTACATCAGCACGTCCATATAATACTAACCTATACTAACACACCCATACATGACTAACACCTACTGCAGACACATGACACACATGCTACATTTCATACTACTAACATAGCTGCTGGTTCATATCAGAGCATGAGAAGACAACTTTTACCCAAGGTTTCCTCAGACCATATTCTTGTCAAAAGACACCCTCCTTTTTTGTCCAATGAAAAAGGATCATCCAACTCCAATGAAATTCACCACTTCTACTTATAATGCATGCATTAGTTTTATCCTGCTTGCACTGCATAGGTGGCTTCAGTAATGCTCTTGTAGGATTTCAAACCAATAACCGATGCATTTCGTCATATAATTTTGTAAGGCCTTAACCTCAAGATCAACAGCTGGAGCTGGCCTTATTCAATCAATTTGCTATTCAACTTTCCATGACAATGTATGCATAGTGGTGTCTCAAGTTGCTAGGATACATCAACAACATTTTCTCCATAGTCTCAGTTCAATAACATTGCCTCCAGGAAAACAGTTTAGGTGTCATATCTAGTAAGATACTATGTTTTCTTACTTCCAGTCATATCATCTGGAATAGGAAATTATCTATTATCTACCTTTGCTTTCTAGTAAAGCATATGATTGCATAGAGAGTGGTGTTCCGTTAATAATATGTCGCTTGTTAGGATTGCTGAGGATTATCAACATACTTTTGCATGAGACAATTGATTTTGGGATTGATTTAAAATTAATTTTTAGGCTTGTTATAGAGAGAACCAGACGATCTTTTGATTAGGGCTTGTTTAAAGAGAACCATACAATCTCTTGATAGGGCTTAATTAAAAAGAGAAGCCCCGGATGTCTTCAGAAAATAATCCTGAAATTTTTCTGCAAAAATAAGGCTTCCTTATTTTTACTCATGCATGTCTACTACTTCCTAAACTAACTCCTAAGACTACTAACAGCATAATGATATTCAGCTGCAAACACAATAGCCTGACGCTTGCAATCATAACATAATTACACATTACACATTGGATTTGACACATAGACGACACTTAAAGAATTACATAAGCATATGCACAATTAAATATAAACAAAACCATAACACGAACAGCTAGCACTCTACAACTTCTTCTCATTGCCTCTTTGAGACACAACTCAGCACATACATGACGCACACACTTGTTACAGCCATAACATATACTTCCCCCCTAAAACGTGCATGACCTCAGGTGCAAAGCTAGCATTGACAGTTCTAGAACAAAGCCATCCTCCTTAGGTCCTTCCAAAGGTTGAAAATGCACTTTCATCACTTGGCCATGCACAATGCATGTCAATTGACATGATATTCTTGAGAATTTCGTATATAGCATCTTGAGGCCTGTATGGATTTGGATGCCCTCTTCACTCATACCAATCCACATGTGTTATTGACCATGTTGCAATGCCACCCAGATCAACTGAATCAAAAAAGATCAGTAAGTAATCTTCATCCATAATGCAATTTCTTTCCATCCAGAACTTGGCTGGCAATATTCACAGAATTCTGTGTAGTATAGATTTTCAGCCATAAGGCCCATAACAATCAAGGCATGCTACTGCTTCATAGTGAACCACTGGGTACCCTTTCGGAAGTCTTTCTTCTCATTTTCAGGTAACATGTGCTTTGAATATTGGCCATTTCCATGAGGATCACGATCATAGAAACGGTCAACATAGCTAATATGTGTGTGCATAAGATAGTTGTAGACATATTCCCACGTGTGAAGCAGCACAAGACTATCAGAGAGTAACACAAAATGCTGGTTATGAGTATCCTTGAGGGCATATGCTAATAAATGCTTCTCTGCACCAACCATTAAATTTTCCCCAAATCACCTCCCTCAATTGCCCAACAGGCTGTATTTTCTCCTTGGGTTTCAATGGATGATTTGGGCATTAAGTATGGTTTTGCTGGTTTTGCTTCTTTGCCAGATCCAAAACCATTTGACATGGCACTGGTATACCTGACTCCTCAGGAACTTCTTCCTTTAACATCGATTGTTACATTTCCTAGAGTTGCCATTCTTCTCCATCTGTCCTCTATCAGTGCTGGTCTCCTCTTGTCCTTCCTCTCCCAGACACTGATCAGTCAAGCCATGATAGGTTGGCTAATTGAGAGAACTCGACGATCTCTTGACTAGGGCTTGTTTAAAGAGAAACCTACTATCTAGTAATATGTCTAAATTAAAGGGAGAATCCCAAATCTCTTTGAAAAATAATTCTGAAATTTTTCTTGTCAAATAAGGCTTCGCTATTTTCACTCATGCATGTCTACTACTTGCCTAAACTATTTTTTCTTGCAAAATAATGCTTCTATTTTCAATTATGCATGTCTATTACTTTCCTAAAGTGACTCCTAAGATGACTAACTGCATAATTCCACTATCAACCCCTAGAACATTCGGTTGCAAAGACAACAGCCCGACACTTACACTTACATGCACAACATGATTACACATTACACATCAGATTTGACACCTAGACAACAATTGAATAACTACATAAGCATATACACAATTAAATACAAGCAAAACCATAACACAAACAACTAGGACTCCACTACTTCTCCTTGTTCTTACATCCTTAATACACAACTCGACACATATATGACACAGACACTTGTTACAGCCATAAGACAGTGTGGCCCTTAGCAGGTACTTTATCACTTGTTCTTTTTCTAACAATCTATGTCAAGGGCAGAAAATATTTAAAATAAAAATGCATTTGTGAAAGCTTGATGCTCCAAATACTACAATTGAGAACCCAGTTAATAGCTAAGCAAGTGAAGACTTGGGCCTCTTCTCTTAGGAAGTGAAAGATGGCAAATTTAAATACTATTTCAATGTCCTACTCTAGCCAACCTTATTTTGAAGCAACATTTTTATCTGCATGTCATTTGTATGTGAGATAGGAAACAATTACACCAAGAATTTATTTGTAGAAAGGGTCCAATAAAGGATGAGAATAAAGCACACCAACACTTGGTTAGATGTCTAGTGCAGCAAAGAATTACATTTGCAGCTTTTTTTGTAATTCACATGGAATAATATATGCAATAATCTAAAATCAACATTTATATTATTGTATATTACCAAAGCATTGATTACACAAAATGTGCAGCGGATGTTTCACAAAGCAATAAAGCATCCTTTTATGAAATGTTACACCACACTTTTGCAATTTCAAGCAATAAATATAAAACCTACACTAAATCTACAAATTTAATTTTTCAAATAAGATGGTCGTGGTAACTTGACATGGTACTAGAATAGGTTTAGGGTTCAATCCTTTGTGTCATTGTTTATCCCTATCTAATTAAGTTGCTCACCGAATAACTGTTGTCAAAGTCCCTAATATGAAAGTGAGGGGATGTCAAATAATAAAATATAAACTCAGACCAAATTTGCAGAATTAAGATTTTAGATAAGATTGTTGCAATGCTAATCTTTACATGTACAGTAGGAAAAATTGAATTGAAGTTTCATTAGTTCATAGAAGCACTCTGGTACTTTAATGGGCAATAATATTCACACTTCCATCAATAGCTAACTAGGATTCTTATATCCTTAAGAATAATAATGTAAGAATTAGCTACCCCAAGGATGAGCCTAATGGTCAAGGTCCAAGATATTTTCATGATAACTTGTATGAGATCTTAGATTCAAATCCCGCTAAGGATACTTCTTGGGGAGTTAGGATTATCTACACAGCACAAATTATACTAAACTCATGCATGGACCTTGTAAGGCAGTTTAGGCACCAGAGGTACCCAATCATATTATGGTCAGAGTCCCTCCATTACCCCCAAAAAAGGGTGTGTGTGTGTGGGGTGTTGTTGGGGGGGGGGGGGGGGGGGGAGTGGTGGGGGTTGGTGGAAAGAAAGAAAACATAAGAATCAATATACAACAGAAAACAGTAATTGGCTTGCTCTAACCTGTAAATATGACCCTGGTGACCACAATGTTATAAAACTAAACTTGTCATGACAGTCTGCACTCCAAAATAAATGAACATTAAATGAGCAACTGCCAATGTATGCACATGATTACAGCATATTGTGACAAAATTACAGTACAGATTCAATACAACAGAAATTAATCATGCAGTTAAGGAACCTGACAAGATGATATAACAACCATAATTCATCTCATCAGTTAATTCAACATCAAACTACTCTTCAAGCATGAATGCAGCAAAACTAATTCAAAATTCAATTAAATAAAGAAGCTATTCAGTGCAAATCAATCACCTGAAAATGACAGCAAGTATAAAAGTAAAGCCAGGAACAAGGTTGAGCATGGCCGTGCCAAGTGTAGGAGAGCTATAGTTAATCCCCGCATAACCCAGTATCAGAGCAAAGCAACTGTTCAAAACTTCAAATGAACTCAATCAATACAAACTTCATAAGGAACTAACTTTTAGGAAAACATAAAGCTACTTAAGTAGTTCGAGACTAATTGATACAAGACAATAATAATTAAATTAAAATTTGAAATCACAACTTAGCATTATAACAATGCACCATTTTGCCTGTTCTTTATAGCCTCTGTTAACTGGACTCTTCATTTACCCTTGCCTTATCCATTGGGACTCTTTGAAAATAAGGGAAATTGAAGCATCTAACATGGCTATGGCAAGGCCAGGTAACATATAGCTAAAACTCATTATCAGTGTTTTAGCAAGTCCATATTTGAAGGCATCGATTTCTAGGGACAGGCGCAGAAATTTGACAGAGCAGAATGAATAACAAGGTCAATTAGACATTGGAAAAATTATATACACGCTTGAAAAAGACGATTCAAAAGATGGAATTTCACACTTACCCAAGAAACCCAAGTAGGAAAAATTGAGAAATGAGTGAGAAGTTAAGTGAAGGAAGCTGTGACCTGCCATGCCAACGTATCAAAACCATTAGAAACTCAAAACCCAAATGAGAACACGCATGAGAGAGAAAAGAAAATTGTGAAAAGAAGTGAAAGACAGACCTGTGGAAGATTAAAGCAATCGGAAGAAGAAAGAGAGAAGCAAGAGCATTGGAGTAGCAGACCCAAACAAGGTTGGACATGCCCTGAGACATAGCTGCTTTGCTTACTATCATAAGACCAACCTGGGCACATTCTGCAAGTACCATGCCGATAAAAGGTCCTGCTATTTTGAAATCCATCATTTACAATCCAACGGGTACACTACTACAGAATAAAGAAGATCAAGAAGGAGAAGAATGGAAATCAGTGGTGTCAAAAGTTGAGTCTTTGGGGATAAATTAAATGTAATACTGAAATTGGGTGGATGGAATATTATGGTCAATTCAACCATGCATCGTAGTATTTCTTTGCCTCATTAAACAAATCAATTTTCGACTGTACGATGTCTTTTTCTTCCTTTTCTTTCTTTCCTTGGTTTACGCTATGTTCGGCAACTTCCACATGTGAGATTTCAGTCATGTCATGCATCACAATATTTCCTTGTCTCATTATAACAAATCAATCTTCAACTCTACGATGTCTTTTTATTACTTTTCTTTCTTTCCTTGGTTTAGACTATTTAATTCCGTGTTTGGCTTGGCGTTTTTTCATTCATCGTTCCGTGAACAAGAACAATTTGAGTTTGTCCCGCGAGTCCCAAACAAAGGCGTTAAGGTTCTACCACTGTAAGGTAAAATTCTTTTCCGTAGTTACCGAAAAGGATTGAAATGTGATTTGATTCGTAATATAATTAATATTATTTTTCAATGGTCAATGATGGAATCAACGAAAATGGGTTGAAATAAAATGAATGAGACGATGATTATCAATTCTTTTATGTGTTTCTAAATTCACATGCAGTGAAATGGAATGGAATAAACATATAGTAATAAAAGACCTTAGTTATTCAATATTCATAAGTAGTATAAATATCAAATAAATAATTTTAAGTTAATGATAATTAATGAGGTAAAATAGAATAGTTATCAACCTCCTTAAAACTACAATCGCATTCACCATAAAAGAGATGGAGATAGAAACAATAGTGTTTTTTTCACAATTTTATGAACCTATATAGGAAGAGAGAGGGTGCATGATAAGAACTAGGAAGATAGCATTTAGAGGGGAACAATTCTTATTTTTGAAAGTAATATCCATTATTCTACACTTTAATTATCGTTTCCCTTTTTTAGAGTTAAAATGAATTTTATTCAATAAAAAAAATACATAAATCAAAATAGTAAATACAAATAAACACATAGAAGAATGATAAGGATATGGTCAACACATGATATTGTAATATATAATTCCGAAAGCTTTTTCTCTTTTTTTTTTTTTATAAGCATCATTTTTTATAGTATCATTTGTCATGCCCAAACTTAAAGAATCATAACAGTCATGCCATATAAACCAATCTAGGGTAGAAGCTATCTACTTAGTTACTAACATAGGTATAATTCACACAACGCGAACTATAACTTAATCAATTTTGAAATAGTTAGATGAGCACCTGTATTAGATAAAACCTATAAAGTAATACTTTACAGCATACATTTTCTTATAATTATGATAGATCAGTTCTTATACACAACTTCATATGCATCAAAAGTTTTAGAGTCTTTAAAAGAAACTTTGTATCTCCGTAGAAAAACTACATGACATATTAAACATATATAACATTGAGCCAACGAAAATTATAAGGCCTTTTAAGAAGACATTATAATCTTCGCACAAAAGAAAAACAAAAGTGTCATGAGCTTCGATTCGTTCGTTAGATTTCACAACTTCACTCCCCAACCTATCGGAACTAACTTGAGAATAATTGTAACAAAGCATCTTATAACATTACTCTATACCTACAAAACAATCTATTTAGGTGTGAGCTCAACTAGTTCAGTAAGAAGGAATGGAGTTATAAGAATACATTAGCAAACATGATTATTCAATCATTAATTAAATGTAAATGCAAATGTAACAGACAAATGATATAGCATCTCACAATGTTTAACCAGTTCAATGTGAAGTCAAAGTAATCTTGTTTACTTTAACATAGATTTTGAAGAGTTTCAACACGACACTATCGAACTAAATTCGAGCTTGTGCAATAAAGACACTTTTCCTTCCTAAACAACATTCGAATTACAGTTCCCAACCTTATCACTACCTCCTCTCTTATTACTTAGTTCAACTAAGGGTAAGAAAAGAAGTATTTCTACTATCCTCATCAAAATATTAATATTTAGTTTGATGAACTAATCATTACCCCTATTGGGTTATCATAAATACCAGGTTAGATCTTTAATCAATTCAAAATTAGTCTGAATTATCAAACTCAAGACATGATATATTCAAGCGAAAAATAGCACTCGAAATTCAACTCTCAATCTTCAATCAATATCAAAGACTCACACATTGCACACTTCACAAATAATCTAGCTACAGCTATAAACAAGTACTCATAATTCTCTAAGTATCTTAATATGATGCTTCAATATACCATAAAGCATCGATCCCAACTTACCTATACTTTCCAGTAGTTACTCTTGATCGTGGTTTTCTTGATCTTCAATTATCTCTAAAAATTACATAATAGATTAGTTTTCAAGCCTTAATTCCTTAGTCATTAGTTTGTTTTATATGTTTTTGGTTGTTTAACCATAAATTTCATAAGTTATTTTCCCTTTAAAATTTTCATTTATTGACCAATTAATTAATTTCACAAATTACCCTAATCGGCCAAATCTTCTAAGTTATCATCTTAGTGGATTTATAGTGGTTTTTTTTAGTTTAAATCCTTTGAGCTATACTCTAAATAGTTTTATAATAATTTCTTTTTGTCCAAAAATTCTCTAAGTTTCTCTCTAAGCTATATAAGAGTTATTTATTATATTAACTTTATCCTCTAAGACATCCTTTAAACTTCTCTAAGTTAAACTACTTATTCGACAATCCTCTAACTCTATTATTTATAGAAGTTGTAATAAAATCATTTTCTAACTAATCCTTTACTTCTCCTATTTTTATCTTTTATTCATCATTTTTATTTCTAACCTACTCTCTGAAAATCAATTTAGTACAAAATTTATCCTCAAAATTCTCTGAGTTATCATATGCTCTCAACTAAAGTCCTAAATATATTCAATTTACTAATTTTCTTCCAATTTACAGTTATGAAATTAGTTTTTAAACAACAAATAACACTTGAACAAACTTTCCTTAACTTCTTTACTTCTCAATTCATCATATAATACATCATAATTCCTCAATTTATCCCAATCCAACTTAGATATCCAAATTACCAACTCCATCTTTTAAGGCCAATACGCAATTTTCATAACTTCTCACTATAACAATCAATTAAACCACTCCATAACAGTATATATGGTCCAAAATATGATTCAAACTTAGTATGTAAGTGGGATTATTAAAAGAAACACATTATTTCCACTAAATATACCGTTTTAAGCATTATTTTAGACTAAAAAATCAAATAAAAATATGAAAATTACATTACGAAAAACTTTGACATAGCAAATTAGTATTAACTTAGGATAGTTTGTAGAAAATATTTGAGATAGAAACTATGTCATTTACCTAATTTTTTTTCAACTTTGAAAATCACCTAATTTCTTCAATTTCTTAAGAATGTATGTATTGACTACTAAATTTATACAAATTGATATTTTCCTAGATTTTATACATGAAAAATATATAAGAATAAAATTTTTCATAATTTTCTAGACACTTTTAATATTTTTAATAATTTACATAAAATCAGCTAAAAAATGGACCTCACTAGAAAATTTAACTCCAGCCACCAGTAACCCCTTTCACCTTATCAGTACCTCTACTCGTTGGTTGCTTCTTATGATATGGTGGTCAGTTGACTTCTAGCTTTGCTTTACACTAATAAATCGACAAACTCCCAATATGCACACTGATTTTTACTATTTTTTCTTGATTCTTTATTTGATCAACCTAACTTATTCTAATTTTTCTTAATTCAAACTTACATGTTTCATATGTTAGAGAGGATTTTTGGATTTTTTTTCTAGCTATTCAAGTATTAAACTAAATTTCTTTCTCTCTCCTCTTATAATTTCCTTTAAATACTACTACATTTACATGTTCACTAACCTTATTTCACAAACACCTATCTAAGGCATTTCCACATGCCTAAATATCAAATTCCTAGCTACCCATAAATTTTTTTATAATTTTTATTAATTTTCTTAGGTATTTTAGCCTAAAATACATATATTATGGTATTTTAACTAAATACGGGTACACATACATACTTAAAAATTACACACAACACATATATATATCTCACATGTTATTTTATGTCGCATATAAATTTTATTACATATATAATTTATCTTTAAAAATGTATGATCTAACAAGATATATTTTACACGATTACAGCGAATAATATATAATATAATTAAATTATGCTATTTTAGCTATATTATTATTATTTATTTTAATTTTAATATCCATGTCCACAAGTTCTCCACATCTAATGTCTCGAGTCTATACGTAAAATTTTAAGTTAATCAAGTTAATTTTACTCATACCCTTAGTTTACCTATTCGATTCTTATTTGCCAAATGCAGAGCTCACATCATTAATGTATTTTTATAATTTTGTTATCATATTTTTTAATATAATTTTGGAACATAACCTTTTATATTATATATGTTTTAATGTCTAATGGTAAATGAATTCAATATTTTATTGGACAATATTTTTTTAATAATACATAAACCATTAAATTATCTTTACATTTGTCATTTTTAAAAATAAGAGATTAATAATCATAATTCAAACTTTCATCTACATAGAGCACAGGCTATAACTAGTTCTTGCAAAATTTAAACTATCCAATATAGGAAATAAAATAATTAATGTCACATGTGTCATCTGAACTTTCCCTATACAATTTGTTGCCGAACTTTTCTTATACAATTTATTACCTAATTAAAGTTTTTGTTAATTTGTTCGTTAGCTAACGTAGCATGATATGTAGCATAAGCATGAATTGACATGTGATAACTTTTTAAAAAAAAATAATAATAATTTCATTGAAAGCTAACTTATATTCAAACTTAGCTCACACTATACTCTCTAGACCTATCTACTTATGAGAACTTTGAACAATGTGCAATACATATAGGGTTTCCTTCATGTGGCGTTCCATGTTGGACAATGTATTAAGTTATAGAGTTTTGAATCGCAACTTCAATTTTCACAAAAGAATGAGTTGATTTTAACTCATTCTTTTTTATTTGATTCAACTTTCAATTTAAAAAAAAAAAAAAAACTCAATTCTTAATCTATTACATGACTACCTGTAAATCATAAAAAAAATTCTATGAAATACTTATAAAAATTTCTTAAAATCCATATCAAAGTAGGATCTTCAAGCACGTTTTATAGTTGAAAAGTCATTTTGATATGGATTTCTAGCACGTTTTAAAAAATATTTTTATAGAAATTTCTATATGATTTAAAAATAATCATAGAGTAGTTTAAGAATTAAGTTTTTTTTTTTCTAAATTAAAAATCAAATCAAGTGAAAAAAATTGAATCGAAATCAACTCATTTTCTTACAAAAACTGCATGTTGCAATTCAAAACCCGATACTCTCATACGTTGTCCCACATGAGAGCTACATTATCCTTCTATATTGCACATTGTCCTAACAACTCATGAGAAAAAAGGTGCTAAAGGGTGTAGTATGAACTGTGCTTAGATGTAAGTTAGCCATCAATAAAAGTTTTTTTTTTTTCTTTAAAAGAAGATGATACATATCAATTTATGCTTATGCCACGGGTCATGCCAGATAAGCTAGAAGGTATCATGTGTCGTCCTATATCAACTAACAAACAAGTTAGGTCAAGCACTGAAAAAGGGTATCACACATCAATTCATACTATTGCCACGCATCAATTTATACAAAGTTAGCAAATGGGCATTGACGGAGTCAAGTGAGATAGTATTAATGATAACAAAAAATTCAATTAGGTAGCAAATTAAACATTTTAAAATTTAGGTAGCAAATTGCACATTTTGAGAAAATTCGAGCACCAATTGTGATATTGACCTGCTTATTTGAACAGAACTCAACCAACTACTAAGTATGAAAAACCTAATAGAAGGATGATATAATCCCATATGAACGGAAAACAATCGGAAAAAAAGGGAAAATGACTAATACATAAAATAAAACTGCTTATTTAGAAAAAACTACCAATATCCCAATTACTATGACCTTTTCAGATTCAACAAATATGTAACTTGTAGCGGTGGATTCCGATGAATTGATGATGATGAAAATGATTTTGGGGTGGGAATAAAAAACGCAAATCTGAATTTTCTATTTAACGAAAAGTGGAGATTTCACTAAATCCTGTAAGTAAAAACCACTAGGTATCACAAACTTTTGAAAGAACCAGCAATATGATTTGAAGATGGTGAAAGTAAAACTTTAACTAATATATAAAATGGGTGATTTATCTTTCAGCATGAGCGTTGACCACCAATCAAAATGATATATAGATATATATATAAAGTCACATTATGTACAGAACTACATCAGTTTGTTATACTTAATCATAATTCACATGAGAAAAATTTAGAAGAGTAACGGGACACATGCTATATTCTCTCATCAACTGGGGCATGGTTCTGCAGCAATGGAATCTTGTGGCTGGATGTTGGTAAACTTCCGACTCGACAGCCCTTATTTGTCTTCTCCTCTTTGTATTTACCCCACATTACCGCGTAGAATCCACATACTATAACTAGTGCTCCAATCAGGCTGCATACAAGTCCAGAAAAGTTTAGTTTGTTCGCAATTCTAAAATTAAATTTTCGAATATTCTTTTTAGTCTGAATAAAATTTTCCAATCTTAATTTTCTGATTTTGTTTTTTTTTTTTCTTTTTTAATCTAGAAGTGTGAACACAATAATTAAAATACCTAACTCATCGATTTGCTTCTTGCAAATTGCAATCAATAAAATCTTTTAGTGCCTTTTGATAGGATAACGATTAGTGATATTTTACAAGAGAAAAACTTCACGGATTTATTTTCTTTTTTATTTTTATTTTTTCAATAGACACAGCTTTACCATGAGAAATAGAAATTAAAGTATTGTTCCTAATCTTTTAAACTTTCTCGTGGAAACCAGCTTTTTGCAACTCAATCAAGTCTTATATGTTGCTGATGAAAATCGTAGATGAATGGTCTAGGCTTTTGTCACTTTTGCAAATTTTAATAATCGAAATTGGAAAATAATTTTTGTCCTTATCAAATGTTCTCTCTTGTGAATGTCTATATAGCAATTACTCATAGAATACTTTGAATTTACACCATTGGAAAACGGGTAAGTGAATAGCCAAATGATTGGCAAAAAATAAAGTAACCAATCAATTATAAGGAAAAAATATAAATAAATCCTCAGATTTTAACTTATGTATTGATATATCCTTTAAACTTTTAAATATTGCAAACTATCCTCTTAAAATTTGATAAATTAGTAAATAACCACCAAAAACTATATATAACCCTCTTATACTTTGATTTTCGTGCAAAAATATCTCATAAACTTATCAAAATGTGATTTAATGATAACATTTATTTTATACATATATTGTACGATAGTTTTGTTAAGATTTTAGTAGTTACTTGATTTGATTCTCAAGCATTTAAGGCTTATTTATGAAAGATTTGATTTGTAGGCCTTGTTGGAGAAATTGATGGAATTTTTGTGATTTTTTGAAAAGATTTGATGATATTTTAAAGTTTTGATGAAGAATGCATTTGATGCTATTGGCAAAGAAGTAAGATTTTATTGAAAATTGAAAGTAAAAGAAGATCATGGTTGAGTTCACGTTTGTGTTCTTGCCCATGATCGTATTCATGGAATTTATCAATTTTAAGAAAAAAGAAACATGCTAAGGAATCACAGCTGTAATCTTAGAGCGTGATTATGTTATTTTGTAAATAATTCTCCTTTTAATCCTAAGTCTTGTACATTATAAATAGGCCTGGCTAACTTAAAAGTACGGAGGGTGTACGGTTAAGCCTTGGAAAAGGAGGAAGAGTATAGCAAGGTTAGGATTGTTTCTTTTGTTTTTCTTTTTGGTTTTCTTCTATGTTTTAGTTTAATTCTTCTTCGTAAATCATTATTGAACCATATTTTTCTATGTAACAATTTTTCTTGTTTATTTGATAAATGATATTTGCTATTGTGATCTAATTACATTATACTTTATTATGTTAAATTAATATTTACCCAAATTATTAATTTAATGTTAGAGTTTACTTTAGAGATTACAAGATCTTACCATGAATGGATCGGTATAATTAGAAGGAATTGAAATAGACTAAGCAATTGGCTATTTAGTTTCCTTAGACTAGATTAGCTTAATACTGGGACTCAAGGAACTAATGCAATCTTAATTTATTTTTTTATAGAAAAAATTCAGAAAGAGTATAATTGAGGTTAGGAGTTGATTTGAGAAGTGATTGCGATTATTTATGTACGGAATTCCTACAATCCAATAAGCGATTGAAATTAAGAGTTTCATAAAGTTAGATAGTAAACAATGGATTTAATAAAAATTATGCTCTCTTTAATAATTTAGTTTATAATCTTTTATTTTATTTTATTGTGTTTTGTTAGTTTATGTTAATTAGAGTTTAATTATTAGTAAGGGTTTTTAATTAAATTGAGTTTATTTGCTAACTTAGATAATTGGAAAATAGGAAGAATTGCTAGTAGTTCAAGTATTTCATCTCAATTATATAAATTTTCCTCAAGGATCAATAGTCAAACTCAATCTATTTTACTATACTATAATTTAATAGGTGCACTTAATTCCGATTATTTAAACTTAGTTTTTTCTTTTTATTCTTTCTTTAATGAAAAAACAAGTATATTTTATATTGCCAATTTACCAAAGTTTAGAAGGGCAACATTTTAAAGTTTAAGGGTATATGATAGGAATCGACCCACCAAATCCATCACTCAAGCTCAAGCCCAAGCTCTAGAGAACATGGTTTGACGGATTCTTATTTCCCATCCCAATGCTGAGGGGTCTAAGTTATTGTCTCGACTCAACCTTTCATGTCTTTCCACTTATTACGAACCATATACTATAACCTCAATGATGGAGTACCAACCTAAATGTATGCCAAGTGATCCATCTAACACCTAAGCAAATCTATCCAATAACCTAGCTACTCTAATTTAGAGCTATGCCAAACGAGGTCTAAGATTCTTAACCATAGATTGACATGTTTTAAACTGCTACCTCATGAAAGGCAACTATTAGCTAGAGTTGACAACTAAGGTCCCATGCCAAGCTATTTAAAAGTTACCAACCTAACTAATTCCATCCCAGGTTTTACCTAGTGGAGGCCTCGACCATTTAACCCGCAACACGTATCCCCTAACATTCGCATTAGTACGGACGTAGGTCGGATATTCTCTCCTCGTATATTACGAATTTGTCCTTTTTCATGTATATTCCTTTTAATACTTTTCCACTTTAGGTAAAATGCCCATTTTAGTAACTTCTTCAAATGTAATAGTTGCCCTAGAATTCCAAGTATAAATACCTACTTAAAATATAACCACAACATCATAATTAGTAATATACAAAATTCTTCTTTGTCCTTGTAACTCGATCTTGTTTATTGTAAGTTCATTTACTCTTAGTTATTATCAATCCATTTAAAAAGGATTGTGGCAAGCGACCCATCTATTTTAGTCAAGTGCATCATATCTAACAAGCTAGTTAATCCGTGTGTGGTTTTATGGTACATCATATCTATGGAATCAGTAAGTAGGTTTTGTTAAAACCTTCAAATTTCATTCCTTCAATAGGTTCGAATCTACACCAATATCATCATGCCCTTGTTAGTTCTTGGCACAATATATCATTTTGGTATTAAAGTAAAGGTTTGTAAGAAAGGAGCCATTGACTTTAGTGCTCTGTAAAGGTTATGCTTAGTGTAAGTTTGTACTATAAAGTTGGATTTTGAGGTGGTTTGAGTGTGTAGTGACTACTTATAAAGTTGTGAGTAGTTATGCGAGCAAGTAGTAGAAAATGATTTGTCGTGTTAAGTAGTAATCTCTATTTTACTCTATTTTGAACTTGGAAAATAGAGAAACTACTGATATCTAAATTTTCCAGCTTTGGTTGGTTTATATGCAACACTGTAGTAGGTTAGGTTGTATTGGCTCGACTTATGTTGTTATTTTTAGGCTGTGTTTAGTAAGTATAGGAATTTGTTTGGTTGAAGTGATTGAGAGTGCCATTGAAGAAAACAATGGAACCAAGTGTGAACACAATAATAGGAGATAACATGAGTGGTGTTCACCACCCAGGAAGGCAGACCCCAGCTACCTCGAGAGTATAGACGAACGTTCGACAAAATGGCTACAATAATTATTAAGTTGACTCAAGCAATTGGTGACCTGGCTACCTAACCTATTGAGGTCATTTACAATGCTCCTCGAGCTACACTTGAAATTGGGAAAATAATTCAAGAAGCTTGGCAAGACAGAAGTCCACTCCCAGCACAACAAGCTCGAGGTGGAGGAGTAAGGAAGCAAGCTCAAAGGAGAATTAACTTAGAGGATAGAGAAGAGGAAGGTGATAAGGAATATTTTGAAGCTAGGAAGAGTGCTCGTGCACCATGAGCTACCAACCATGTGAAATTGCAAGTGCCGACCTTTAGTGGTACCGGTGATGCACACAAGTACCTTGATTAGGAAGAAAAGGTCAAGAGGATTTTTTATTTTTATTAGTGTAAAGATTATGATAAAGTGAGAATAGCCATCTTAAGATTTACAGGATGTGCTATAAAGTGGTGAAAGACTTTTTAAGCTATAAGAAGAAGAGAATGGTACCATGAGATTAGGTTTTGTCCCAAGATGAAGAGAGTTTGGGTTCATCTCGGATTCTTATTTGTAAGATACTTTTGTTCGATTGCGGAGCTATAATAAGGTAACCATACAGTAAATGACTATGTAAGACTTCCAAATGGTCACGATTTGCTATGAGGTTAATGAACTAGAAACATGGACTGCATCTAGATTTCTTCCTGGCTTGAAGTACGAAATCTAAGATGCTATAGAACTTCGGTAGTTTACTATCCTTGATGAGGTTATCAAAATAGCCTAATGTATGGAAAGGTCGACGCGAAACAAGCCGATCCCAACTTCTTTGAGCCAACTTATCCAAGGCAGCAACAAAGCTCTTTCCAGTATGGAACCAAGTAAAAGGGATGAAAATTGACCTGACCAAAGGGGTCGACCTATCGAGAAGGAGTTGCTAAGGAAGTTTGAGAAAGTTCAATTATCAGGAAGAAAGACAAATGAGATTAAGTACTTCAAATGCTAAGGTTTTTGACACATGGCCACTCAATATCCAAACCGTCATACTATGGTCATAAAGGGAAAGTCTCGAACATTGAAGTAGATAGTATAGACAAGGAGCCTATGGAGAAAATTGAAGCACTAGGTGGTGTTAGGAAGGTTCAAGACAAGCTTGTAGAAGAGGAGGTGTTTGCCAAGGGCTTGGACTAATTAACTTTAGTAGTCTGGCATGTTATGAACTTAGAGCCCTCTATTAAGGATAAGCAATTGGAGAACTTATTCCATATCACATGAAAGGTCCAAGATCAAGCGTGTACACTTAGTAGATAATGGGAATTGCACTAATGCTACTTTCATCAGCCTACCTCAAAAGCTTAGGCTGTCGACCTCATCAAACCCGATGCTATATAAATTACTTTAACTAAATGAGAAAGGTGCACTTTACGTATCCAAATAGGTGATCTTACTGATCTCTATTGGGAACTATTCCGATGAGATCCTCTATGATGTTTTGTTCATGTGCATATCGCATGTGTTATTGGGCTGGCCTTAACTTTTTGATTGATGAGTTATCCATCATGGGTATAGGAATATTTATAAATCTAAGAAGGATGGAAGGAAGGTTACCTTGAACCCACTGACTATAAGCTAAGTGAGTAAGTTACAGGCTAAGCTAACCTCAAGTTCCATGAAGACCTTGGTTTTGAGCTGATATGAATTAACGAAAATTGTAGATTCTAATATGTTAGCCTTCTTGTTGATATGAAGACTACTAAAGTTGAGAGAGCAAGTTGATTTGCCTAAGGAAGTCAAGAGATTGATAAAGGAGTTTGTCAACCTATTCCTTAAAGAATTGCCTGAGGGATTACCCCCATTCTAAAGTATAAAACACTGCATTGACTTAGTACCAAGTGTTACCCTACTTAACAAACCAACCTATAGGATGAACCTTGAGCAAGCCATTGAGCTACAGTAACAAGTCAATGAATTGATAAAGAGGGATTATGCGAGAGAGAGCTTTAGTCCATGTACAGTCTAGTGTTACTTATGCCAAAGAAGGATAAAACTTAGAGAATGCATGTAGATAGCCAAGTTATCAACAAAATTACAACTAAGTACAAGAAACCCCTTCCCCATCTTGATAATATGTTTTAGACAAGCTGCATGAAACATTGGTATTTAGCTAGATTGACCTTAAGTCAAGATACCAACATATTAGGATGAGACTAGGGGATGAGTGGAAGATAGCATTTAAGACTCAATATGGATTATATAAATGGTTAGTTATGCCGTTCAGCTTGTCCAATGCTTTTAGTACCTTCGTGAGGTTAACAAACCATGTACTAAAAGACTTGATCGGAAAGTTTGTCATGGTATAATTTAATGATGTTTTGGTTTATAATTCTGACTTATCTAGTTAAGTTAACCATCTCTAAGCTATCTTTAAGGTCCTTCAAAACGAGAATATCTTTGGTAATTTAAAGAAATGTTGTCTCTACTAAGAAAAGATTGTTTTTATAGGATTTGTCGTAAGTGGAAGAGGTCCACGAGTGGATGAGGAGAAAATCTGAGCTATTATTAAATGGTCCACTCCAACTTCTTATGCAAAGGTAAGAAAATTTCATGACTTAACTCTCTTTTATCGACGATTTATTTAGGGATTCAGTACAATTATCATACCTCTTACCAAGATGACCAAGAAGAATTTAGAGTTCAAATTGAGAGAAAAGGAGGAAAAGACTTTTACTAAGGTGAAGGCGAAATCAACCTCTACCCCTGTTTTGGCCTTACCAAATTTAAAGAAGGTTTTTGAGTAAAAATGCGATGCTCCAAGTATCAGCACTGGCGTTATACTTATGTAGGAAGGATAACCTATTGCTTATCTTAGTGAAAAGCTTAAAAGAGCCCAATTAAATTACTCAATGTATGATAAGGAGCTTTATGCATTGATTCGAGATCTTTAAGTGTAGCAACACTACCTTTTGCCTAAGGAGTTCGTTATCCACATTGACTATGAATCCTTACTGTATCTAAGGAGCCAATTGAAGCTTTCGAAAAGATAAGCCAAGTAGATAGAACTCCTAGAAGGATTTTCCTTTCTCATCAAGTAGAAGCGCTATAAGACAAATGTGATCACCAACGTTCTATCAAGAAGGCATACCCTCCTTACTGACCTTTAAATGCAATTATTAGGTTTTAGTAAGCATGACAAAGCAATACCACTAAGACCCCCATTATGGTCCTATTTATGCCCGATGTATAGACGAACAAAGTATAGATAAGTACTTTATAGAGGTTGGATACCGATTACGAGTTGGTAAACCTTATGCATCGACTTGTTCAATCAAGGAACTCTTGGTAAAAAACGCTCGTGATGAAGGATTCTCTAGGCACTTTAGAGAAAAGAATTTTGAATTGTTGAATGTCGGTTCTTCTAGCCTAAGATGAGAAGAGACATCACTATAGAAAGGTCTACAACCTAAAAAAGGGCAAAGAGCTGAGCCAAGTAAGGAAGTACTATGCCAATCCCAATCCCAACCCAACCTTAGATTAAGTAAAGCATGAACTTTGTTCTCAGCTTACCTAGAACAACCCTAAGCAAAGATTCTATCATGGTCGTCATAAATAGTTACAATAAAATAACACACTTTGTATCCTACACTAAAACTAACGATGCTTCAACTATTTCTTTTTTCTTTTTGCAGGAAATCATCAAGTTATACGGCATGTCGAAGAGTATAGTCTCTGATGGAGATCTAAAGTTCCTTGACTATTTTTGGAAGACTCTCTAACATCAGTAAGAACTAAGTCACCCTTCAATACTTCATGTCATCTGTAAACTGATGGCTAGATAGAGGTTGTCAACCGCACTTAGGGGCCACTACTCTAAGCTATCATGGGAAATTTAACTGACCAGAATATTTGTTTGCCTGTGATCAAGTTTGCTTACAATCAATTTGTCCACAACATTAAGGGTCAAACTCCCTAAAAAGTCATCTATGGCTTCAAACCCAAGTTACCCCTTAACCATGTACCTATGTCTACACTCAAGCTAAAAGTCTTTAGAGCAAGAAATCAAGCCTTAGCTCTCCACAAGATTTACCAGAAGGTCGTCAATCAATCAGACTAAGCTATAAAAAGATTAGAACAAGGAGGATAAGGAAGCACAAAACGGCAGTTTCAACCATGCAACTTAATTTGGTTGCACTTAAACTGAGAAAGATTTTCAAACAAAAGAAGGAACAACCTTTTCCGCCTGAGATGAAAGACCATTCAAGATACTCCAAAAGATCAATAATAATGCATACCAGCTAGAGCTACCAAATGAATTTAGGGTTTTCAACACATTCAACATTGCCAACTTGAGTCCTCATTAGCCTGAAGAAGATGTTTAACAAGAGGTTCATCTAAATTTGATCCCAAACCAATCAACCTGAATGGGAAAATAAGAATTGGCCCACTGGAGCCATCACTAGACCTGGTCCTAAGGTCTAGAGAACATGGTCTAACAAATTCTTACTTCTTGTCCTAATGCTAAGGAGACTGAGCTATTGTCTAAATTCAACCTTTCCCACCTTTCCACTTATTCTAATCTATACACCCCAACCTCAATCATAGATTGCTGACCTAAAGGTGAACTAAGTGATCCATCTATCACCTCGGCAAATTTGACTAAAAGCTTAACCACCCTGATGTCAAGCTATGTCGATCAAGGTCTGAGCTTCTTGAACATAGATTAACGTATTTTGGACTACTAACTCATGACAGGCAACTAATCGTTGGAGTTAACAACTGAGGTCACTATGCCAAGCCATTCAGAAGTTACTGACTTGACTGATTCCAACCCAGGTTTTACCTAATAGAAGCCTCAACCACTCAAGCCACAACACATGTTCCTTAACTTATGTACTAGTAAGGATGTAGGTCATATATTCTCTCATTGTATATTATGAATTTATCCTTTTCATGTATACTCCTTTTAGTGCTTTTCCACTTTAAGTAAAATGCCCGTTTTAGGAGCTTCTTCAAACGTAATAATTGGCTTAGAATCTCGAATATAAATAACTACTTGAAATGTAACCACATCATCATAATTAGTAATATACTGAACTCTCCCTTTAGCTTATAACTTCATCTTGTTTATTATAGGTTCGTTTTACTACTAACCCTTATTAGTACCTTTAGCAATCCTAGTTTGGTCAAGTATACTATATCTAGTAAGCTAGTTGGCTAGTGTGTGGTTTTACAATGCATCATATCTATAGAATCAATGCATGGGATTTGCTAAAATCTTTGACTTCCATTTGTCTTTCGTTCCTTCAATAGGTTTGGACTACCTCAATATCAATGCCCTTATCAGTTCTTGGTGCGACATATTAGTATATCTAAATTAAAATCAAAGTTTAAATGGGTTATTTGTAATTTTCCCCAATAATAATGGTATATATATTGAATTTCGAAATAAAATAGTCAAACTATGAGGGTTAACTCTAGACAAGTAGGATGGTGCATCAACTTATTTCCCTTTTCTTAAGATTTTGAATAAATTATGTGATAACACTAGAAACTATTAAAATTATGTACATGAAATTCAAAAATAGCATATTTATGCCCTTGAATAATATCTATGCCACAAATTTTTCTTCAAATGCAAAACAAATTCAATCTTTCATATCAATATACAATCATGATTATTTTTTAAGACCAATTTATCACTTGATTTTGTTGTGTATTAATTGCTAGAATATCAAATTAGTCAATAAACTTCAATTTCAATAATGAACTCACCTTTAAAAACTAATTATACATGTATATATATATATATATATATTTATAAAAAAACTAAATTAATATTGCATTACAAAAACAATTTTAAGGAATTAATATTTATTAAGAGATACAAGTGCTAAGGAATAAATATTAGAGTCCACTCTTATGTATCTTTTTGGCTCCTCTTATCAACATTAAAGTGCTAAGATATCCTAGAAGACAATACACAAAATTGAAAGAGGAAAAGTAAAGAGAGAAGCTTCTCATATACGTAATTTATTAAAAATTGGATGATGTACAAGTGAAGGGATTTGTCCATTGAATATAATAATCCACCTCAAGTGAAAGTTCAAATCTACTCAAACTAATGGATGCAATTCATTTTCACTTCTTCTAATCCTTAACGGGTCTATGTATCCTTACATCAATGGTTTTGCCTACCTTACCTATACGTCACCTATTATAATACACTAAACTTGAAACAATAAGATATGTGTCGAGTTTGAATTTTTTGATTTCTTATTTAATTTGGTTTCCCACCTTCTGATTAATACTAAACCCTAACCCATTCAGTATAAATCTTTTACTAGAGAAATTGAGAAATTCCAGTTCTTTTTTTAAAAAAACTTTTGGAGTTAACACCCAATCGAGATTGGGAAAAAAGAAACCATAATTAATTGGGTGAATTAACACAATTTAACTACAAGTTTTTTATTTTAATTTGATAAAAATTAGAAGGTTTCGAATTCGAGGGCTAACTTATTAAACCCTAATAGGTATTGCTATCAATTTTTTGAAATTAGACTTATTTTTCACAATTATCCTTTTTTATATTTTTAAGAAAAAAAAAACCTAATTTTTTTCCAAATTTTACTGTCATCTCAAAGGTGCCTATGTACTTGCTAATCAAAATCAAGTATCATGGTTCTTTCCGAAAACTTCAATGTGTTGGTTTATTTTTATTTTGAAAATCGACCAAATTTATGTTATTATTAATTTAGTTTATTCAAATAAAACTCTAAAAAGGGCCCAAATTGTTAAGTATTTCTATTAAAAAAAAAACTCTCTAAAACGTCCTAATTTTTTAAAAAAGGTTTCTTTATTAATTTTTATTTCTGAAGAATAATTTAAAAAAAAACTAATACTAAAAAAAAGTCCTAAATTAAGACATATATATTTATATTTCAAAAACAACCGCTAAACAAATCAATTATAAAGTAAATAATAATAATAAACCAAAACCTAACCTAATTTGGCTATTGGGCAATGAAGGAGCTCATGCATGGCCGTTTGTTGAAGGTCGTTGGACTTATTGTTGGGAGGCCGTACGTAAGTTGCTGTGCAGTTGTATGTGATCAGTGAATGGAGTGATTGTTGTCGCGCTTGTGAAGTGGAGGCATAAATGAGGATATGTTGTGTAATGTTGTAGGTCGGGTAAGGGTGGAGCAGCGGCCGCCATACAAGGAGCATGGCCTTGTGACGTGTATTGTGTTGCAATGTCAGTAGAAGAGCCGTTGTGTAGTATGGCTATTTGGATTATACATGTGTTAGCTAATAAGTGGAGGGTTAACAATGGTGGTTGTGGTTGCATGTAGGGTAATTGTTGGTTGCAGTCGTAGAATTGTGTGGCCATGATTCACTGCTTACTTGAGGATGCAGTGGCCGATTGGTTAGTGTTGTTGGGAGAAAGAGGATGGGGTTGAGCATTAGAGTGCACTACAAATGATGAATGAGAGAGGATGGTGCTTAGGGGTTAAGCTAATATGTGAATTCGTATGGGCTTGTTGCTGGATTGTGTTGTGCGAATGTGTGTGGACAGCGCCTGGTTGGTAAATGTGTGAACGATGTGGAGTATAGTGCACGTGTGATCAATAGATAGTATGCAGTGCAATGCAGCAGTATGGATAAGAGAAGAAAGTGTACTCAATGTATGTGATGATGGATAGTGGAGTTGCTGTCGTGCTTGGTGCTGTGGTAGGCATCAAACTGATGTGCTCATTCGTGTATGGGGGATGGAGCATGGAGATAGCTAGTGCGCTATCACCGTGTTCTGCTCAATCGGTATATTAGTCGTAGGGGGCTTGGATGTTGCGTTGGTGGCCTGTCTAGGCTACTATTCGACTGTAAAGTATGGTTAGAGTTGATGTTTGACGATGGGGAGAGTGAGCAGTCGGTGAGCGACAGTAAGTTGGGTGCAAATATGCATATGGTGTCTTTGTGTTTGGTTTAGTGATGGATGGAGTCAGGAATTTGTAGATCGTCGTCCTTGGTGCATGGATAGGGGTTGATTCATGTGTAGAGTGTTGGGGAAAGAGGACTTTAGTTTTTTTTTTTTTTGTATGTAATTGTCCTTTATTTATGCCGCACGATTGATATATATAAAGTTCAGAAAACAAATCTTGTAAATCATATCAATTCTAAATCAATAAAGATCCAAAATATATTCAAATCTTTTATATCAACTCAAATTTAATTTATTTAATTTGATAAAAATCCAAATTAAATTTAAATCGTATAAATATTTATCATATTAAATTCAAAAGATTTGATAAAATCTAAAATTAGATTTGAATCATATACATTCAACCAATTTTCGCAAATGAAAGAAAGAAAAAATAAAAAGCACATATATACTTGGTAAGATTCAAACCCATAACCTCAAGCTAACTCAATTTCAATGCTTAAATAGGCCCGTGCCTTGACATTTAGTATAATTAAATTGTATTTAAGTTACATGACTCTCTAACATAAAACTATCAAATCGATTGACCATAAAATATTTTACTTTCTAAAAAATCTATTTTCCTAAAAAAATCTTTATAATTTTTCTTTTTTTTTTCATTTTTTATTTTTTCTTCTATATTTTATTATTATTATTTTTTAATTAGAACCCTTTAAAAATTAAAATTAAATTAAAACTACTATGGGGCAAAAATTGGGTATCTATAGCTACTCCTCTTTATGGTGGAGTTTAAATAAAACTTTGCCATAAAGACAAAAAAGACACAATTTTTTCCTTGGAGATGACTCTGTCATGAGAAGCGTTACGACTAACTAACTATCCTAAGACTGGTCTTTTAGGGATTTGGTGACAAAACTCGAAAAAAACAGTAGTGAGGGTAGTACCCTCATGAGTTGCCAAGAGCCTTAAAGGTACTAAAAGGAATGTAACACCCCGTGAGCTGGCTATGCTAAATGAATAGGCAAAGCACTCATTGAGCTAGTTAAGACTCTAGAGAAATATTGACAAATTGGTCGTGTCCCTATAGATTAACTAACCAAAATGAGACAGGCAAAGCGCTTCTTAAGCTGGTTAAGACTCTGAAGAGACATTGAAGACTTTGTCACACCCCCTGTAGGCTAACTAACAAAGATGAGACAAGCGAAACGCTCCTTGAGTTGGCTAAGACCATTGACAACTTGGTCGTGCCCCTTATGAGCTGATTAACCAAAATGAGGCGAGCAAAGCGCTTCTTGAGCTAGCTAAGACCTTAAAGAGATATTAACGACTTGGTCATGCCCCTTATGGGTTGACTAACCAAAATGAGACCATGCAAAGCGCTCCTTGAGCTATCTAAGATTCTCAAGAGATATTGATGACTTAGTCGTACCCCCTATAGGCTAACTAACCAAGATGAGACAAGTGAAGCACTCCTTGAGCTAGCTAAAATCCTAAAGAGATATTGAAGTTTAATCGTACCCCCTATGAGCTGACTAACCAAGATAAGACAAGCGAAGAGCTTCTTAAACTAGCTAAGACCCTAAAAAGTTATTGAAAACTTGGTTATGCCTTTATAAGCTAACTAACCAAGATGAGATGGACAAAGCGCTCCTTGAGTTAGCTAAGACCTTAAAGAAACATCGAAGACTTAATTGTACCCCTATAGACTGACTAACCAAGATTAAATGGGCAAAGCGCTCCTTGAGCTAATTAAGGCTCTAAAGAGATATTAAGGATTTGGCCGTACCCCTATAAGGTAAGCAAAGCGCTCCTTGGGTAAGCAAAGCGCTCCTTAAGCTGGCTAAAACTTTATATGAGAATTAAGTTAAGTTAACACTTTATAAGCTGGCTAAAACCAAAAAGAGCATATAAATCAAGGTAGTACTCTATGAGTTAGCCGAAACCATAATGGAGATATGGATGAGAACAGTGCTCTATGAGTTAGCTAAAACCCTAAAAGTGAATATAGATAGGGACAGCACTCTATGAACTGGTTGAATCCCTAAGAAAATGGATAAAGGGTAAACACCTTACGAGCTCGCTAAAACTATATATGACAGTTGAAAAAGTAAAACTAAAGGATATGACCAATTCGAAAAAACTCCTGACTTAAGAAATTTACAAAGGAGGACATTGGTGAAAACCATTTATAACGAAAAAGGCATCAAAGATAAGGTTCTTTATTTTGAAAAAGAATTAATGGACATAAGAAACTACACTACGGAGAATGACTTAGAAGTAAATGACATGAATTCCAAAATTTGGCCACTCAGTCCGACATGGACTTGAAAATGGATGGAAAAATTTGTGATAAGTCTTTACTTTCTCTCCCTTTTTTTTTTTTTTCCTCTGTCTCTCTTCTCTCTCTTTTTTTTTTCTTGGAAGTTTACTGACGGATACAAATCCTTATTTAAGGAGCAAATGCTATAATCATCCTCTTCCTTGGTAATCATGTTTGGCATCTCATATTTATCTTAATTTCGAGCCCTAATACTAAGCTTCTTGGTGAGACCTTATGATTTTAAACATTTATTTCCTAAAAAAAAGGTAATTCACGATTAGTCTACTTGAAGAGGACTTTCTTGCGCACTCTCGATCTAGATTTCCCTCTTAACTACTATTCCAAAAATTATAGTCTAGTTTACAAATGATACTTTTTTATCAATCTGTTAGGTCTTTTTGGGTTTAGTATTGTGAATTAGGCTTTTAGTCAAACAATTTCAAAAGGAATTAATAAGATGGCCTATTTTGAAAAAGATACTTTTATCCAATCCGGGTGTACAAGTCAAGAACCCTTAGGGAAAAAAAACTAGATGTATGTTTGCCCCAATTTCAAAAATAATTTTTATTTTAGATAAATTATTCTATAAGATAATAAGAGCCTTAAGTAAGGAGGTATTGTGGGTAAAGAGGTCTTATGTGATTCAAAATGGATAGAAAGGTTTTATGTTCATGATTTGGAGTGCAATTCCTAAATGGATGTGGACTTTTTGGTTTGTGGTTGAGAATGTGATTCTGAATCTTGTGTTTTTAAAGCAGCTTAGGCTTTTGGGCTTTTTTCTATTAGGGCTTTTCTTAAGCCTAATGTTCAAGTCTTTCTTCCTTTTTCTTTCTTCTAGTTTTTTCTTTTTTCTTTTTTCTTTTTTCTTTCTCTCTCTCTCTCTCTCTTTTATCCCATCATTTCTTACTTTTTCCTCCCTAAAAGTAATTGTCGAGTCTTTGTCTTTAGATGAATCAATGCCCTAAATTCATAGATATAGAGTATATGGGCTTGAGTAAAGTATGCAATGTTTTAAGATATTTGGACAAGTATTGGCTCTTCTTCAATGAATAATTTACCAAAAACAAAAGTTATCCTTGAATTATTATTACTAAGGTAAGCACGAGCCAGTCTTTAACCTTCTCTCCTAATCAATAATCCTAACCTCCGAATTATCCTTCTATGGGGTGGTTCTTAACAGAGTCTACATTTGAAAAGACTCCAAATCGATTCAACGGGGATAACAAAGGATAACTATGTTTGAGATTTGAAAATGAATATCCAACTTCATTTCGGTCTACATATCAAATTCAAAATGGATCTCCTTTAAGAAATGAGTCCAAAATATCCTCACCATAATTTCTCTCAACTCTCAAAGTGTTTAAGAGTTAGTATATAGGATATAACTTGCCTCTTTTCATTCTAAACTTTTTAAAAATGAATTACCAATTCCCCACTTAAAGATTGATTTGCCATAGGGTGGAGATTGACCTTGCCTTTAATTTCTTGAAACATGCCCTAGTTGTGAACAATACAAAAACATCAAAGATTAAATGCCTCGTACCTTTCACATTCTTGCTTAAATTGCCCCGACTTATAGGTCTTAATGCCCCTTAGCTCTCATGTATGATTTTAGGCCTAGTTCTTTAAAATCAAATGGGTCAACATTGACTTCTTTTAAGGTGAAAGGAACTATGAATTGCCCTTTTGTTTGTATCGGGGATCAAGCTCAGGATAGTGTTTCATGGCTTCGTGTTTTGACTTAGTTCTTGGTTTGACTTAATGGATCAAGAGTTTTGAGTTAGTTCAACTATCTTGATGGGCTAGGGGTTCGTGTTTAGTTGGTTGCCTTCTTAGGCCAAGTAGATGTGTATAGGTTAGCTGCCTTAATGAGCCATGCAATTCATGTTTATCTTAAGTCCCATAAGGATTTGTAACTGTTAGCAAATTTCCTTTCTTTTTCTTTTTTTTCTTTATGAAAGAGAGAGAGAGAGAGAGAAAAAGTTAGGGCTTTTATGTTACAGAGAGCAAGTGATCAAATTGTAAATGGAGGATTGCTTTCTTAGGATTCTATATACAAGCCTATAGAATTTATTTACATATAGAACAACACTAATAAGGATTTATTTACAAAAGAAGAATTCTAAAGAATGAATAATAAAAGACTTAAACAGAGAAAATATCTAAATTCTATTTATTCTAAATGAGAAAGGCTATTTACAAAGTGTTAATCTATCTAAAAGAATGAATATTCCTGGCTAGTAAAATACTTGGCATAATGGCAATTACCTAAGATTATTTTACAGGTTTGATTCTTTATATTTTGTTGTTTTTTTCTTTTTAGTTTACTTTACAAGAGTTAAGTTCAACTAATGTGGGCCTAAACAAAAAGCGATAGATTCAAGTTCATATAGATGTATTAAGGCCCACACTAAGGTAATACTCACAGGGATCTTCAGTAGGAACAAAATGGGCCCAACCTTGTTCTTAATAAATTCTTGTTTATCTAAGTTGAAAAGTCAAAATCATATCTGGAGTAATTTTTTAGGCCAATGAGATAGGTAGACATGGATTTGTTCAAAAGCACCTTAACTTGATTTAGCCATACCTATCTAAAGAAAAATTAAAATTACAATTAAAACCTATCCTAAACCTTACATAAATTATTATAGGGAAATATTACAAAGGGACTATATAGGAAAATACAAGGAAAATATAACTTCACAACTGCCCTTATTCGTCTAAGTCCACTACATTATGGGTTTTCACAAATTTTTTGAACAAAGATTTTCATGTATGCAAAGAGTGGATTCTAAAGGTCCCTAAGTTCTGCAACCACCATATTTTTCAAAGTAACGGTTCTATGGTCACATTTAAACTTAAGTGAGGTAACTTGATCGGCTCCGAAAAGTGGTTGCCCCACAACATTCGAAACTTACACAATGACCCCCCTCCTATGGTCCTAAGATGGCCTGGTTCTAACAGTATCTACCATGCATTTATGATGTAAAAAATAATAATAAAGTAAAATAAAAGAACCCAAGACAACCCCAAAATGACCCCCCTAGATGAGCGGCAACACACATGTTAATATATAACAAAAAAAAATAGAATAAAATAAAATAATAATCAACTTAAGTATTTTTTTTGTTTTTGAAAAACAATCCTAATTTCAAGAAATTTTAGTGGCTAGCGCTCTTAACAAAGTCCCTAATGAAATTGCTGAGCTGTTGGGCCTGAATTTTTCAATTTCTTATTTAATTTGATTTCCCACCTTCTGGTTAATACAAAACTATAACCCATTCAGTATTAATTATCGACTAGAGAAATTAGGAAATTTCGATTCTTTTTTTAAAAAAACTTTTGGAGTTGCCACCTGACCGAGATCGGAAAAAAAAAAAAAAAAAAACCATAATCAATTTGGTGGATTCACTACGATTCAACTACTAGTCTTTAATTTCAATTTGATAAAAACTAGAGAATTCTAAATTTGGGGGCTAACTTATTAAATCCTAACGGATATCACTATCACTTTTTCGAAAGTAGACTTATTTTTCACGATTATCCTTTTTTTGATATTTTTAAGAAAATAAAAGTAAAACAAATAAAAAAAGCTAAGTTTTTTACAGATTTTACCGTCGTCCCAAAAAGTACATACATACTCACTGATCGAGATCAAACGACCGTAATTCTTTCCAAAAACTTCAGTGTGTTGGCTTATTTTTATTTTGAAAATCGACCATGTTTACGTTGTTATCTATTTAGTTTATTCAAATAAAACTCTAAAAATGGCCCAAATTGTTAAGTATTTTTATTTAAAAAAAAAAAACTCTCTAAAATGTCCTAATTTTTTTAAAAAGGTTTTTATTAATTTTTATTTCTAAAGAATAATTTTTCTAAATGAGAAATCCTAAAAAAAAAATAATAATACTAAAAAAGAAAGTCCTAAACTAAGATATGTATATTTTTTATATTTCAAAAACAATCACTAAACAAATCAATAATAAAGTAAATAATAAATAAAATAATAATAATAATAAATAAATAAAATCAAAACCAAACCTAATTTGGCTATTGTGCAGTAAAGGAGCTCGTACATAGCTATTTGTGGGAGGTCGCTGGACTTATTGTTGGGAGACCGTATGTGAGTTGTTGTACAGCTGTGTATGATCAATGAGTGGAGTGATGGTTGTTGCACTTGTGAAGTGGAGGCGTGAATAAGGATGTACCGTATAATGTCGTAGGTCAGGCAAGGGTGGAGCAGCACGGTCGTATACGGAGCGTGGCCTTGTGACGTATGTTATGTTGCGATGTCAATGGAAGAGCAATTGTATAATATGGCTGTTTAAATCGTGTCTATATTGGCTGTCGAGTGGGGGGTTGACAATGGTGGTTGTGGTCGCGTATAGGCTAGCTGTTGGCTACAATTGTAAGGTTATGTTGTTGTGATCTGCTATTCAGTTGAGGATGCAGCAACTGATTGGTTAATGCTATTGCGAGAAAGAGGATGGGCCTAAGCGTTGGAGTGCACTGTGGATGATGAAAGAGAGAGGATGGTGCTTAGGCGTTCAATTGATGTATGAATTCGTAGGGGCTTGTTACTAGATTGTGTTGTGCAGATGTGTGTGGACAACACCTAGTTGGTGAATGTGTGAACGACATGGAGTGTAATGTGCATGTGATCAGTAGACAGTATGCAGTGCAATGCAGCAACGTAGACAGGAGATGAAAGTGTGCTTAGTATGTATGATGATGAACAGCGGAGTTGTTGTTGTGCTTAGTGTTGTAGTCGGTGTTGAACCGATATACTGATCCATATATAGAGGATGGAGATGGGTAGTGCACTATCACCATGTTTTGCTCAGTCAATATATGAGGTGTAGGGGGCTTGGATGTTGGGTTGGTGGCCTATGTGGACTATTGTTCAACTGTAAAGTATGGTTGGAGTTGATGTTTGGCAATGGAGAGAGTGAGCAATCGGTGAGCAACAATGAGTTGGGTGCAAATATGTATGTAATGTTTTTATGTTTGGTCTAGTAATGGATGGAGTTTAGAATTTGTAGATCGCTATCCTTAGTGCATAGATAGGGGCTGATTCGTGTGTAGAGTGTTGGGGAAAGAGGACTTCGGGTTTTTTTTTTTTTTTTTTTTTGCGAGTGTGTAATTATCCTTTATTTATGCCACACGATTGATATATATAAAGTTCGAAAAACAAATCTTGTAAATTATATCAATTTTAAATTAATAAAGATTAAAATATATTCGAATATTTTATATCAACTCAAGTTTGATCTGATAAAAATCCAAATTAGATTTGAATCACATAAATCTTTATCTTATTAGATTCAAAAGATTTGGTAAGATTTAAATCCCGTACGTTGAACCAATTTTCACAAATGAAAAAAAGAAAAAATAAAAGGCACATATATACCTGATAAGATTTGAACCCATGACTTCAAGCTAATCTAATGCCAATGCTCAAATGCTTATTTGTTAAGCTATTAGCTTATGTCTTGATATTTAGTACAATTGAATTGTATTTAATTTATGTGGCTCTCTAACATAAAGCTATCATATTGATTGACCCTAAAACGTTTTACTTTCTAAAAAATCTTTATAATTTTTCTTTTCTCATTTTTTTGTATTTTTAACATTTTTCAATTTTTTTTATTTTTTCTTTTATATTTTTTATTTTTTTATTTTTTTTGAATTAGGACCCTTTAAAAATAAAATAAAATAAAAACTAAAACTAAAACTAAAACTACAATGGGGTAAAAATTAGGTACCTATAATATAGAGCTTAAAATAAGATTATAGCATTCTTCCCTACCTAAAGTGATTGTATCCTTATTACATCCTCCATAAGGAATGAATATATATATATGTACATGATATCGAGACAACCAAAGTGTTTTCGTTTATTCTAACTTGCTTTGCTTTCAAGTAATATGTTCCATATCACCATATATTCATGTTGATGTGGTTGATCTTGACAATTTATGTATAGTTTTGTAATGATTTTGTCACTTTTTTTTTCATACAAGTCCTAAGCACCAATTAATGCTCTTGAGACTTGATCTACCCTAGATTTACCTAATATTTATGGTAAGGTTTCAACATATTAACATGAATGACTACATGAAGCTTCAGGTGCCTCACTCAGTAGTCCATTAGCCTTTTCTTTTATTTAAAAATTTCTTCATCCTCTCAATTGCTTTATGGAGACATGCTTGATAATCGATTGCATCACTAAAGAGGAAAAGGGTTTATCTTGCCAAAATGATCTCAAAAGGGCTTTAGCTAGTAAATTCAGTTCTTTATAAGTTAGGAGAATCAAGCCACATCCATCATCTTAGCTCATTCTCACTTATCCTACAAAATATCCAAGTATGGTTCCACCATGGCAATTATTCACTCGGTCTAATTGTTAATATGTAGGCAGAAGCTAGTTTAAAACTCCAATTTCAAGCAAAGGACTTATATAATTTAGTCTTAAACTTCCTTGTGAAACTTCCATCTCGATCGCTCAAAACATTCTCCAATAAGTTCCTCATAACTTGAAGATGGATTGCAGGAATAGTTAAGTAGCCTCATTTGTTAAACATTCCTCAAAATTTAAGACAAAAGTAACGGATTTTGGCAATCTTAAACCTCTCAAATTTTGGTAGATTTATGAAGAAATTTATGAATTCACTATCTATCAGGTGTTGAAGGACTAAGAAACACTCCAACAAACTAACAATTTCCCTATATTTGACTTTACTAGTTAGAAGATAAGACATGTTTTCACATCATCACTAAAATGTGTCTAAGAGTAAGAGTACCTCTTCAAAACTAGGCTTAAGTTAGATGCATACCCAAATGGCATACCTACTTGGAGTCATAAAATTTAGTCAATTTCTTTTTCCTTACATTTGCAAAACATGGTTCACGTATTAGGTGGTCCTTACTGTAGATTAGTCCTCCTTTAGGAATCATCTAGTCTTGATACCCTTATGCTCTTCCAATCAAGACATAGTTGACGACAGTTATTACCCATTCCTTCTCCAATTTGGTCTAATAGGTTGCTTTTAGGCTTATTCATTATTATTAACTCCACCATTTCACTTAGAGCATCATCTACTACCACATCTAACATCCAAATCCTCTCCTTCCCTGCCTTATAGCACTTAGATTCAACTCTTATAAGTGGACTGTCTAATCAAATAGATAGATGACAACTGTACGGAGGTTCATCACCACCATAACCAAATGATCAAAAAGTTTAAATTTGTAATTTAGTGTGAGCTTTTATATTTATCACTAAACAATCCATTTTCACATGTAAACGAGAGGATTAACGTTTAGAGTCAAATTCAAATAGAAGATCAAACTTTTAAGTAGTTAAAATGGAAAATTAAACATTCAAAGTGATTAAATTGAAGGATTGATATTATACTAAGTAATATGCCACATCAACTTAATTTAATGGTGCTATAACAGCATTATGATGGAATCCTCTATTTAAACCACTTAATATAACATTAATCATCTATTTTAATCACTTAAAAATTCGATCCTCTATTTGAATTTGAATCCAAACTTTGATTCCCTTGAACTTGATTGAATATAAGTACTATGACTTTGTAGAGATTTAAACTTATAATATTTTACTCAAACACCATATTGAGTTTTATCGCTCTTAAAAAGTGGAATTACTTCTTCAAGCCCTTATGGAACTTCCTAATCATAGTCCATAAGCACTTCGAGAAGTATATGTACTTTATTGGTGATTTAATGAGAGCTATATCCATACACACACAAGTATACAACTATATTTTAGAGTTTAGAGAAAAGTGTACCAAATAAAATGCACAATTTAGATGGTTACCAACAATTTTAAAAAAACATAGAAGGAAAAACCAATGAAAAAATTCTTACCTTCCAAGGCATAACGGATCACCTAAAAAGATGATTCCCAACACCACAGCAAAGATTAATCCAAGTGGCTTGAACATGGAAACATAAACGGGTCCAATAACCTTAACGCACCATGTAGCTAAGCTGACCCTAATGACACCTGCAACCAATGACTAAATGTGCATATTGTTCCAAGTTAACATAAGTCAAGAGTTTTCTCATGTTAAATAAATTATTAAATCTTATTTATTTATTTACTCATTATTTATTATTGTTTATGTTCAATCAAATAAGGGATTCTGTTTATTTAAGAACCTAATATCTTAACAGTTTGATAATGTCTGGCTCTTACAAAGTAGGTAACAACCAGTCAATATGACCCTAATTAAAATACCTACCATTTTGACATTGTAAAATAATGATACGTTACCATGTATAAAATTGCAATTAGTCCCATATCAAGCTTTAGGGTCCATGCTTTCGAGTTTGTCACCGCTATTAAGCAAAATAAACCAGAAATTAGGGCTGCAAAGCAGTTGAGGAAGAACAAAATAATGAACACTACTGGGAAATTCTTCACGATCAACGCCTGAAATGTATAATGTAAGAAAAAAAATTAGCATCCAAAACAAAAGCATAAGCACAATATAATTTTCTTTTGGTATTAGGCCACCAATTTCCCCTGAAAAAATTTTACAATATTTTATTTGTCTTGTGTCACATTGGTCACGTTAGCATGATTATAGGGGGTTTAATTAGCATAATTATAGTAATCATTTGAATCATGATTACCTAAATTAGAGCATAATTATAGCAATCATATTACTTGTCATTATTATTTTACCTAAATTAACTCATTTATCATGTATAAATAGAGATCATATCTTTGTAGAGAATACATACAAACACATAGTTCTCCTCATTATTCTTATTGTTCATTTTCTCATATATTCTTACTCTTTTTTTTTCTCAGTTAACATGGTATCAACATCTAGCTCTAAAACCTTTTTCCTCTCATGTTTTTGTGATTTTTCCTGCATAATTGCTGGACTTTGTCTATTTTATATTCAAGAACAAAAAGTGGGTTCTCCAAATTTAAGAATGTCTCAAAGTTTAGATCTTCTTCTATCACTACAACTACTACTACTACTACTAAGGTATCAATTACCATCATTATAAGTGATCTTGAGACACTATTCAGATAAGTTATCTCTTCTAATTCCACACCACCATGTTTACTACTTTGGGTAACTGTTAGTTTTTTTACTCTGCATGTAATAACCATATGACTACTAATATTAAACTCGTATCTTTTATAACACCTATATCTTCCTTACCATCAATCAATATTGCAAACAGTAATAAAGTGAACATTAATTCACATTGGTCATGTACCTACCTTGATCTTAGTTTTCCTATAACCTACTATGTCCCTAACTTAACACTTGATCTTATTTCTATTAGTCAATTGTGTGAAAATGACTAAATGTTAATTTTCTACCTCTGGTGTTCAAGTATAGGGTTCGTAAACAAGAAAAATTCTTAGGACAAGTCATAGAGTATGTTGATTATTTGAGCTTACATCTCTTAATCTTCCTCATAAACTTATGTTTGCAGGGTATAAGCACCAACTCCCCCACTAACCAATGGCATATACATCTTCATCATGCCCAAGTTAGCAAAATTCAACATTTAATTTCTTGTAGATTGTTAGGATTTACAAATTTTGAATTGTTTAATTGCTTAAATTATCAACTTGCAAGACATCCTACAATATATTTACTAATAATGAATAATGGCTCTATTTCAAACTATCCTTTTAGCTTAATTCATTCTAATATTTGGGATCCTTCTCCTATTTCTTTAGTAAATGGTTTTCACTATTTTATATTATTTATTGATTGTTCCCAATTTACTTAAATATACTTTTTGAGACATTGATTTGAGTTAGCACACATTTACATTTTACTTGCACGTATAATTGAAACTCATTTCTCATGTACTACAAAAATTCTTCAAATAGACAACGCAATGGAATATTGAAATTCTCCTTTACTTTAGTTTCTTAGTCAACAACACACTAGTGTTCTTCCTAAATAAAAAAAAAAAAAAAAAAACACACTATCGTTCAACATTCTTGCCTTGGTCCCTCCTAACAAAATGGGCAAGCTAAGCACAAACATCGTCATATTCTTAATTCTATACATACTTATCTTCTCTCATCCTCATGTTCAAAAAAAATTTAGGAAGAAGCAACTCATAACACTATCTATACATGACTTCCCATCTTGTTTTTTCATAATTCATCTCCTATTGAAAGGTTATTCGATAAGCTCCTAACTATTCAACCCTTAAACCTTTTAAATATGCTTGTTTTGTTCTTTCACAACCTCATGAGCATGCTAAATTAAAACCTCATGCTCGCTTGTGTTGTTTCCTCGATTATGGCATTGAACACAAGGACATCATTTCTATTTTCAATAAATTACGCATCTCTCATCATTTCAACTTCTATTATACCTAATTCTCTCGTCTTTTTGAATTTCATCACTCTAACCATAATAACTCTTTGTTTTTCACTGATTCCTCAATTGAGTTGTTTCTATGTCCTAATACAAGTGATTTTGATGCAAGTGATTTTGCTAATACTAACCCTCCCATGCTTGCTCCTATTGAATCTACGTAAGTTGTTAATCCTGCACTTGTACCTACATTTGTTGTTCATACTGCTCTTTACTATTCCACTCAGGTAAGTGATAGGAATCCGTCGCTTGGAGCCCTCACTCGAGCAAGAGTAAGAGGTCTGGTCAATTTAGGCTCTCGAATCCTCACTCATCAAACAAGTTCCACAACACTAACCTAAAGAATGACGCTAACCTGTATGACCTCTCTAACTTCCAAGTCATCTAGTGTGTCACCATGATTAGCCTATATCTAGCCAAGCTATTTAGGACTCCAAAACCATGACTTCCAACAAGTTCTAACGATTGCTTTCCATTACAAATCCCTTGTCCCAAGTTGCTAAAGGATCCTATTGATGCCAACCTTATCCTGAAATGTCAGAAATAATTATTCACAAACGCTCCAACCTTTCCCACAATGACCTGAATCCCATTTCCTACAAGTATACACCTGACACCAGAATCTTCTCTTTCTAAAAGGGTTACCTAATTATACTTCTTCTCTTGTATTATTATTAGAGTATAATCTTTTGCCCTTTTTAGTAAATTTGCATGCTTATAACCTTAGGGATCACTGGTTATGAATATTCTTTTATAACAATTACTATAATTAGAATCTCCTAATATTGTTAATGAAATTTTCAAAGTTTCTCTAGTTGAGAACTTTATCTCTATTTAGCTTATGGCAACTCTTGAGCAAGTTTGTGCCAACAAGCAACCCTTTATCTAAAACTGAAAAGTCACATCCAATGGGGTATAGGTTCGTTAGTACTTAAGCAATGAGTCACATCCATAAGTAACTTACAAGACTTAACGTTTTTCTTTCTTTTGAGTTTGTCCATCCAGACTCGTTTTCTCCTTTCTCCAATAGTTGTTCTTAAGGGAACCTATTTGTGCATTGGTAAGACCTCTTCTAGAGCACATCAATAAGAGAACCACCTTATTATTTTACTAATTTCCATTGTTATTTTGCTATGGCAATGCCACATGAGCCTTACTCTTATAGTGAGGTAAGTACTAACCCTCTTTGGTGGCAAGCTATAACTAAAGCACTTCAAGCTTTAGAGAGAACTTATACTTAAGATTCAATCAATTTCCCCCCCTCACAAAACCCTTATCGATTGCAAATATGCTTATAAAATCATGACCCATTCTAATGGAATTTTTGAGCATTACAAAGCTTGATTAGTAACCAAAGGGTATACTCAAGAGTATGGTATAGACTATGAAGAAACATGTATACCAGTGGGTTGATTAACATCTTTTCATAGTCTCTTAGTTATTGCTAATTTGTAAATGGAAGCTTTTTTAGATGGATGTCAAAAATGCTTTTCTCCATGGTGATTTTTATGAAGAAGTTTATATGCATCCTCCTTGTAGTTATAATTCTCCTCATACGATTTGTAAGCTTTAACAAATCTTGTTGGATTAAAATATGTTCCTAAGGCCTAGTTTTCCAAATTTAGCTCCACTCTTGCTCAATTTCTTTTTTTTTTTTTTTTCTAATTCACATGATTTTGCATTCATTCAACAAATTGACGGTGATATCATCCTTCCATTATTTTATGTTAATGATATCATAATAATAAGAGATGATGCCTCTGATATTTTAAACTTATGACATTATCTTAATCGACATTTTGTAGTGAAAGATCTTGGTTGTCTTAGCTGAAGTTTCTTAATATGAAGGCTATTGTCTCTCTCAAGCCAAGTATGCATGTAACATACCATCTCTTACTGGCATCATTAATGGCAAAATCATATCTACCCCCTTAGAACTCAATTGCAAACTTGTACCTCTTGATGGCACTCCTCTTGATGATCTTACTTATATCGACAACTTGTTGGAAGACTTGTTATCTCATTGTTACTCAACCCATATCTGTTCATTTAATTAATAAGCAGCTATCATCCCTTGCTTACACTTATAAGCAGTAGTGAAATCTTACTTTTGGTCATTTTTTGCAACTTCTTCAATAGAAGCATTAGCTTTGGCAACTTTCCCTAGCATATAAATTAGCAACAACTTAAGAATATACTATGAATTCATGTAGCATATACAAATGATGTGGACCCTTCCCTTTGTGCTTTCCGAGTTAAGGTACCCTTCCCACTTCACATGTAAGAAGGGGAGCAACTACTTTCCCCTTTAACATATTCAACCAATTCCAATGCCTACACCCCCTTCCTTCCTTTTAGATCCCTACCTAACTGAGAGAACTCCATACCAATCAAAGCCTAGGAAGGTTTACTAGCCAAGAAGCGTAGGTTAGCTGCTAAGACATAAAGTAGAACAAGATGATCAATCACTACGAAATTAAAAACTCATAGTAAGAAAAAGACAATCTTATAATTCTTTAGGTTTGTGATTGGACACCACATCAGTGAGGATTGTGCTATGACACCTATCCTTACCTAGGAATACTGCTTTAGTCTTTATTTCTTTGTAGTACCTCTAATCCTTTGTTGTATAAACTCCTTTTCATAATTTACACTCGTTTGCTAACTCATGTTTGGTATTATCTAGCTATTCCGATGCTAATTAGATTGATGATCCATAAAATGTTGCTCTATAAGTAGTTACTATTACTTCTTAGGCGATTCACTTATTTCTTAGTATAACAAAAACTAACTGTCATTACTTGCTTTAGCACAAAATCTAAATATCGTGCTCTTGTTTATGCTACATCTAGATATTTTGATTACGGTAGTTATTAATTAATATGAGTATCGTACATTCTTTTACTAATATGCTTCATTGTGATAATATAAGTGCCATACAAATTTCTTATGATGGTGTATTTCATGAGTATACAAAACACATTGAAATTAATTGTCACTTTGTACATCACCATATGACTTATGGCACCATATGTTTGGTTCTTATATCCTCTACAAACTAAACAACTAATATATTCACCAAAATACATCTTCCTTCCGACTTTAGATCTCCTAAGCAAATCCAAGTTGGCATCTAGTATATCCCCTTAAGTTTAAGGGGGGTGTTAGCAAGATCATAAGAGGTTTGACTAGCATGATTATAGCAATCATATCGATCATAATTATTATTGTACCTAAATTAGAGTATTTAGAGTATAATTACTAATACTGTTATAATTTAATAATATAAATATTGATTTTCTAATGGTATGAACCAAGTTCAAATTCTCAATCCTCCAAATTGTAATATTTAATGTTATTAAACAAAGAGAAAATTAGAAGATAGTTATAGCAATTATATTATTTGTGATTACCATTATACTTAAATTAGCTCACATTCTCGTGTATACTTAAATGTTGTATCTCTATACAAAATATACTACAAAAATACAATCTTCTCATTATTCTTAAAGCTTGTTCATTTCATTAAACAGAATAGACATATAATAAAATTTCAATTCCAAGGAATTGAGCTTCATTTACTTGAACAAAAAAGACATATAAAGAATAGATATGTAATGCAATTAAAATTACTATATTATTCTCTCTCTCTCTCTTTCACACACACACACACAAAAGAAAAGTACTCTAGATCAACAACCAATTTAGGTAGTTGTGACTTTTTCCCTTGCAAAGAAGAGTTTGGACAGCTAAGGTTTATATGGGAAGAAAAGCCGTAGGCACTAAGGGGGAATTAAAGTGTAGTCAAAGATTAGAGAGTGTCTTGTGCAAGTGAGTCATATGTGTATGCGAAGAAGATGACAACGGGTCTATCTTGTGTGGTAAACATTTGAAATGAGCGAATGATGGCAATTGATTGTGACTTCCGTTGTATGTTCTGGTGTAGTGTTCATCATTGCAAAGAAGTTGTAGTTGCATGGTAGAGTTGCGAACCGTAGTTAAGTTTTGAGTGGGCGTTTTGCAGTTGGAAGAAGATGGCCAAAAATTGTAGATTTGGACAATCAATTAGAGTAGCAGGGGTCACTTGTGGTGATCTGTGTGTTAGAGAAAAAAAAGAAGAAGAAGGGCATTAAGTGTCTTTTGCACTTGGAATGGCAATTCTTATGTTGAAATCATGAATCCCAATTCCCAGTTTTTATAAATTGTAATTCATTGAAGTTTTTATAAATTGTAATTCATTGAAGTAAATAATGTAATAGGAAGCTTTTAAGGAATAAAGGAGGTATGTAATAATCATTTCCTCAAGTAGACATGTCATTAATGTTCTTTTCCTTTCAATAGGAGATTTTTTTCTTGTAGCAATTTAACATATTTTGATGATAATTTGCCTTTAATTCTATATGGTATGAAATGTGATTATAGGTTAACCACATAAAACATATCTATGTATATATATACACTACATCCTATACCTATATTTTGGTTTTTAGAGAATGTGTGCAAAGCAAAAATGGAAAAGGCCTTTTCATTTCTTTAATTCTATTTTTTTTTTTTAGCCTTTTCCTCTCTGTCCCTCGTGCTGTTTATATATTTATTTTAAACACCTTGCTAAGCACATAAATGCAAGTGCGAAAAAACCAAATTACAGGTGTTCAAGGTCAAAAATAATTTGAAAAAAGAAGAAGAAGAAGAAGAAAAAAGAATAGGTACGAGGAGTGTCAGATCAAATTGATCAAGTAACAAACCAATAAGTTACTGGAGCCATACAATGGGACGAACCTGGACTATGTACCATGAGGATATCATGAATGCTTCAGCAGCAAGGAGGACTCCACCCATCACCCAATTTGATTGTCGTGCGAGGTGTGTCAGATCAAACTGACGAGGTGGGACGGATTTTATAGTTGACACAAGAATTGCTGGACCCTTGTAAAAGGTAACTATGAAGGCCCCAGCCATGGATATTATGGTTCCTAAAATTTTTGCTCGATAGCTTGAGTTTTTCCATGCCACTCTCTCCATCCTAAAACAGTAAAAACACAGTCCACGTTGAGAATAAATAAATTTTAAAGCAAGATCATTAGTATTCTTTTAGGTTTTTAATCTTGAGAAATACTGTTGTTAACAACTATTTTTATCTCCTTCATAACTCGACATAATCGTCTTCTACTGCAGGGAGACACGCAATTTAATGACCTTTTTAGTAACTACAGCATTCACTGGTTTTATATAATATAAATGCATTATATTATCACCTATCACCGAAAAATAAAAGATGCTTTTGTCTAATCTCAATTTACTCGGATGTATAATAGAAAATGGTTTTTTTTGTTTTTCAAATGAAAAGAGAGATTTTTACTAAAACTATGCTGACACGGATTTTGAAAATCTTTCTCCAAAATCATTCCATTTACCCACTAGCTCTAAAGCTAAAACTCCAAAATCTAAAAGGTCACCCTTTTCAAATATTAAAAGGGGTTTTTACTGTTTGTTACGAAATTAAAAATAGAAACTTTCCACCTTTTCTATATAAGTATTTTTTTTTTTCCTTAATTAATGCAAAAGGCTTCATTGTTCGGCTTTACATCTTGTCCTAAATCCGCGGAATCCAATACCCTTTTACTTTTTTCCTTTTCAGATTTCACAAACTTAATGACGTAAAATTTTGATCTCGTACTAGGAAATTCCCAAGGGAAGGCAGGGGAAAAAAAAGGTGTACAATGGTTATGCTTGTCCGCTAAATAATTGTGAGGAAAACGACAGACAGAATGCACTGCATTGATTTTTTGGGATTGCTTGTTGCCAGTGACGAGGTAGGAAAGTCGTGGAATCCATCAACCACATTTTAGGTTTATGGGCCCTAACCAGTGACACTGACCATATTTTTAATTTTATTTTTCTTGCAATACATATTAGAACCCGAGTCTGATCAACTTCATTAGAAAATAACTGTGTCAGCTTTAGCAGTACTGATCTAGTGATCTTATTGAAATAAAACAAGATATTTCATGGATAATACACGTAATATGTATATATATATATATACATACACATAATAATACATGAGATGATAATACATAATTTTCTTTTAAAAAACTATTATTTATGTTAATATTTAAATATTATTAATATTTATCTTTTATATGCATATATACTTAACATGTACACTTAATAAATCTTTTCTTGACTGGATTCCTTTTACCTATGTTTTCTCAACTTCCATTGATTTATCTCCTTTTAATGGTACCATATACAATCGATAATTGAAATTATAAGGTATAATGATATTTCAAATTTTAAATAATTTCACCATGAGTCTATAAATCAATGTAATTGTAAAAATAGGAAGAACTCATTTACGATAACGTGTACGGATGCACTTTCCCTTGTAGTCTTAGCTTCGAAGGAAAGACAGAGGATAGAAATTGAACGATTGCAAAAGACGAGGCGAGTACGATGAAACAGAAGAAAACCTGAGTAAAAGGGCTAGAAGGAATGTGAAAGCTGGAATTAGGTTCATCATCGCCGTCCCAAGCGTAGGAGAGCTGTAATCTATCCCAGCATACGAAAACATCTGAGCTAGAAACCTGTGTGTTTGTGTCCACAAACAAATCATGTATTCACAATATTACATGTTCCATATCAAAGACGAAAATAATCATCTGACCTAGAATCACATACCCAATTAAAGACAGGAAGAAGAAGCTCCGTATCAACTTAAAGGTCAGAGGAGGACAATCTGAACTGCAACCAAACACCACCACCATTCTTACATTAATCCACTCAAAATATAGTTTTTTAGTAGCTTTTTTATTTCTTTGATGTTATAACAGTTACTACAGATGATCGATTAAGGAGAGAGAGAGAGAGAGAGAGAGGAAAATTTCGATAAATAATTGAAGGTAGGATGGGGACCTCTACCTTCCTCTCCGGATATCGGATTTATTAAAAATGGAAAAAGAAAGAGAGAAGAAAGTAGTACCTGCGCAGGATGAACAAAGCAGGGAGGAGCACAAGAGAAGAGATAACATTGCCATAGAAAATGATGATGAACTTATTCGTGCCATCGACCATGGCAACCTTACTCACTACCATGTTGCTAGCTTGTATTAGAACAACAATTATCATTCCTAGAATTGGCAGAAACATCCTTAACCTACTCTTACTCTCACTCCCACTCTCTCTCTCATTCATCCCTTCTCCCTTTTTTTGGTTCCAATAAGCGAGGAGATATAAATGAAATGTAAGAGCTTTCAAGAAATAAGCTGTCGGTGTTTAAAAACTGATACATGTATCTTATAAGAGACAAATCCACACTGCACATGGGAAGTGAAATTACCGGTGGAGGCTGGTTCGGTCGACAAGTTCTAGATGCATTTTTGACTTTTTGTGAATTGTGATAGAATAGAATAATAAAATCCGGCTTTTTCTACTTGTATTTGTCAATAATAATAATAATTCCGTGCACGCTCAATATTCAAAAGAATAATCATACAAATATAAAATTATTCGATATATGTCGATTTTCATCTTACCGTAATTTAATGATATCAACATTAATTTATCAATAAAATTAATCAAATTCAAATTTCACTTTTTCAAATTATAATATCTAATTTATTTTCAAAAAAATAAAAAAAAAACATATAACCATTTTTTTTTTTAAACATATAACAATCTTTCCAAATGTGTAAATATCACCATTAGCTCATAAAAAAAAAAAAAGTAGACATAATTAGATTTGAGAAAATATTAGGTGTTTATTAATTTCAAAGCAATTAAAACCATTAGTTATCATGCCTGTATATGTGACCACAAATATAAAGGAATTTGATGTCATGCCTTAAAGTAGAGAATCATAACAACTCTACGGTATAAACCAATTTAAACTAAAAGCTAACCACTTTAGCCGCTAATATAGATATAGCTTACACAAAGTATTTACCACTTTCCCGCTTTGAGCCATTCAATTATGAATCTTATAGATATCAACGTGTGATGTAATTTTTTAAAATATTTTTAGAAAATAAACTTATGGCTCAAAAGACCAAGAAAATTAAGCTTTACAAATCATTTAGAGTATAAAATCTTAATTTTAACAGAAAGTTCTAAAAGTAAATTAATCTTAGAAAATAGAGCGATTAATAAAGAGTTTATAAAAGGTCACGAGTTTATAGAGCACAATAACAATATTCATAGTTAAAAACTAGAGGATCACTAACAAATAAATAAGAACACAGCCCATTAGTCTTGAATCTTACTCTCTGGCCCCGTTCTTTAGCATTCTAGAACTTCGTGTAATACTGATGAGTCTACTAAATGCCTATAAAACATCTATAAGAGAGTGACAACTAGCTTTGTAAGTGGGATGAAGACAATAGCACGTATCTATCATCAAGAAACCAAGGTTTTTAAGTAAGGTTAATTAAGTGTAATGCATATTCAAGCAAATGCCATCATACGACGTTAACTGATTGTAGTAAGATTAGAGAAATTACACTTACTCTAATCTAGGTTTTGAGGAGTTTGATACAGCATACTTCATAGATCAAAACCAAACTAAGGCTTATGCAATGGAGAAACACATTTCACCCGAGACTTCACTTTGTACCACGATCCTTAATCTTATCTTAACCTCCTCTCTTGTCACTTAGTTAGATTAAAAGTAAAGAAAAGACCATTTGCTATTCTCATTTGCCTAAGAATCTTAGTTATTTTCCTTAGTAGGTTGTGATACAGGTCTAATTAGAAGTTAGGTCGAGTTTAAATTAGTTTGCCTCTTAAGGTGATCAAGCAATTTCACACAATTCAATCAGCGTAATACCATAAAGTAATCAATACATTAGCTCTAGTACTCTATAACAACAATACAATATCTAAGCACATGCATTGCACACACATAGGTTACTAACTTACAATCAGAAACAAAACACATACTAAAGTCTCCAAGTATTTTTAAACAATACTCCAAAGTATGGTGAAATACTGATCCCACTTACTTAGAACTGAATTGCTCGTTAACTGTACTTACTAACTTGTCTTCGTTAGTGATCCTTTACTATTAACCCCAATCTAATACTCTATTCTGCATGAAAATTTACGTGTCTATATAAATATTAAGTTATTTAGTTGCTAGGTTATTGTCTTATGCATTAAGTATTGAAAGTTTAATATGGTGTTATAAGTATATTTTAATTTTTTTTTGCCTTTAGAGCTACATCTTGAGTTATCACACCTCCAGCACATTCTGATTGCCTTTATTTAGAGCTACCGAGTTTTAAAATTTATAAATCTATATTATATCCTTAACTCAATTTAATAAGTAAGTGTACCTATTGTTTATTAGCACAAATGGGTATAGGGTCATCTCCATTGGGAATGGACACAAGTACTAGTATTAATTAATCTTCCTATTATTTAACAACCCAAATTATTAAGTGATTAAGTATTAAAATGTCTAATTTACTAACTAAACTACGCTATCCACAAACAAATTTCATCTAACACAATGACTACAAAAATGATTAACAACACTACACTTATTATGCAAACTTACTTTACTACATAGCATGATGTCACCCTTAAATTTTATCCTAATAATGGTTATCTACAGGGAATTACTAGTTTATAATTATTCTTCTCGAAATTACTAATTTATAAGTATTCTTCTCCTAACCCTAATTATATCTATTGGAATCTCTTTTGAATTAACAACCAATTAGAATCGTATTAACATTATGATAATTTATCAAATTTCCTAAGGATGCAGCAACTTTCCTAATAATATCTCTACTATTAAGAGTAAATTGTTCTAACAAATTAAATTTATTCAATAGAATTGTCTCTCAACATATTCTATTGAAATCCATCATAAGTTAATGTTATGCACTACACCGTACCTAGATTTATCAAGTTCAATTCATTGGAACTAACAAAAATCAAGAAATCGCTAAATTAAGCACTTATTCATGCTAAAGTGATGTAGCAAGTTCTAAATTACTACTCACACATAATAAAATAACAACACATATCAACAAAACACAAAAAGAACGAGGAATGAAACATAAGATAAGTAGAAGAATAAAACCTCTTTTTAGATCCATTGTAGAAGTCTTTACAATGCATAAACAATGAATTCCCATGGTCTCTCTCGAGTTATTCCAAAAAAAGTACAATGTACAACACTTAGAAAATGTTCAAAAAACATAAGATACAATGCATACAAAAATGGATGAACAGATGTGTTTGTGGTTTTCACTAAGGTAAAAGATTAGGATATCTAATAGTAAATTCGATCTCTCTGTTTGAAATTTTGCAAGTGTATTTATATTCTCCTTATCAAATGGTCTGAATACACCATTTTAAGACGCCCCATAAGTTTTAAAACCCATTAAATGCATCGGTTCGTGTGAAAAATTTTAAAGAGGAACAGTTGTGTTCACTCCCATAATGCCCTTGACTCAAGGTGTGATAATCTTAGAAAAGAATAATCTCCATCTATCATGGCCATGATGTAACACATAAACACCTCGTTGCACATAATCCATCTCTTTTGCGTCCATGATAGAGGGTGTAATTATCCTCCTGACATACAATCATAGGCATGATGAATAGGTAAATAGCAATCTTTCCCTTAGTCACACCCATGATGGAGGGCGTGATAAGTATTGGGCACTCAAATTTTCTTTGATCACGCTCATGATTGAATACATGTTGATCTTTCTTCATAATTATTCCTTCATCACGGGCATGATTTCTCTGAATCTCATTATTTTTGTAGAATTTCATCTCCTCTTCACTTTGTCTTGAATAAACATTATCTCCTTACTCTTGAATTATCTGAAATTAATATTATACACAATTAGATACCAAGAACTTGAGAAATGAACATAATTATGATCAATTTATGCCTAAAAAGTATAGAGTAATTTATACCTATCATATTCAACTAGAGAAGCCTCAAAACTACCCTCTAAACCACATGAATATTGAAGTTCACAACCGATTTAGCCTTTGAGTCAATCTTTAAGGTTAGCAAACACCCGAGATTGTTTAATAAACACCCTCTAAGCTAAGTTTTAAGTGAAATCATTTATAAAGCTTTTATACTGGTAAGCCTTTGAATTATCAACTAAACCCTACTAAAGTATGAGTTCATAATGAAACAACCTTCTGAGTCAACCACTGAATTTGATGAGTATTCAAGATTTCTTACGGATTATTCTCTTAGGTAGCTTCTGAGTGCTCATACACATGTATTTTCACCTTAAGTACTCTTTAAGGCACCCTTCTGGACCAACCATGTAGTCTAATTAATTTTAGATCCTTTGGTAGAATATTCTCTAAGTTGTCCTCTAAACCCTGCCAACTTCAATTTCCTAAGAGTTTGGCCTCTGACTTAATCTTTAAGCCTTCCTAACTATACTTCTCTTTGAGTTTTTTTCCTTTAACCAAACTTTCGAGTGATTAACAAGTAAAGCATGTGCTCCCTAACTTCCTCTAAGATACCCTCTAACTTTATTATCTATAGAGCTTTTAAGAAAATCATCCTCTGACCAAACTTCTGAATCCTCTATTCTTATATTTTATTTACAGGTTTTGCTTCTAACTCATCTTTTGAATACTATTCTAGTGCAAAACTCATTCATAGGATCCTCTAAACTATCTTCTGCTAGGATAAAGCCATTAAAAGCACTCGAACTTTCATATTTTCTTTTTCATTTTAGAACCTAAATTTTAAACTTATTTATTTTAGTACCTCAACTTTTCAAGTAATAGAAATTAATATCTCTGTTACAACGACCGTTATAAATAATACTTATTTGTTTTATTTTAAAAAGTTAAAGTACCAAAATTAAATAAAAAATAAAGTTTGAGTACTAAATGAAAATAAAATGAAAGTTAATGTATCAATATTATTATTCTAACATTATATAATAGTGATCATTATAATGGAAATACTAATTTATTTCATTTAAAAAGTTGAGGTATTAAAATGAACGACTTTAAAGTTTAGGTACTAAAATGAAAAAAAATGAAAATTCAAATATATGTATTGGCTTTATCATATCTTCTACCTAAGTTCAATTTTACATATGAATCTATTGATTCATCCACTTCCACCACAAACTCTAGTAAAATAACCAAAGTAACACTCCAATCTATACTTCACAGCTTCATTACATCCAAATTCTTTATATAACATAACATCTCATCATTCACCAATTTCTTCAATTCTCATACCACCAAATTTTTCATATAAGTGGCACATTGTTGATTTTGTTAAATTTTTCCAATAAAACCCCTTCCAACAACACCCATATACCACAAAATATATCAATAATTAGTGAAGCTCAAAATCCAAGTGAGATCCTTAAGAAAAATAATCTTTTTTTTTTCCAAAAATACCATTTTAATCATAATTTAGGACTTAAAATTTCATAAAAATTATAGAAAATAGTTTTGTGAAAAATCTCTTCATAGAAATTCAATATAAATATAGGGCAATTTACAGAAAAAACTTGAAGGGGAAAGTACATTGTTAGATTTATTTATTTCAATATCAAAAAGTGTTCAATTTCATCGATTTTTTAAGCACATATATTATAATTATTATTTTTTTACAAAAAAAATATTTTTCCTAGATTCTACATATGAAAATATTTAAGAATAATTTTTTTCAGAATTTTCTAATTAGTTTTCATATTTTGAAAAAATTATATAAAATTAGACTAAATTAAGACCTCGTCGGAACTAGCCACTCCTACCACCTTCTTATCGGCAGGGCTAGGCATAGCCTCCTCTATCTCTCAATGGTAATAGCTAGTTTCCATAAACTCTCCAAGTTCATAAACTACCATGTGCTCAAATCGCGTACTGATTTTCAAATTTTTCCTTGCTTTTCCTCTTTGATTAATTTGACTCACTCAAATTTTTTCTAGATCCTAACTTCCATGTACAAATAAATGGAGAGCGTTTCCAATTTTTCCAAAACTTGCAAGTTACGCAAATGAAATTTATTTTTTTTTCTCTCTCTCTTCTAAAATTGGAGTTTAAGTAGTGCTAATTGCATGTTTAACCAAATTCCACTCACCAACACCTGTCCATAAGCTCTACATGCCTAAACTGATTCACATCTAGCTGCCCCATTGATTTTAGTGAATATTTATTATTTTTCTTTGTTTATTTTATCATAATTTACACTTAATCAAGAGTTTTAGATAATTACGAGTATATATTATTATATAAAAATTACATATGGGATATACATAATTACTTTACTTGTTATTTTAGGTCACATAATAGTTTTATTACTTATATAATTTATCTCTAAAAATTTACAAAGTAGTCAAAACTTATTCTACGCGTTTACAAAATAATATGTATATAGAAAAATTACATTAGTTGACTATATTATTATTATTTTATTATATTTTCGAAATTTATATTTATAGGTGTCTTCAACTAATGTTTCGTATCTATTATTAAATTTTTAGATTATTTGAGTTAGTTTTAATAACTCCTTAAATTATTTGCCCGAATAATTACATGAAATTATGAGGCTTACATTTGATTTAAAGATAAAAATGAAAATTTAAATAAATTGAGACTAAATTGGAAGGTAATGATAAACCATGAGATGATAAGCCCCTATTTCTTGTTCAATCAAAATAGGAAAACCTAAACTATCCTATACCAACAAATACAATCTCTTCCCTCCAAATCAATTTAGTAGAGTACCTCTTGCTACAAATAAAAGTCGACCCAAATTTATAGACGTCTAATTTGGCAAGTATTTAAAACTGAAACTTTTCAATTTTCAATATAAGACCACATAATTTGAACTTGGAATATAATAATATTTGATTATGAATAAACACCACTTATGAATAATACAAACACGTGAACTCAAAAAGAAATACCTTTACTTATAGTTCGTCTTCGATATTTAAATCGAAATAACCACAAGTGACAATCACTGAATTTATACTGAACTCGTAAAAGTATATTAATTGTGAAGTTGGCTGCCTTGTGATTATGTGGATATTTTTACATGGTGATGAAGTTATTGAAAAATTGTGAAGGTGCACTAAAAGAAATGGAGAAAAGAATGGTTTCCACTCTGCGGAGTGTGTTTATAAGGTCCCGCCATCTTTTATATTCGCTTTGCCCAAGCCGGTGCTTGTAAGACCTCGGCTACTTATCTAAGCACCCCTTCCCAAGCCTACTTTCTTACACCATCGAGCCATTTCATGGCCGTTGCAATGCTTGTTCAATTATTATTATTATTATTATTAACTCAGTTGGATAAATCCCAAACATGATCTCTTGATATTCGTTGCTTTCCTTCAATTTTATGGTCGTTGCAAGGAAGTTTCGTGGACCACAATTCCTTTTATTTTAAAATTATTATGTTCTTTGTTTTCCATAATAATCAGTAAATCATAATTGTAATATGAAAGATTAATGAAATAATCTTATACATTTTAATATTTATCTTAAACATATTATGTATTATTTAAAAAGTAATGACAATATGGGGCTTGCAGAAGAATTAAAAAAAAAATTGGTAAGTAATTTTAAATTAAGTACATATTTATAGAGTGAAAAATTACTTTAAAAAATTATTTAAAATGCCAATATAACATACTAAGTGCCTCCTTGAAGTACTCCTTTATAAAAACACCTTTATTGTAGAAAAGAAATTGATAAGCTACTAAGTTGAGAAGTTTGGAGGAGGAAGAGTACTCAAAATGCTCAAAACTCAGAGATAATTTAAGGGAATTAAGTGCATGCCAAGGTTAAGTAATAATTCAAACATTACATTTAAAAATCTAGGAGCAAATGTAACAATTTACTATAACAACCTCACTTATATTTAATTAAAGATATCTTAATAAATTAATAGCCAATATATTTGCAAGGTGGAATATCCAATTATCATTTCGACCTTAAATTTAGTATTTATAGCCACTGACTTAAGAAGAATAGGTATTCCACTCCCCCCACATTCCTTACGAAATCACTATTACACCGTTCACTTAATTTTTTAGCATTCTAATAGTAATTCGGTTAGAATACTTATTACTTAAAAAGAAGGAATTGAGATTCCTTGCTCATTCATCAGAATCCACTTTTGAAAATGAACAAAAATTACCCTCAAGTACATACATAGATCAAATGAAATCAACACCTAACCATTTCCTATGTTGAACAAAACCTAGCCTTCATCCTCCTTGATAACTACTTGTTCTATCCTCACTCTTGCTATCCCTCTATATCTCCTCAACTCTCTCCCTCTATGCATGTAGATGTCTCCAAATCGTGTTGCTAGGACCTATGGTCATGGATTACCTTTGCACACTCTTGACTTAACATTCAAGATAGATGATGAAAGAGAACACTTAGAACTTGTGGTCAAGCTTTGATTGAGAGATTTCCTAATGAATCACTTTAGCATTAAGGTTAAGGTTAGGTTTCAACCTTAGGTCTAGCTTCAAACTTCGATGACTGCTTTGATTTGGAGAATTAAGTTAAGGTTAAGGTTTGAATTTTGATATATTTGTGTTATCATTCATTTTTCGATAGCTTGTTCATATTTTCTATCTTAGAGAGGCTTTCTTTTCTATTTAACAACTCAGGGGTAATTTTGGTCTTTTTAAACCTTATTCATGTTTCAATTCCTATTTAATGACTGTAAACTGAACAAAATAATTAAGATTTAGTGACAGCTAAGTTAACAAGGTAATATAAATTCTTAATCTATTACATGCTCATTCCAATAGTCAATAATAGCAATTTCGTTCCCTCTTAATTTCATTCAATAAAGTGAACAAGTCATTAGAGAGTGTAAGCAACTTAATCTTTATAGATTTTTAAGAAGAGTTGAGAGGAAAAAATAGTTATAATAGCGCCTCTTTTCAAATAATTGGAAATGTCAAGCATTGAACCTCCTTAAACCCTCACCTTGTCTTTCACACCATCTATGGAGGAAGAAAGGGAAGAAATCAGTTCCAATCTAGCTCAATTCATCAATCTCAAGGAGATTCAAGTAGAATTGTGGCTTCTAAGCAAGTTTCTTAAGCTAATTTAGTGAATAATCTCTTCTTTTAATTCAACTAGGCTTCATATATAGAAATTTGATAAGATGAATAACTTCCATTATGTTATTAAATATGAGAAGTTGAAGAAAATTTAGTTGAGATCTTGCAATTACCTGTTGTTCACATGAGCTTTAGGGTACCATTGTTGTGCTCAATCAAGTTCTTTAGTTATTTCTTATTTGGGCTTTGAATTAGGATACATTAAGTGAAATCCTCTACTCTATTGTTTTACTATGCTAATTTATGGTCAAGATAGTGTTAGAGGAGTGTAAATCTATTTATTTTGGAGCTTGATTCAAGTTTTTGCTATATTATTGAGGCAGGCTCCCTTGATATTAAGTTTAATTTGATGTTTGAGAATTGAATCCTTAGAGCTTTGCTGATATGGCGCCACTATGCTTTACGTTCTTGATGTTTGATTTGTGTTTGTGTATGTTATTTGATTAATTCATTCTCTAATTGATGATAAATATATGGGTATGTGAATGTCCAATATGTTATTGGTAGCACAGTAAATATAATGAATGGGAAATATCATTTTCCTATTCACATAAATTTAGTTTAAATTTTCAATTTTCAATATTATTTAATTTTTAATTTTCAATTTAATATATATATTTTTACCTCTCTTTTTTTTCTTTTTTACATTTTCCTTTTCTTTTAAAACGAGTCAGACCCGCCAGGTTAGATAAGTCCAACACAATGATTCTCTTAGGACTCGCCAAACTGATAGGTCCCTTAGGCAGGTTGGAATCATAATAGCTGGTTTCGAGGTAGATCATAGTACCAATGATCCGGTTTCAATGCAGGTCACGATTCTGACCCACCTCGTATAGTCTACCCTTAGCTTTCATATTTGGAAAATTGTATGCAGATGCAAAATTCCAACCATGTGTGTACATCATGGGTCTTACACTTCATTTAGCTTGAAGAGTGATATAAAACTAACACATAAAGATAACATTGGAAAAGAGGTAAAAATAAGGAATATGGGATTTCTGGGCCTCGAATGCAAATGATAGGTGGAAAGTTATTGGCACTAACCTCATAATTTTTAAGGAAAAGTGATTTATTCTTTGATATGAGTCTTACTTGATCTTTAATAAAGAAAGCTTAACAATATGACATTTTTCTATGATCTCCAAATTATATCAAATGAGAAGTAACTCTTCAATACATATAAAGTTCAATCATCTACAACGTCTACTAAGATCGTATTGTAGTTGCAACAACTAAAATTAGTCCTCTTCATACTGGATTTGTCCATAAGCTCCTTTTAAATTCAAACCCATATAGAATATCTTTAAGTATATGAGCATAACTGAGCAAGGTTAAGAGTGGAAGGATTATCTAATGATTCTATTTCAAGTTCACCATGGCAAATTTTCCTAAGTCATCTCAAGTCATGGACCTAGCTCCATGGGTCCTGTCATTAGCCCAAGAAACTAAGCCCAACTTTCTAATGCACTTAAAAGCTCAAAATCTTGTAGATAGTTTTAGCCCTTCACATCGTGTGACCAAACAAACAATTTTCAGTATTTTCACAATTTTAATTTTAAAAAAAAGTGCAAAGACAAGAGAATATTCAAATATTCAAAACAAAATAGCAAGATCTTGTTCATGGGCCCTTTTCTCACTCGGTGTACAAAAGTAATGTACAATTTAGAGGTGAGCAAGTAATCTCGTTAAATAGGGTACTTACTCATACTCTACTCAACCGAATAGGTCTTCAATGGGTATTGGGGTCAAATGGTAGGTTTTGACTAGCAATTTGATGGGACTTAGTCCTACAAGATAAGATATAAGTATGATGTTTTTATACCTTATACCTACCATAGAACATCTACTTTAAGGTATATAGGATATGGGTTCTAAGGTATCTAATATTCATCTTCTAAATTTTGTTAAATAATATAATATGTATTAATGAATGAAAGACAATCCTATATTTCTTTTCTCAGTTAAGAAAACAATAAAACAATCTATTATGTTTATGTTAAAAAGAAATCAACCCAAGTCCAATACAAACCCCGAACCTAAAACTCTTTTATATAATATTTTAATTTTTGCAAACAATAATTTTTCATTTCAATTTGCTATAAGTTATATATGTAAATCCTATAAAGTTATCAGTCTTAACCCTAAACTAAACTTAAGTACTCTAGATAATCTTACTAGTCAATAAGACTAAGTAGTATAAAAATTTTATTAAATTATGAAATTGAATATATTAGCGGTAATAAAAATCATAAAAATTCGATCGAAACCTAAATCGCGTACAAAAACCCTAAATCCTATATACATATAAACACTCGAAATTAAACTCGAACTTTAAAAAAACCCTAAAACTATAACTTTAAGCTTATAACATTGAATAAATTTACTTAATAGTAACAAAACCCTAGTCGAATATAATTATCGACTAATACACGTAATCAAGTAAAATTATTAACAAACATGTCAAGATAACTTTTAAATATTATAAACATAACAGGTAACCATTTAATTAATAAATTTTATTATTAAGTTTCAAATAATAATTATTAATTATTATTTTATGATTTATATTTGGAAATTCCTTTTTTTTTTCCCTTTTTTTGTCTTTTTTTTTCTCTTTTTCTTTTCTTCTCCTGATCTTATTTCCACATCCCACTTTCCAAAATTGTGTGCGGTTGATGAGGTATATCTAAATTTCACCATATGTAATTCATTTATATAAAACAAATCTCATAAGATAAAGATTTAGTCATATCGATTAATGATAAGATCCTACCTTGATTTTTTGTCCTTTTTCTTTTCTTTTCTTACTTCATTTGCTGCCTTTTCTCCTCTTATTTAGCACGTTTGGAACAAAAAGGCAAACACCCACTTATTTTACTAACATAACAAAACACAAACAATACTAATCTTATTTCTTCTCCAACATGAAATGTTCCCTTCCCTTTTTCCAATTTTTTTTTTTAACTTCAAGGACAACAATTAAAGAAGAAGAAGAAGAAGGAGCTTTGCCATCTTTATTTCTCAAATTACTAAGGAAATAAATAAGTAGTATGTATAGTATATGTTTATTTTGTATTAATTTTTTTTGCATATTCTTGTACATACATGTATTTGGTAAAATTTACATGTAATATAGGGATTATGTAATAAAAATATATGTAAGGTTTGCATCTTCTTATCTATATATGCTTGTACATATACAAATACTAAAGTAAGTTCATGTATTCATACATGTTATATTTAATATGTAGTATAAAAGACCGTGTGTATATATCTATATATATGCATATATAATATATGTAAATTTAGGTTTGTATTATTTTCATTTCATATGTATATATACAACATGCCACCGAATATATATATGTCTATATGTACATATAAAGTATAAAATACTAGTATAGTATAGTATATGTATAATAGGGTATATGTTCGATATATATACATGTGTGTATATAATAGTATTTTGCTATGTATTTTCAAAATATAAATATATATCTATGGATGTGATGGTATATGCATATGTATTTGTGTATAATATTATGTATATTAAGTATTTTTAGTATATATATGTAATTATGGTCGTATATGTCTATATGTCCAAAATACAAAAAAATACAATTATGTATATATATACCCATACATATAGCATATGTAGTATATTTATAATTATATTATCATATTACATAAGTATACATATACGTATGAAATACGTATATCAATAGTATAGTATAAATCAATATACGGGTATACTTTGATAATACATGTATAGTATACTAGAATAAATAATTAATAAATGAAGTAAGGTAATATATATACATGAACATAAGCCATGGGTTCTAAAAGAAAATAGAATAATTAATTTGTAAAATTTAATAAAATATAATGACAAATATAATTATATACATATTACGTAAAAATAGAAAATAGGAAAAATATTAAAATATATGCAAATTTCAGAAATAACCCATGTTGCTTATCCATGTTGCCATGTTAGCATATAGTGGATTTTAATTAAATTCACTATTAAAAATAATAATAAAATAACTAAATAATTGGAAAATTATTAAAATAGTAAAAATGAATTAAATAGTTATTAACCCTCAAAAATAGCAAAATACGTAAATTATAATTAAGTAAACTCAAAAATAAGAAAATTACAAAATATAAGAATTAAATATTTATTAAATAAAAAATATGCAAGAAAAGATTAAAACAATAGTTTATAATTATTTAAGTCAAATTAATAAAATTTATAATATTTTTACATTATAATCGAAACTACAGGTTACATTATCCAAAACGAATCCCGCTATGAAAAAGTATATTTGAAAACGATAAAAAAAATTGATTATAAATTTATAAAAATCAAAGTTAAAATGAAAAAGTTATACATGATTAAAAATTTATGACAATCGAGAAAAGTAAGTAAAAGATTTAAGCTAAACTATGTTTATGTCATACATAGGTTATAGTGGAAAATTAGGTAAATAATGATAGATATTTAGTTAATTAGGAGAACCTAGTTTTTCAAAATACTTATAAGTTTTATCATTATCTTTTAGGTACCCGATTATCGAGATTTGGAAATCCCAAAGGATTAAATAGTGAGCATTAACTCAAGTGAGGGAGTTCTTATGATCTACTATCTACTTACTATTTGTTATTTATATACTATTTGTTGGTTGATACTAATTGTTTGATTAAATAACTGATTACTTTGTGTGTTATCATTTATGTAATTACTTTCTTAAATTGGTAAATATAACTATTCGACTAAAATAACTAGTTATATTAATCACATGTTTGTGACCCAATTTGTATATTAATGGAGAGTGCTAGCTTTGTAGATTTTTGGGAAATTTATTTTTGGAAAATGTTTTTCTAATCTTAAATATATATTTTGTATGATTTCTATGAGGGCCGATAGTACATGTAAATGGTATTTTTACCGTTAAGACAAAACTAGTATAGTATCTCCAATTGATTGTAAGATGACTCGTATATTTGTGACCGTGAGGCCTTGAATATATTTTAATAGCAAGAGGACTCGCTTTATGTGCCCAAGGGGCTTTAGATATGTTTATTGGATGGTCTTAGTTAGGATCCACCTATCTTGATTGCTGTTTCTCAACTAGGGTAATAGTCAAGAGTTGTTTGAAGGGATGGTGCCCTCAAGTAATCTCATGCAGTTAAGGTGAGGTGTTCGGTGCAGGTAAATACAAAGGATAATCGACGTGTAAACGATATAAATCTACACCTTCTATAGTTCCGGACTCTTATGGATGTATTGCTTACATTCACTATGTATATATTTATTTCGCTTATAAAAAGATTAGATAGGTGCTAATAATATTTAATAACTTACTTGAAAGATAATAGTGAAGAACAAACTCATTAAGCCATGGTTTGCTCATTTCCTTATAGTTCTTTTGTAGGGTCTTTTAAGCGGGGATCAGAGAAAATCTTGAGAGCAAAGTATAAACTAGAAATAGGTTTGATAATGTTAGAGTTTATTGAAATGTGTATAGTCGGTACAGAAACAATTTATATAGAAAATACTTATATGATAAGATTATGTATAATATAGTATTTTTTATAAATTATTAAATTGTTTTACCTTATCTTAATATTTAGTAAGAAATACCGATTCTCTATAGTTATGATGAATTGTGGAATATATATCCATAGTTATTTATATTTTATAGTAAGTTAATTAATTAAAAATAAAAAACCTTAGTGATTTATTGTTTAGAGTCTTATAATCTTTGACTTACAAAATGGTTTTCATATCATAGGTACATACGTAATATGAAAATTTTAGATAATCCTATTAGACTTCTCTTATGGTCATAACATACCAACATGAGCTTTTCATCTTCATATTATAACATTAGTTATTATACGATTTCCTCAAGATTAGTTTATGTGCAATGATCGAGAGAGCATTTTATATGGCAACATTTCCCATTTTATTTTATTAAGTTGGTTTTCAACAGATTTTATTATTTTCCAGATCAAGTGTCCAATGTTTATTATTTGAACAACTCAAGACGTGAGCAAAAATATGGCTTGTAATGTGTAGATATATATGAAGAAGCTTCTATGGAACAAGTATATCAACATGAATACTTTACATGCTCAAGCAATTGTTTGTTGGAGAATTCCAGAACAAGTGGAGATAAAAGATAAAGCCCACAGATTTGTTTTAAATTTCAAATCAAGTGATTATGATAAGGGTTCATTAAAGATTTTGTGTAGATTTATAATGATTTTTAAGTTCGAAAGAAAGGGGGGATATGTTTTGAGAAGATATTATTCTAAAAAATATTAACGTATTTTTTTGATGAATTTTTCAAGAGTTAATTTCAATTTCAAAATTTGAAGATTTCAAGGAGATTTATGAGGAATTTTTTATCCAAAATAAGTGGGATATGCAAATCTATGAAGAGATCAGTTTTGAAGAGATACTTTTAGATACTTGGTGAAGCTTATTAAGAGATTGAAATATAGCTAATATTTTGGATGGATTTCTATTATTTGGGATTTGATTTTTCAAATATCAAGATTCAAATTTAAATGGTAGTTAGAAGATGTAGTTCTACAAATAGGGATAAGAAGATTCAAATGGTTATTTGAAGATATTTATCAAATGTATTGAGATACTCTTCACATCTTCAGCAAAGAGATGTTATCCAAGGAGAATATAAAATTAGAGCAATCCAAAAATTTGAGACACACTAATCTATAACTTTCTTCTGCAAACTTATACTGTTAAGAAAATCAAAAGAATAAAAAACTCTACTGTTAATTTGGCTTTCTTATTTTACTTTCTTTCTAAGCTTATATTTTGAGGAACCTAGTATTTAATCCTCATGCTCTTGTAAATCCCATCTCTTAAGTATTATGATTGTGTGTTAGAAGAGAGATTATGTTATTTTGTAAATTTGTGATTAGATAAAAAGTAGTCTAGGGAGACAAACTAGAAGAATTGTATTTGGGCGAAGTATTAAAGTGGATAGTGGAATAGTAGTGGTATGAAATACTAAGTCCGTTGGAAAAGTATAGTAAGCATAAGGTCAAAATACTATAGTTTGCTTATCTAATTTTCTCGCTCCTTAATGTTTTTGTTTTCGTGTTTTATTTATTATTATATATTGTTTTTTATGCCAGCAACTCTAAGTAAAGAAAAAGGGGATGTTTTTATAACGATTTAAGAAAATGTTTTAGTGCTTTAAAATAACCAATTCATCCTCTCTTGGTTACTTCCCGGATCTACACTATTTTCCTCAAGAAGCATTTATTTACGCAATTTCTATAGTACTAAACTAAACAAAAAATTTTATTTTATGTTTAGTTTGTAACTTTACTTGATAATTAAACCAAAAATTAAACTATTAAACTAAACAAAAGAGGTTTAGATTTTATCATATCCACACCATAATACAAAAACGAAATTAATTAGACAAAAACAAAAATGTTTTGTAGTATCAAAATTGCCCCTTCACTTTATAATATTAAGTCAATTAATATTATTTTTATTAAATATTACATAAATTATTTATTTTATAATATAAATAATTAATTTTTAATGGCTAGTAATTCTACAACTTTTTATTTAATATTATACTTAATTTGTTTAATTATATGAAATAAATAATTAGTTCAAATAATATTTCAAATAATATAAAAATATAATTAAAATATATATTAGATAATATTGAGGGTGTAAATATCAAAATACAATAACGAAACTAACACTTGTGTATATTAAATAAGGGATAGTATAAAATTTATATTCAATACTATACAAACCAAATATGATATAATAAGATTATACTATTCAATCTCCCTTGTATTTGTTTGGTCTAATTCTCTTTATTTAATTTAATAGTCTTTACAATCAAATGCTATCTAAGTATGCTATCATTAATTTACCGGAATACAAAGTCATATATATTTGGTCGAAATCCCTATAAGCTTTGGCAGCCTAGTTTGCATAATAAATATGGATTACTAAATCCATACCTATTCAAAGTTCAAACTTATCTAATCCCTTATATAATCACCTTCAAACATAGACATGTAACTCTGCGTGTCTATACCCTATTTGACAATTTCATTTCTACTCCTCACGAAAGAACAACCCACTAGATACTCTTTATCCCAATTGTTGGTTATCTCCAATAATTTTGAAATTCCTTAGTCGACATTGAATCCATCCTCAAAAACCTTGTGTCTAAACAGGCCTATATGGTCAAATCCATTCTGTTTCAGTCTCTATAGTCTTCAGTGCCTCACGCATTGTTATACAACATGGAATGATAAAAAATGGTGCCGTTTTCGCGGATCATCCAACCGTAGTAGATTCCGCAATTTTTAAGAAACATATTCTCTTCCTTAAATAACTTTTAGCATTCCATTCTTCAATCATTCAATATTTGTTTTCTCAATAAAGTTATCAATACTAGTCTAATAAAAGACGTGTCAAGATAAAAAGGTAAAGTGGAAAAATGAAGTGCCTTTTGCACTTTGCTTCTAGAAATACGACAGAGAAGTAGCAAATTTACATGAATGAGACACAAAACCCTGCTTTTCTTAACAATCAATAGTATATATAAATATAATTTTTGCATCATGGAAGGAAAACTTACCTTAATGAGTAAGACTATAAGTAGGAGAGACACGGTAAAAAAAAAACAAACAAACAAAAGGAGAGACGAAAATGCAATTATAGTAATTTAAAATAAAAGTAATGTGGAAGAGAATCGGCTTCTAAAAAATCAAAAGGGAGAAAGTTTTAGATGTGAATGGTCCAATAAAATTTCCTAATTTGATACTGTTGCTGGCATTTTGTTTTCGTAAAAGGATTAAAGAGAGAAGAAAATGAGAAAGTATGCAGACCGAGGGTTTCTCCGATGTAGGGTATTTATTATTCATTTGCTTAGAATTCTCGATAATATATTATGTTTAAAAAGTAATATGTACAAAAGTAGCATTGAGTCACAACTATTAATTCTGTAGAGATATCTCTAAAAATAAAGTTATATCGAATAATAAAAAGGTACGATAGCAAAAAAAAAGTTTTCGAAATTATATATGCTAGTTCTACGGGAAAATAATGTTATATTTTTTCGAAATGCAGTCCAATTTTTTTTCTTTTTATTTGGAAATACATTTCAAGAAATCGATGTTGAAATACAGGAGTGAAGAACAAGTAGANTGTAAATCTTCCTGGGAAGCTCTGTGGACTTATTTATATGATTATCTATGTTTAATAGTAATTTGAGTTACTTATCATATTTGTAGTATAATCATTAATCGAACTGTTTACTTCAAAGCGAGTGGTCGTCGACGCCTTGTGTAGATTATCTCTATGGTAAGAACTGTGAGGCCAGTTTCTATCATAGAATGGTTTACATGGCGAGACTGTTGCAACTTCGCGACTTCGGGGCGTAACACTATTTTTGTGGGGTCTTGTGCATAATAAAATAATGAACATAGAAAATGTTGTTTTTTTATATAACTAGTGTTGTTACATGTTTTATAGGTTTAATATAAGTTACTTTGGCTTTGCATATAGAAAAACTTATAATATTACATAGCATTTCTTTTTTATAACACATACTTCCACAAGGTATCATATACCTTATAGCTTTTATGGGATACAAGTTTTAAGGTGGTCCTTAGGTGCCACATAATAGATTTGTATTCTAAAATTTGAGAGCATGTACTTTACATGGTATAATACTAGTATGGCCCTATACTATACCTAAAAAATTTTAATTATGTGTTCACATTGGAGCTAGAGAAAGTTAAATGTACTGGTTTGAATAGAATAATATCCTTATGCTTGCTCTCTATATTTTTCATTCTCCAAAAAAATTTACATATTGACTAATTATTTAAAAACAAATTTAGGAAAAAGAGAATTTTTATTGTTGGGTTAATCTTACGTATTTTTCTATTACTTGTTTTGCTTTATTCAACTTCATATGATATGTCACCACTTTGAAAAAAAAAATTTTTTTTTTTTTTTTTAATCTTTGATGGGGTGGGAATTCCCCTTGTACATTTTGTAGTAGCTTTTCGATTTATTTCTTAAGGCAAAGTATAGTTTGTATTACTTCCCTTAAGTTATGCATATTCTTATTTAAAGCTAAGAGAGATATATATATATATATATATGAAAGTGATTAAATTGAGCTTTCAATAAGAGGAATGTTTGGACCCTGATTAAGGTCTAGATTTGGAAAACCATAATTGTCTTAAGCTTCATTATACAGTACATTAAACTAGGTATTATTATTTTATTTTTTTTTCCAACTACATTATATCTTGAGGGAAGGAGTTATTGTCCCATCAATTCAAAGCACCATATTAATTGGACTTTTGCTTAACCCATGACCATGTATTTATAAAGAATAGAGAGAGTTTAATTGCATAAGAAACTACTATGTTATAAAAGGTTCAACCACATTGAATAGCAAGATGATGTCTAGAAATGGAGTTGTCACTTTGGTTTCTTCTTTACGATTTAGACTAGATTATGCCCCCAATTCAATAGGATTGCACATAGAATGTTGAATTCATTTAGATCACATTCAAGAAAAAGTATATTTGGACTATTCACCATGTAAAGTTATCATAAATCTAATTAAAATTGCACATTATATTCTTTCATCTCTTCTAAATTTGCAATGTTGCAAAAATTCATTGGCTATCATGCATTAGTACACATATGTCCAAGTTATTCCTTCGTGTAAATAAATTCAAATTGAAGTTAAACTTGTTGTATCAAGTTTCTCATTTTGAGGTACAACTAATATGTTTGTTCAGACTATAAAATACTAGATTTTTCTATAATTGCAATACTCAACATATTATCATAATGGATATCTGTAGAAGCTTCAACTTTAATTTATAGCTAACAAAATTCTTCTTAGCTAAACTGCTTTGTATGCTGCATCTGTGGCGGTAATATATTCTACCTCAGGCAATAATAATGATTCTGCCTTTCTCTTCTTCGGTGATCATGAAATAATTATGGATCCTATGCAAACTACATATTGGGGCATGCTTTCCTACTCATTAATTGATTTACTTCAACAGCTATCTATATATATGATAAACTTAAAATCCTTTTCTTTCGCATAATGAATGCCACCTAGCAGATGTCATAATGTCCTCGCATGCTGCATGATATAACTTATATTTTGAATAAATCCAAATTTCAAACTGAGTAGATAGATAATATATAGCCTTGTGTTTATCAGATAAATCAAAGAGACAGCTGAACTTCTGTATACCTTTGGATCAATTTTTCATACTCCATCTTCTTATTACCGTTTCTCTTTTGATGCAAACAAAGCAACAATCTACTTATTGTTGCTCATTTGTAATCTTTTGAATAAATCTTCTAAATATTTTTATCAAGAAATAAATAATTTTACTTATATTGATGAACTTAAATTCTAAGAAATATTTCACATGACCCAAATATATCATCTCTATGTTCTTCATCATTACAGGCTTGAAAGTTTTCGAGAACTGTTGAATGAGAATGAACTTGTTACTCAAAGTTTTTGTGCGTCAAGAGCAAGGAAGAGAGAAAGTTACAACTGGGGTGTGTTTGAGTGAAATGCAAAAAACTGAAATTAAGTTGAGTTGTACAAGTTTTAAATATAGTTCATCCGGTAGGCTACAACACATGCGAAATTAAATATCTAACTAGCAACAACAAACTAACTACTAACAGAAACTTAACTACAAACTAACAGTGACTAACTAACTCTAACAGCAAAAAATGAAAATGATCAGTAAATACTTCTTTGGTAAGAAGTCAGCAAGTTGTTGATGATTGGAAACATAGATTCACAAAATGACACTCTCAATAACCTTATCACAAACAAAGTGTAAGTCTATCTTTATGTGTTTAGTGCATTCTTGAAACACTAGCTTTTTAGCAATGTGTAAGGCAGATTGGTTATCACAAAACTTCTGGATGGGCAACTGACACTAAACATGAAATTCATTTAGCAAAGTGACTAGCCACATGACCTTGTAAGTCATAACAGTAAGGGCACAATACTCTGATTCAGCTAAACTACGCGAAACAATAGATTACTTTTTTGACTTCCAACTAATAGGTAAGCTTCCAAAGAAAACACAAAACCTTATTGTAGACCTTCTAGAATCAAGACAACCACTTTAATCCAAATCACTATAAGCTCGAAGAACATAGTGAAATTTGTTTAGAAAAAGAAAACTAATGGGAATCGAGTCACTGGCCCTTTAACTTGCAGTCAAGCCCGAGGACTAGAAGGCTTGACAAGACGTATTCTTCTACTCGAGCTGACTCCTATCAAGTCCAAGTATTTCCTTACTAAGTGTAGATATTTAATTTTTGCGTGCCCCCTCCCCCCTAGTTCTAATTTTTGTTTTTTATGGGGTCTTAATTCTAAAATAAAAAAAAAAACAATAAAATAAAATAAAAATTGGAAAAAATCATAAAAATACAAAAAAAAGTGAGAAAAGAAAAAATTATAAAATCTTTTAGATTTTAGAAAATAATTTATTTTAAGGTCAACAATTTTAATTTTAATTTTAACTCCATTCGAATAATTATTTTAGAGAGTCATGTGATATAAATACAATTCGATTGTACTAAATATTGAGACACAAGTTAATGGCCTAACAGATAAATACATGTACTTAGCATTGGGTATTAACTAGCAATGTTGGGTTCAAATCTCGATAAGTACTTATGTGCTTTTTATTTTTTACTTTTCATTTTTGCAAAAATTGGTTGAGTGTGTGGGATTCAAATTTAATTTTTTGAAATCTAATCAAATTTTTTGAATCTAATGTGATAAAGATTTAAAAGAGCCATGATTTATTTTGATTTTTATCAAATCAGATTTTGAATCGTGAATAAAAATTTAAATCGATATACATGATTTTAATCTAATTTGATTTTTATCAAATCAAATCTAAAATGATATAAAAATTCGATTTGATATGATTCTAAAGATTTGATTTTGAACTTTATAAATATTGATCACACGGCGTAAAATAAAAAATTACCGAAGTCTCCAAAAACAAATCAGACTCTCCATGCTCGTGCTAATGAATCTAACCTAGGCCACCTTCTCTTATTCAATCCATTAATTCACCACCAAAGCCTCTACCACGTTCCACGACAAGCACGTAGAATTCACACGTGCCGCACTTCACCACAACAGCTATACATGCCCGAGCACAACAACATGACAGCAGCATCAGTCGCACGTCCGCAGCAAGCAAGCACGTCCAGTTTTGCTCGACTTCACGAACACTGACCAACTTCAATCACGCATGTCCGACACAGTTGCTGTCCAACAATTAAAGCACACCAACGCTGAAGCACACCATCTTCAACAAGCCACCAACAACTCCATCACACTAACACTATGACAGCAGTCGAATCTACTACTCCGTCACGCATGCTATTAAACTTCGCAACTCGGCAGCACTCCATCGACAATCTTCAACTTCGCATCGTTGCCTCACCCGTAACAACTAACATACACCTACCATCTTCTCCATCCATTACAACGACGTAACCACCACAGACCAAGTGTACTCGGTGAACACAACATCTACACTATTTCGCTTATCACCGCCCCTGACCATCAATTCAAGCCACAAACCGCGACTCCGATCAACGATCTAAGTCCACCACACACAATTCATGTATGACCAGCAGGCCACTATACTGTTACGAACTCCAACGCCTGACTTCACACACGCCTCACGCTATCCAAATCCACGCATGCTGCTACAACAGACATGTTCACCACGTCCACAGCACAACACCCAATAGCAATCAGCAAAGCACATCTTCGTCCCTCCGCCTCGCTGCAGCAACTAAGCGCAAGCTCTCTGTTAACGCACCACCGCTAATTACGAGAGATCCAACATACCTTGCACTGTCGACCGCTGTTCCAACATTGCACGCAATTACGTTCTGGTTGCAGTACATCTCCATTGCCGATCACCAATGAACTCTACAATTCACCGAATAGCACTACAACGAGCAGCAACTAAGGTTCGGTTGCTGGAAATTGTTTTTTTTTTTTATTATTATTATATTAGTTCCTTAATTATTTAATAGTATATATACATTATCTATGTAAATATATTAGTTTAGGAAATTTTTAGTATTAGTTTTTATATTAAGTATATTTCTTGATATTGTTAATTTACTTATGTAAGATAATTGACTAGTAGTAATATAGATATAAAGCAATATAAACATTAGATAAGAGATCATTATGATTAGTTTTTTTTATTACATATATACATTATTATATTTTATTAGCTAACATGATATATGTGTATATATGTATATATATTAGGCTAGGAGACTTTTAATATTAGTAGATTATGCAATTTTATTAGTTTATTTAGATAAATAGTTGTTAATAGTAGAAATATAAATGTGGAGCTTAGGATTTTTTTAGGATTAAGTTCTTTTTTTCAGAAATCATCATATAGAAAATTATTGCTTTTTTTTTAGAAATAAAAATTAACAAAAAAAAAAATTTTACAAAATGATTATAACATCTTAAAGAGTTTTTTTATCACTCAAGAGTTAAGACACCTTTAGATTTTTCTTTTAAAAAAATGAATCGAATCAATTAAATCGTAAATTTGGTCCATTTTTTTAAAAATCAAAATCAATCAACACATTAAAATTTTCAAAAGAACTATAATCGTTTGATCTCGGCTATCGAGTACATAAGTAACTTCGGGACAACGATAAAATCTGTAGAAACTTAGAGTTTTTTTTTTTGTTTTTTTTTAAATATTATAATTTGAAGAATAAACCTAATTTCGATAAATAAATAGTGGTACCCGCTAAGATTTAATAAGTTAGCCCCTGAATTCAGAACCCTCTGATTTTTCATTCAAATTGAAATCAAAGATCAATAGCCAAACCGTAATCAATCCACCCAATTGATTACGGTTTCTTTTCTTTTTGTCGACTCTGGTCAGGTAACTACTCCAAAAGTTTTTAAATAAAAAACCAGAATTATCTAATTTTTTTAGTCGATAATTAATCTTAAATGGGTTTGAGTTTAGCATTAATTAGAAAGTAGGAAATAAAATTTAAATAGAAAACCGAATTTCAAGCTTGACACCAAGTCACTCCTTAAGCCGTACCGAATGACTCCTAATCTCTCATAGATAGAATGCCGAGAAATGAATGCCAAGATAACATCCAATCCTCCCTCATACCTGACGACTTACTCGGCATCATCCTTGCCGCTATGCCAAGAGAGAGACCCTGAATTATAAAATCCATCCCTGCTCGAACAAGCCAGCCGACTGTACTGTTTTGTCCGCATCTTCTAATAACCTCACCAATGCAGCATCCCCACGTATACAGGACCACGTGTAGATTCCACCTCACTAATTATTGTTTCTGTGAATATTCATTTTTACCCTTTTGTATTATTATACATTACTATTTTAGGATAACCCCTACTTTTCCTTTTCCCCTTTAAGCAAGTCATCCTTAATTCTTAGCTATAAATATCCTTTATATTTGTAAGCCACAAATATAACAAATTACAATTAATACACTTGAGCATTTTTCCTTCCCATTATAAACACTCTACTGTTTTACACCCAGCATCACTCTTATCTTACCCCTTGAACAAAGCTAGGTGGCGAGTAACCTCACCGAACCAATTTATACGTCATATCGAATTATGCCGTAAGTTCTCAAAAGTTCCATTAGTGCATTATATTCTCTAGAGCTATTCATGGTTTTTACTTACTTTTCATTTGTCGTTCATTCCTTTCACGCATTTCCGCCATTAACTCTTTCGAGCTTTCTACAAGTTCAGACTCATTCAATGACCAACCTTATCAGTTCTTGATCACAATTAGCAACAAAGACCCTACCCTAGACTTTGTTTGAGATATTGCAATATACAAAATAAAGTAGCTTAATGAGAATGCTTAGGACAATCCATAAACTGACTGAGGATATCAATAACATAGGCAATATCCAACCTTGTGATGGAGAGATAAAGTAATTTCCCAACAATCTTCCTACATGCAATAGGATCAATGTAAACAAATTCATCATGCTTAGACAAGTTATGGTTTAAGACAATAGGAGTATTAGCGGGTTTACTTCCCAAATAACCAATCTTAAAAAGAAGCTTAAGTACAAATTTGCGTTGTGAAACCACTAATCTTATATCAGACTGAGCAACTTCTAAACCAATAAAATATTTAAGCACTCCCAAATCTTTGACTTTAAAATGAGCTACTAAAAACTTCTTACAATCTTCAACAACATCACTATTCTTACTTACAATGGCAATGTCATCAAAATATATCAAAATGACTAGAAAATCATCACCATTACCCTTAATGAATAAAGAATAGTCACTATGTGATTGAACAAAACCATGTAACAGCAAACAAGAAGTAAGTTTTGCATTCTATTGTCGAGAAGCTTGCTTGAGACCATACAACGACTTATTTAGTTTACAAACTAAACATCCTATAAAGGAAAACTCTTATGTCTGACCAATAAGCTCAAGTCCTTATGGAAGATCCATATAAACTTCCTCAATCAAATCACCTTTGAGAAATGCGTTATGCACATCCATTTGATAAACATGCCATTTGTTCATAACAGCCAAACAAAAGAAAGTCCATACTAAAGTGTACTTAACAACTAGACTAAAAGTATATGTATAGTCAAAACCTCTTTTTGGTTATACCTTTTAGCAACCAAGCAGACTTTGAATCGATCAACACTACCATCAGCTTTAGTTTTTAATTTGTAAACCCACTTACATCCTACTGTATGTTTATCAGGTGGCAAAGTTATAATGGAAGTCTAAGCTAAATCTCAACATCCTGCAATGTGATGGTCGCCTATCCAATGGGTAGGTGGAATTTATGTGTCTCGAGCCTCAATCTCTCAATAAGTACCGTAATCATATGCCAATCCAACATAATAAATAGAAGTTATGCAACTCTCCAGAACCCAGCCTCCCGTATGTAAGGCTCTACCATATGATGTATAGGGATATCCCACTTATCCTTATGTAATAACATCTCACTACGCCACACTCGTAGTGTATAAGTCGCCTTCTAAACAAACATTCAATTAAGTTAGCAAGTAACACATCTTTAATAAAAGAATTGATTGTAAATGATAATGATATTACTCACCCTGGCCTCCTAGACGGCTTGTGAATGGTGACTGGCTTGCCTTGCAAGTACGCGTAGATCAATCGATTTCGGCTCTATCTATCCTACGAATGCATATAAACATGTTTAGTATACTAAAAAAAAAAAATTTAATCATTACACTTATGAATGTATTATAATGTAATGCCTAGATAAAAAAGCAATATATACTAGCTCTATTAATCTTCGAACACCTCCTCTTATTATGTCCTTCCCGCTCACATGCGCTGCATCTAGTTTTGTCCAACCACTCTCAAACATCCATCTCCATGTGATATCGCTTATGTCTAGGTTTACCTTTCTTTCGTAATAAGTCAATCTTCAAGTGGAGATAAAAAAAATTAACTTGTGGCTAGTTCAACTCGTCACCAATCGGGTAGAAATGAACTCAGTAACAATCTATCTAATTTGCCCACTTATACCATAGTCCTATTGCCGATGATGAGGCTTACTCAATAACAATCAGGTAGAAACTGCCTGCTGGACAATATTTCACCAGTACAACAATGGGGCTTACTCGGTCCATCTCCGTAAAATGGCTAAATCGGTACACTGCTTCCAACAACATATGGTCTCACTTAGGTCTCTTCTAAATCCTCAATGTGGTCATCTTTGAAGCCAATATCATCCTCATCCTCATCACCATCACCATTCCCATCATCCTCATCACCATCCACATCTACCCTATCCTCTCAATCATTGTCAACATTTATGTCCATGTGCACTCTCTCTACATACGAATCATAAGACTCTTTATGTTCGATAATAGGACCTAATACTTCGTTAAGCTGCTCTTCTATGATATTCACATGCTCGTACTTAGAGAAATCCATGCATGGTTTATTTGATTGATCCACATTTGTTTACTCTGCACCGATCATTGTTGACTACATATTGGGATCCGGAAGGATTGGATTATCTAACTCATATATTTCATGCTTGTCCCAAGCATTCAATTTCCCAATGTGTCTTATGTACGCTTCTTGAATACTCTGTTCCCTAAAAAACTCCACCATATAAATGAAATTCTCAACATCTCCATTATCTCTACAGATCATCAACTTGTAGACAATTCCAACATTACAAAAAAAGGGATGTCTATGCACGAGTTCAACACCACTCGGATTAACTTTGACGTATCCACAAATTTTCCAACTAAAATTAAAGAAGTTCAAATCCTTCCTAATTTTCAACTTCTTAATGACCTCCATGTTATATTTCGACCCCCAACTACCCATCACTATATTTATATTCGCATAAACAATAACTTTTATATAATCTATCATTTCCATCTTAGTAATGCCACGACTAACCAAATATTTAGATGACATCAAAAACTTTATCTACACACTAAGCAACAACTTTACAAAATGCACTTAGTCATCTCATTAAACTGCGTAGCAAACTACCTAACTTTAACCTTTTAATTCAACCTAACATAATAAAAATGCCAAAAAAAAAAAAAATTACACAACAGTTTCCACCTACGTTTCAATATTTTTTATACCCACATTCGTATAACTTATGTTCCACAATACAAATATTCATAAATTTAGAAATTTAGACAACATATAATAAATTTTCATGAAATATTAATAATTTACACAATTTACGATACTTCTATAATTACGAAATCTACATAATTAAGTAACAATTTTTTTTCTAGAAAAAAATTTGCATAATATCAATTATTATTAATATAAAATATAAATAAATAAATAACATACCTATAAATTATGAATTATTACTCACTTCAAACGTATATTCGCAATAAAAAATGATTCAATACTTCAATTATTAGTTTCCTCAAGTTTTCTCTATATTTTAAAATTTTCAAAAATAAATATAAATAAAAATAAACTCTAACCGCACGGATTAAAATTTATATAAATAGTATAGTAAAAGCACATTCAGTTATAAAAAATTACATTGAAAATGCATCCACCATATACGCTTTTAATATAAAAAACATAAATAATTGAAAATGCATTCACTTAATATACCTTTACTAAACCATATTCATGTTTTCTTTTTTAAAATGAGCTCTTTTCTATAATATTTTTCGAAAAATAACCAATATTCATATAAAACTAAAAAAGAACGCATGAGTATTGAGTAACAGAAATCGGATAGAACTTCCCGAGACCTCCACTAATCTGTTCTTGGACACCGACTCTACTCCTTTTAAGTGATGGATCGATAGTCTTTCGTAAAACGAGGCCCACGCTCAATCCATTTATAGTGTTCTGCTCAAATCCAGATGCAAACCACCACTGAAGCTTGAGTTGAAATTCATCAATGTGAGTCGCAGAAGCGCAAGTAAAAACATTGAACTAAGTTGGCCATCCATTATCTATTGATGAAACATGTACCCAGAAAGACATAAGGTTTCACCAGGATGTCTCGTACATAATAAGTGACTTACTTATGCGTCGCGTGATGGGCACAAAGTGAAACAGCTTGCTCATGTCTTAATCCCAAAGGGTTTGATATGTAAAGTTCTCCAGCTTCCTAGGGTTTGCAAGAAAAATTAACTCTTAAACCTCTTATTAAGTTAAGCATGTCTACAGCGTCAGGGTACTTTTCGCCAAGACAAATTGTACCCTGGTGGCAATTACATAGCAGATAGATACAGACCCAGCATGTTTGGTACTCAGATATTGCATGGTCCACATATTTGTAGCACTTGATTAATTAGGGAAAAGAACACTCGGCATTCATACCAACCCTGTAGCACTTGATGAACAGGAGTTGAAACTGGAGCACAAACAACTCAACTCGGGCAGAATTTTCATATAATTAGATGAGACTTTCCTATCTAAAATCTCCAAGCCAATAATCCCATCATAAAATCATGTTGTATTCTTCAGATGATAGTGGCATCAACGTACAACGAAGACACCCAACTTAAAACCATCGCATAATGATAGTAGCAGAAGCATACTGGGATCCCATTCCAGAAATTTTCAATCACATTAAAATTGATTTCCAGTTTCCACACTAAAGACTTTTTATTTTATTTTATACATACTTATTAGGGAAAAGGGTCTCAAAAACTGCAATATGAGAAAGGATCAGTGCTACTCATCGTCTTTGTATGGATACTCTTCCGGGACTTGCTTAAGAAGTTTCACCTGTAACTCATAGGCATCATCTCCTCGGAGCATATCTCTTATCCATGTGACTTCAGTCTTCATGGACACCTAAAAGCAGGAATTGAAAATTAGCAGTCTGATCAACAAGTTACTCTACCACTATGAGGCAAATATGCGCTTGAGTATGAAAGGTAAAGAAAAGGAAAATTACATAAAACATGACCTATGTTTTAGCGCTCTATAATCATTTTTTTTTTTTTTTTTTTTTTTTAACAATCATATAACCTATGTTTTTGTTTTATCACTATCTGCAAATAGTTGGGCATACACATCAGCTATTTAATTGGATTTGTCCTGATTCACGAGAATTAATGAAAATGTTTCTGCCCACTATAAAAAGGCAACAGTTTGGGCAGCTGGGCAATTTATTTGCCATTGTCTAGACCTCCTCATCTATCTAAACCTGTTAAACTAAAATTAACAGAATATTTATTTTGTCAATGCAAAGAAACATTTTCTTTCTAATCCAAGAAAATCTTCTTTACCCAAAAAAATCTTTCTTAATTCAAAATTAATTTGATAATGCATACCCTAAAACCAAGTGATCTAAAGTGGACTTTGATGTACCATCAAAGAGCTCATCTTTTCCTTTCATTGCAGCCCTTTTCTATCATGGGATAGTTTCTTCATATGCATGTTCTTTATGTTCTGCAGATCAAATACAGTTACTTCATGGGCTTGAGCTCATCATCATGGTGTTCTACACCATGATATCAAAGGCTCAAACTTGTTGGTGAACAATAATGTAAACAATGAGATGGCTACATCTTTTAGCAGCCCACAAGTCTTTTGGTGCCATTTCCAAACAATGATTAATAGTTGGTCCAAGAGGATGATCAACCATACTGGGACTGAGACACAAGCCATACCCCTACAACAGGCAGCAGTGGGGAATTTTCCACAATAAACAAAAGCCTAACAGAGCAATGATGCGTGGAAGTAAAAGGCCCACAAGTCATGAACTTCTTTTCCTAGAGAAGAAGCAGTGACGATATATGGAGAATAAGCATCAAACTCTGTGCCATCTGACATATCTTAACCTATTGGTTAAGGTAAGATACTTTTTGTATTTTATAAAGATGGAAAGGTACAACAAAATGGAAGCACACTTAGAAACCTATAAGATTGATGTAGACATCAAAAGAACAAAAGGATGCCTATGACAATAAAATGGCCCTTAAAGCTCAAAGTGCTTCCATGGAATAAATGTACAACAAAAACAGCTTAAGAGAAAACAATTACAGAAGGCACAAAAGAATAGTCCTAGTTAAGAATTGGAAAGCATGAGCTGGACTCCCAACAAGACAGGCATTTCTTTCCTTCCACAAACAGTAGCACATTGCAGCAATGGCCCTTCTTTGTTTCTCACTAACTAGCCTCCCCAAGGCTGAAATCAATTCTGAAAGCAAAGAAAAAAACTGAAGGTCTTCCAATCAACCAGCCTAGATAGTTCTCAACATTCCTCCAAACTACCATAGTGCGTTTACAGTTACAAGAAAAGGTGAACATGGGATTCCTCTTTCTTCACAGCATAAGTGACAGCAGTTATTGTGGATTACACTCCATACAACCACCTTATTCACGGTGTAAGTCTCTCGTGGGCAATAAGCTAAAGTACAAAAGGATGCCTGGGAGATGATTTGTTCCAAGCAGTCTTAAACCAGTCCACACTTGGAGAAAAATCACACACAAACAAGAAAGCTAATTTGATAGATAGGTCTTTTGAAGGCTCCAACTTCGAAATTAATTTGTCCAGATTGGAGCCGTTCGGTTCCAGATCACCTAGATCAGCTTTAATCCGCTCCCATAGATCTCCCCCCCGACCATTCCCAACCTGATTCGCTAACAAAGGAACAAAACCTTGTTTGTTTATGCCATCTAGTCTCCAAGAACACTCCTGTCCCCAACCAATCTACAGTGGGACCCTTTGGATGCCAAAGATCACACCAAAAGGAATTGTATTACCATTTCCAACTTACCACTTTAGGAGCTGAAGCACAAGTGGCCTAGCTTGCAAAATTTTCCTCCATGCCTAAGAAGCATCATTTTGAATCTTAATATAACAAAAGTTTCACCCTTTAAATATCTCAAATTTTACTCAACTTAGCCAAAGAGTGTCTCCATAATCAGCATGAAGGTTCTAGATATGCTTGAGTTAAGCTACTTGATTCCATAACTCCAAATCAACGATACCCAAACCTCCTTCATTCTTTGGCTTACAAACATCATCCCAACATACTTTTGCTTTGGCCCTTTCCTCATCACTTCTATTCCACAAGGATCTTTTATATTTGGATTCTAATAAGTTGATGATACTCTTTGGAAGGATAAAAATAGAAGACCAGAAGACTTGAAAAGAGAAGAGAACGCTCTTAATTAATTACAAGCCTCCAACAAAAGAAAGCGATTTGCCAGTCCAAAGAAAGATCCTTGCAGCAACTTTGCTTGCTAGGTTCACACATATCCCTTTAGATAGCTTGGGATCCATAAGTGGAACCATAAGTACCGGATCTGCAACATGGAAACCCTAAAATGTTTCCAATCTCCACTTTTGTTGCTTCTCCAACCCCTCTAAAGAATAGTTTTCATTTATAGGGTTAGCTTTAAGGCCCGACAGCATGTACAATTCCCCATTTATGCTGACAGAGAACATGGGAGAAGTAATACATGACATAACCCAATTGACAAATTTGGATGGATAACCAATATTGAGAAGCAGGGCTTGGACAAAACTCCACCTAACATTCTCAAATTCTAAATTTTTTAGAATTTTCTTTCTTTCCAAAATCAATCAGTTAGAATGGTTTTTTAATTTTAAATTGCAATTTAATATTACATTAACATTTTTTTAATGAAACTAAGAAAAAAAATTAATTATTATTTCAACTAAAAAATTGTGACTTATTATGATTGGCAATATATTACAACAATTCATATGCATAGAACAAGGATAATGAATTCAACCAATAGAGTCCTCCATATATTATTTCAATAGAAACTAGAATTTTGATATAAATAATAGGTTGCCCCTCCCAGTAATTTAGTGATAATAATTAACTAATTCATCACATTGGAATATGGTGATGGTGCAAATACATTCCATACTTTTAACCCAACTCAAGCTGAAGAAACCTATTCAATGAACACTGGAAATTCCCTTCACCTCTACCATACTCCCAACTTGGTAGTTTCCACCCCCAAGGTGGTGGTGGTGGCCTTGAGTTGCAGCAACAGCAGCAAGGTTTGATTTTTTACTTGTCATTTCTTTTTCTTCTCTTTGGACTTTTATTATTTTTTATTATATTTTTTAATTAAACATATTTAGTAACATTGTTGCATTATATCAATTATTATGAACCAACAACAAGCTAACCCGTGTCTTAATTAACATTAACAAAAATTAACAAAACGAAGGTCATATGTTTGTCAACAGAAAAAATTCAGACCAGGAGTTTGAAAAGCCAAAACCACGAGTCACATCTCTTTGTAATTTTCCCAAGAAAAAATTACGAGCTTTTAGATCTTCTTGTTATACAATTAAACACAGGAATGCACAACTGGAACTTATCAACCAGAGAAATGAATGGTAAGTAGGAATTTTACTTACCATCTCCAGAGCCCCTCTTATAACTCCACTTAAGACATTGCAATAATAAAGTCCTTGGCATGTGTCAGGCAGCTCCACAAAGTCAACCAAGGGATTGTCCTCCAAAACTAGACTGCAACTGGTCCCATCAGCATCCCAATTGGTAACAGATGCAGTAACCCCCAGGAACATTTTGAAGCCAACCTATAAAAGATGAAGTCAAGTCATCTAAAGCTGAACAATTTCCAACTAATGACATAAGTAACTTCACCAAAGTCTAGAAATGACCTGTGTCTGCAAATTTAGGGTTAATGTATTTTTTTTTGGGCCAAATTTCTAGGGTGATGTCACAGTGCTTTTTTTTTCCCCCTTTTTTAACCATGTACAGTTTGCAACTATAGTTACAGATGCAAAATTCTTGCATATAGCAGTAACAAGAGAGTGAAAAAATTTATAAATGTAAGAAAAGAGTATTCATTGGTTCATTTTCAATTGACTCAACTTATGTGAGTTAGGCCACTCGAGTTCACAGTTAATTGTGATGGAAAGGGCTCATCTTGTATCTCTTCTGAAGGTCAGTTGGCAATAAGGAAGGGGACAGGTTAGTTTTCCATTCGAATTCAAGTAGTGAGATGGAAATTAAGAGATATTTATAGGTTTTTTAAGAGAAGAATCGTTCCAAAAAAAGAATAAGAAAAATAGGGAGAATCCAAGATTGTGGAATTTGTTTTTGGCGTGTTGGAAGAAACTAAACCCAACTCAGCAAATCCTATTAGATTTGTTGATCAGATGAATATAACAACAAATGTTGAGCTCTTTCATTGATATACCCCAGAAAGTCTGATAGAGGCCAGAAATCATATTACGCAATCCCTCAACATATCTATCATAACAAAAAATATGCAAAAAAGAATTAGAAATATATAATTTTGTTGCTACAGCTTACCCTAAATGTTGACAAGCCATTTATCTTGGCTGATGTCTTTCTTTTGGTACCTTAACAGGCTGACACATAATGGATGTCGTTTTCTAGGGTGGTGAAGGATATAAACCCTGAGGGGGTAAACATTAACTATCCCATGCCATGGCAAAAATGGAACCTTGAATGGAAATTTATTCCCCACAAAAATGAATTCTATCCTTTTTTCAAGATTAAATATAACAATGTGATCGAGTTCAGGACCATACCATAACTAGAGCCAATGGACAGATGAAATTTTAAAAGGATCAAACCATGACATAGATTTGTTTAGACTGCTTGTGATAAAAAAATGAGCTGGGTAACACAGAGAAGCAGAAAAGGAGAAGTATGAAGGAGAAACCTTTGCAATCACTTCAGCTGTTTCCCTAAAGTCAACGCATCTGGAGACATTAGCTTTTGCTAGAAACTCATCAATCAGTCTAATGCCAATATTGTAACCCCTGCCAAGTGATAGGAAAATTAAGCCATAGATTCATACAAACAGAAAAAATCAATAAACTGAGAGTGATATATGAGTAATGGCAATGGCAAATCATATTCTAAAAGGAAGATTAATGTCAGTGTTATCTAGAATGGTATTACTGCTGTGTCAAAACATAAAATAGTTGAACTCAAAGATGGGGAAAAGATCAGACCAGCAAGATTTCAATATACAAGCAGAGAACTACTCACTTACCCCAATCTGTAGAAGATTTTAGGTTATCTTTATTTTATTCATCGATACTTCAGATACATATAAAAGGAGACTGGTCAGATAAGGAGAATTCAAATATTCTCCACAAAAGTAGCTAGATACATCAAAATGAGATACTAACGGCTAATAGAACTAGATATGATATAAAATCCTAACAAACTGACCCAAGCATCTCCGACTAAGAGAAATATACAAGGGGAACGAAAAATAAAAGATACTTTACTTACCAATAAAAATTAACAATCACTTTATCCTTGTTATTACTTAGTAGGTACTAAGATAAATATATAGGTTGGAGGTATTGAACACCTACAACCAATCAACCTAAGAGGAAGAATAAAAGATAAACATACATTTGATCAAGCTGTTTGTTGACTTCCTCAACCTCTTCCAGGTCTGTAAGCAATTGGCGCACAATTGCCCCATATGTCAATGTAAAGAGCTCAGCATTCTACATAGCAACAGACAATTAGAAGAGAAACAAAATTAAGAAAAGCACTTCAATAACTATATCTTGTGCGTTGGCAAAAAATAAATAAATAAATCTTGTGCATTTTCTTTCCTAAAAGAGGATGAAGACAGAGAAAGAGTTAATATCCAACATGAAATTCAGAAATATGAAATCAGTAACCAGACCACACATGCACCATAATAAGCACACTCCAACTCTAGAAATACATGCAGGAGATCCTTTCTATATGCTCCAAAAGCAGCAATAGTCACATTTACATCAGGATCCAAATCCAATAACAATCACAAGTCGAGATGCTCCTAAAAATGATATGGAACTATTTGCAAGGTTAATGCAGCAGACGTTTAGAAGCTGGAATACGGTGAAAGACAAAGATTCAAAAGGTTGATGCTCCTAAAGTTCAGTAGTTGCAGCAACTACTTCACCATAGGAACATGCAACATATTAATCAGTTCAGCAGACATAGGAATGAAAACAAATATTCTTTAGCCCAGTAAAAGAGACAGGAAAGCATTTATCTTCTTTTATTTTTCTATGGACTTACCACACGTTCAACGTTTGCAAAGATTGCATCACCAGATCGAGGACCAACAGCCGGCATTGGATATGAAAAGAGTATCTACAAACTATGAGGTAATGACTCGTGCTTCAAATTTCACTCTAACTCCAGATACTTTTATATCAACCTCAAAGAAGCCTTCTCAATAATAATCAGACCTACCACAAGAAGTATTCTTATAAACTTTCTCTTTCATTAATAACTGAAAAAACCACATTGATGTGATATATAATACATCTACATATGTAAGGCAGAATATAGGAACTGCACTTCAATGCTACCAATAACAACGTTCAAAACTCTTAATGCATCAACAAAATGGAATCTATGATACACTAAAAGACAATCAAATTTGATGTGGTATAATATGCCTCCAGAAAGAGCTTGATGGGTCTAAGAGGTTTTCCAGAGCAAAAAGAGTTATGCTCCTCCTGGATCAAGCATACTGCCTAAGCAAAGGTTGATCTCCAAGGGTGAATGAACCTTGATGATAAACCATGCCAAGAGCCCAAATGCAAGAAAAAGAAAAGATTGAGGCCTTATCGAAGAGAATCCTCCAATCTCCAGTTACAGGGACTCATTAGAGAGAACCCTCCAATCTCATAAACAAAAGATAAGCAAAAATAAATTAACTTAATATTTTTGGCTTGTTTATTTCTCTTGTGAAATTGCTTATTTATATAACACTAGGGCCCATAACTTCTAAAAATAAAAAGATATTCTTCCAAGAGTATCCATCATCTTCTAAAATAAAAAAAGAAATTGATTTCCAAATAAATTTACTAAAAAACTCATCCTAAGATGAAAATAACAAAACAAGTGATACATGTATTTTTTTCCTACAATATATCCCTAACAGTACTCCCCCTCTTAGACGAGCTTGTCCCCAAACTCGAATTTCTCACATCTCTGCTACACTAAGGAGGTGGTTCATTAGTCCAAGGGTCAACAAGAGATTGTTCGCGCAGATCAAGTAGCCTGCAAAGTGGTTTTGCACCGTTATTGTAGAGCTTGCATTTGTTCAAATCTAAGATCATGGCAAGTGTCACACTAGTAACGAACCCTCTCATCAGCTTACAACATTTGAATGCAACGATGAAGAATGGGAGTCTCGCCTGATGAATCGGGCGCCAATTGGGGCAAGCATGAAGGAGTAGGTGTGAACGGGGTCATATGCTAGGTTATTGCCCAAACCCCAACCTCCCCCCACCCAACCACCCATGTTTTGGAGTCGCCTAGATCCATTTCCGCCCATTTGAGTGGTTTATCGATGATAGAGGCCAGATTTGGCAGCTCATCTCCACCGACGCTAATGTGATAGCCAAGCCACTTCCACCGGTTGTAGAGCAAAATTACGCTTCTAACTTCAACCTTATCAAGACATTGCATATAATTTTGAGCAAAGGCAATTCCGAACATTATTGACCCCCAAAAGTAAATTGCATTGACATTTAAAACCCTAATCTAAATTGGTGTATAAGACAAGCACAGCCACAGTTGTACGATATTTTGTAACATAGAGAGAGAGAGAGAGAGAGAGAGAGAGACAAAGGAAGGGAGGGAGAGAGAGAGCTTACCTGCTTCCAAGAGAGAACGAACTGTTTCCGACGGCTCCGGTGCCGTTAGCGGTGCAGTGAGTGTGAAGGAGGATACAGTTGATTGGGGATTCGAGCTGTTACTTCTTCGATCTAACATTAGTTAGGGCATAGTTCTTGTAAATAAAATAAATAATATTACTAGATAAATTTAATTGAATGATGTATTAAAAATAATTTTAAAGATTACAAGATTTAGGGGAAAAGGAATTAAATATTGTATTTAAAAAAAAACTCAAAAATACGGTGTTTCAAAAAATAATTCAAAAACCATGAGAGTTGAATTCAGTCTTTTTGAAAGCCATTTTGTTTTGAACTAAGATCCATTCTTTAAAAACTGATTATATACAAAAGTATTGTATTAACAAGTTAGCTTCCCAAAAACGTATTTCTCTACAAAATGGAAGCCAACCTTTACTTAAATTGCTAAATTGGACTTTTCAAAAACAGTTTATATCATCAAACACTGCTAACTTTTGAACGCATTACATGACATAATCCTAAATATGATTATACTTGTTAAATTTGAATTTTTGGTTTTTCGATTTCCTTAACTTTATTTAAACAAAACTTTATATCTATTTAGTTTAAACTTTCGATTGAAATTAAGAAAAATACAGTTTCTATATTTTTGAAGATGTGAAATGAAAACTATTAGCCCCACACGAGGTTTGTAAATAAGTAATTGTCTGATAATGAGCAAGGAATATCCGTCTTTCTGCTAAACAAGAAGACTGCTTCTACGGAAAATACCATTTATAGGTAGTTCCATCGTCAAATGTCCTAATACCCTATCCCATCCATCTGGAAATCTTGGTTCAAAGCCTTCGCTACTGGGTGCAAGATGCCTCGGACCATCACTCCATAGCATGTTGCCACCATCCGGTCTCTCCAATTTAACCGGAACCACAGTTTCTGGATATTTGTCTATGAAGAGCAGATCTAATTGTATTAGTGTCTAGAATTGATTTCTTCTGTGTAATACTAATCGATAGGGCCTCATTGGTAAGTCATTACGTGCAACTATCTCCACTATAGAAAGAAAAAGCAAGAACCAAAAAAATTTGTGCCAAGATAACAGATGCAAAGAAGAATAAAAGTCCTTGGACACGTAATGGATCTTGAAGTACTATTTCTGCATCCCCTTGACCAAACCCACCCACATTAGGATTACTCGTTAATGGCTGATCAAAAACAAAACAGACGAGGGTGGGGGCAATTCTTGTAGTAGCATATTGCTCCGTGGAGCTAAGGTCCAAAATATAGAAGAAAGAGGTGTTTCAACGACCTCTTTTTTTATTCTTCGCGTCCAGGATTACGTCGAACCGAGAGATCCGTAAATCGGCATCCTAATGCATATAGATACAAATGGTCCAATGGGAGCAAGAATTTCCAAGAACATTTGGAACATTTCGTTTCTGAGCAGTGGGACGAAACCAAGAAATAACACCTCACGTGCAACTAAATAAAATAGATAGACTTTTCTCTTCGTCTCAAGTCGATGGATCGTCTCAATTGGAAGATCCCATTACGTATTTACAAAATACCATCTCAATAGCAGGTCTGATTCCAGCATTGAATAGATCAGCTGATAAGAATGAAACGTCTTCCTAGTTATATCGCGAACCTTTTAGATAAACCTCTTAAAGAATTAGAAGGCCTAGTATATTGCAATGTATGATTTGATCGAAATGTGCGAGTTGTTTATTTCAAGAATAGGCTGGACAAAACCAGCTGCACTTTCCGATACCTCCCAAGGAAAATCCCGAATTGGATTGGAAAGGGTGGACAATTAGCTAGAGCAGCGGGTAACTGGTTATTCCCTACCTTGGGACCAAATTGGTTATTAGGCAGAGCCCCGTAACTTCGGGAGAAGGGGTGCCTCTCACAAAGGGGGTCGCAGTGATCAGGCCCGGGCGACTGTTTACCAAAAACACAGGTCTCCGCCGCTCCTATCGAAAATATGATTGAATACGGATTCGAGCCATAATACATGGTTTCATAAAACCGTACGATTTTCCCGATCTAAATCAAGCAGGTTTTACATGAAGAATATTTAGAGTCGCCACTAGTAAAATTGAAAAAGATAATTAAATTAAAACCAATTAAACGGATTTATTTTAATTTAGCCACTAACCTACAATTTTAAAAACATTTTGAAAATTTTCAAAAAACCGGACATCACAAGTTCGAAGTTATCTTATTAAACCCTATACAAGTACCAGCTTAAACTTCTGAATTTAAGTTTATTTTTCAAAATACCTTTATAAAATTAATACCTATTCACAAGTAAATAAATAAATGAAATTGTGTCTAAAAAAAAATGAGAAATAGAAGAATGATTTACAAAAGTAGAAGAATAAATTTTTCCATATTTTTGTGTCACTCCGTAGTTACCTACAAGTACCTACATACTCGTTATTCGAGATCAAACTTTCGTAATTCATTCTAGAAAACTTTAGATATGTTGATTTTTTTTCTTATTTTGAAAATTAGTCGAGTTTACGTCTTTTAGTCATTTAATTTTATTTAAGGAAAATTTTAGAAGGGTCCAAGTTTTGATTTTTCTTTTTTTTTTTTAAAGAAAATCTAAAAGAAACCTTATTTTTGGAAAAAGTTTATTACTTTATTTATGCAAAAAAAGGATTTTTCTTAGAAATATTTACTTATTATCTTTTTCTAAAATAAAAAACTTGCAAAATGAGAGTAAAAAAGAAAATATTTAAGAAAGAGGAAAAATATTTAAATAAAAGCACTTTCTTTTTTTATTTTTTTATTTGAAATAAGATTAAATAAACAAAGAAAAAAGGTTTAAAAAAAAGAAAAAGAAATAAGAGGATCAAATCAGGAGATGAGCGCTGCTTAAACAAACTTGGTCTGTTTGGATTAAGTTAGATCCAGTTGTTGGACCCAAGATTTAATCGACACTTGCCCAACACGTAATTCGGACAAAGAGGAAGTAAGCAATGAGGAGGTGGTTGCTATGAGCCATTCTAAACTGATTTTCAAGCAGGAAAGACTAGTTTCATGCAATTTTTCTTGATAAATGGGGGTTTGGTGGTGACACCTTGGTGTTTGGTGGACATTTTTGGTGTTTCAAAAATTGGTAAGAGACGTAGTGTTTGTTGAACTCGAGCAAGGGTTGTTTAAAGGATGAGGGAATGTCAAATGGGTGCTTGGGAGGTCCTTAAGTGTCCTATGATAGTGTTTATGAATGGACAAGTGTTTTAGGATCTCGAATGGATGGCGCAAGGGTTTCATGGCAACGATTAGTGGTAATGTTGGTTTAAGTGATTAGAAGGTGTAGCTCTACTTGTAGAGTTGGCATTCGAAAGCTTGGTACCTGGGGAAGGTAGTAAAGGTAGTATCCTAGCTCAAAAAAGATCGAAACATCGTAGATTTTAAAGAAAGAATGTCACAAACCTTAGAGAGAAAAGGAGCTTTAATGGGTTTTTAAAGGAGATTGTGAGTGAGGTTGATGCTCGGACGAGGATGTGTAGGTATTATTTATAGGATCTTGACCTCGAACAATCTTGGAAGGTGCCATTAATAGCTCAATCAACCATGAGTGGGCCACTTCGGGTCAATCTTCAGAACAAGAGAAAAAATGCGATTGGAGTGATTATTAGAGTAATATAGTTGATATTATTGCTAAAAGGGAAGAAAGGAAGTTTCCATTCATATTCTCAAAGTTCAAATTTAAAGGATCGAACAAGAACTAGAGTCTTGGATTTTGATTTTTTTTTTCCAATTTTCTAAGGTTGATTTGATCCTTAAAATCATTAAACTTGGACATGTTTTTGGATTGAATACAAATTAGACCATGTAATCTATACAATTTCACCATTAATTTGGTGAAATCGTGTAAAAAAGAGGATAAAAAATAGCCTTGAAAAGGAAGTAATAAGCTAATCATGCACAAGAAAGGGAAGGAATCTATGAGAAAATGATGGAAAATTTACACACAAGTAAAACATCTATTAAGATTCAAACTTGGATTTCCTCTTACACAAGTACGCATCCTAGCTAGCTATGCTAACTTTCATTCCTAACATATGTTGCAAACTAAAAATCTTTATTCAATTTAAACGGCTTAGACCGAATTTAAAACAACAAATCCAATTCTGGCTAAATCAAACCCCTTATTAACCGATTCCCAACCAATTGAAAATGCCAATATTAAGATCTAAAAGCCTATTATGCTTATATTGAAAAATATTTTCAAAATAAGCATAATTTGATAAATTTTCGAGTCTTAGTTTGTATTTTATTCAATTGATTGAAAATTAATTCCTTTTTAAAATAATTTGGAAATAGTTTCGTTAATCAAGGACTCTCTGAAGAAGTATCTGAAAATATCTTTATTAATTAGGAATTTTTTAAAGAAGTATTCGAAAATAATCTTACTAACTTAAGAATTCTTTGATTAACCTGTGGATACTATGTTAACTAAGTATCTCATGTCACGTATCTTCTAATTAGGTCTTTGGACCAGAAATTAACTCATTTTTCCAAATAAACTAATCTTCTGAATAACTGTCTGAACATGGTCTTTTTATAAGTTTACTCAAAATAACTCACCCAACATCATATTTTAGATTACAGATATGTTATATCACACTTATAAATTAAGGTTATTATACCAAGTAACACCATTTTACTAAATTCTTTAAATTTACATACTTACCTATTAATGTATCGATACTATGACCACTAATTTATCTAAATTTTATCTCTTACTCAAATAACACAACTCTAAATTGGTCTTCACAATAGGATATGATCTAAATACACCACAAAACCTGATATTAAGAGTTTCATTAAACTCCATACGCCAAATTTTCAAGAAAATGAAAATTTTAATCTAATTTAAAGGCTAAAAAGTATCTAAAAATCATAGATTTTTTTTTTTTTGTCTGAAATCTCTTCGTACAATGTTTACATGCAATATAAGTATTCTCTAGAAAAATTTTGGCTTAGCAACTACATCGATTGGCTTATTTAAATAAGTTTGAAAATTGATCGATTTTGCATAATTTCTTAAGGAAGTACTGTATCCACTTAAAAAATTTTCAATCTAATTTTTCCCCTAAAAGTATATATAAAAATATGTATAAGTAATTTTTTTTTAAATTTTCGGAATTAATTTGATATTTTTATTAATTTAACTAAAATCGGACAAAAACTAGACTCATCGAAAAAATTTGGCCTTCGACTACCACCTTGTTAGAATCATCAGGCGCTGCCTCCACTATCAAGGAGTGATAGTAGTTCACTCCAAAGTTGCCTTAGCACTTGAGTTCCGTTGATTTGCTCAATTTGTATAGTGTTTCTTTCTAATTTTTCTAGATTTTTTCTTACTGATTGATTCTAAAATTTTCTTAAATTCCCAAAGAGCCAAGAAACCTTCTGGAGAGAAATGGTGACATTTCCTAGGTTGTAAAATGGTAAATGGCATTTTCTCTCTCCACTTAAGCTTATATACTCCTAAATCATGCATGATAAGTATCACTTAAAGTTTCTTAATTCATCAACAGTTGTCCACACTTGTCCATGCCTCGACTAGTACAAATGTGATGTTTTTGTCAATTTTTAGGAATTTCTTATGATTTTTCTCATAATTACTTAGTTAATTATACTTAAGGTATTTTAAGCACTTTCTGGTATATAAATATATATAATAATTACATCCAGAGGAATACGTATTGTGTTTATATATTATTTTAGAGCACTTAATAATTTTTATGTCCAAATAATTTATCTCCAACATTTGATTATCTTCTATCATCTAATTTATACGTCTACGTGAGTAAATTACAATATAATATGATTTAGTTAATTCTATTATTTTATTAAAAATAGGTATTCCGATCTCGCGACGTGCTCTCATTTAACTTTTAAGATCTATACATGAAATATTTCCCTAATTGGTTAATTCTCATGTATGCCTTAAATTATTAACTCAGATCTAACACGTAAGATTACGAACTCTCAAAAGCTAATACTTAAGACTAGAGAAATCCTATACGTAATTTTACAAGGCTCACAAACAACACACAACAACATATGGTAAGACCATTTGTCTCATAAAGGTCCGTGCTATTCCATTTCTTTAAGGAAAAGTAAAAGGAAAGTCTGTGCACAATGATAGCCGGTATCCATATTTCCTTTAAGGCATATAGTATTCTATTTCTTATACACTATGAATAAGATTGTTTAATATCTAATGCTCAATCACTTTCTGTACGAACATTGTGTAAAACAAATATTCATCTTTACCATAGTAGCAAAAGATAACTTACAGCTATGTTAAGCATGTTTGACACATAAGTTTCCATTTGTTTGGACATATGGATGGACAAATGGAATGACAACGCATACGTAGGAGTTACATGTCATTGGGTAGATAAAAAGTAGCAATCATAGAAAAGGTGTAACGCCCTAGCACCCAAAGGTATTACAACCTACTATGTGTCCCTACCATTTAGAAACACGTTAAGGCTCTAAAACTAACTACAATCTCCATAATTATTTCTAATAATTGTTTAACAGGTACAAAATGACAAATACATGAATTTGAGTGACTTAAAGGCGAGTCACTTTAGCCACAAACACAATTAAATAATTAGAACTTGATCTTTTACAACATATAAAACTAACTGTCTCTCTTTCCTAACTCAATAATAGCAATTTCTACAATTGTTATAAGCTTATTGAATTGACCTGCAACTATAAAAAATAGAAAAGTGAGCTGAAACTTAATACGGATGCACAAATACATATGGATGTCAAGCCTAAAACATACGTATACATATAATGCAACCATAACAAAATATAAGCATACAACAATTAAATTATCTTCAATTTAGGTTAACATACAACATAGGGGTACTTATGACCCTGCCATACCTTGATCTTTGTCCACATATATAAAAAGATATAAATATACATTTTCCTTTAAGTTCATTACGACCAGAATCTAGAGTTTATAAACCAAAAACCTAAAAATCTAACTGGGTTATCTCATATAAAAGTCCATTAGGGAAACCTCATATATGATCAACAATCGCTCATCTAGTGAATTGCTACTGCGGGCCCCTAAAGTAAGCAAGTCAAGCAAAATCAGTAAAGCATTTATTCAAGCCAAATATAGATTATTCCAGTTATTTCCTTTTTAACCTAGTAAGTATAACCATACAAATAAGCACCACATACTTGGAAAGCCGAATCTAAACCAAAAACAAAGTCCGAACTAACTATAAAACCTAAATCTAACAACTTGATAGTTAACTAAAATCCACAACTTTAGATCCCGTACCGATTAGTTCTAACCACCCATTCAAGGAGAACTCGAACTCAATAACCAGCATCAATCCATATGAAAAACAAGCATATATATTAACCTTCACTATTCAGCAACTGAGTTCTACTTAAATTTATTTGTGAACCTATTTATTTATTATTTGGTAATACTTTAGCTTATCACTTTAAAGATTCCAAATGAAAATCATCAAATCAAATAATAAATTAAGAATGGAAATTGGAGATAATATAAATATGTAATACAATAAAGCCAAAAGTTAACATATTTATATATAATATTATTTATTTACTTTAAATCGTAAGGTACGATATGTATATCTATAAAAGAAAATATGAAATGGACACATGATGAGGCTATCAAAATACGTAATATTTTACTAATTGATATAGTAATAAAAGAATATGTACTTTAATCGGATAATATTATAGTTTGTAGAAATACTTAAGGAATAACATTTAGTAATGGGAATCCAAAACAGACATATTTTACAAATAATATAATATACTATATAATTATAATAACTATCGTAATGCTATCAATATTTATAATAAAGCATCACAATAATAAGTTAATATCGTTATAAACCAAATAAACACTTGAAATATGTATACAATATGGGTGTTAACATAACTATACACCAAGCCAAAAAATAGTGTCCCTACACCAAAATCATTAGGAAAAGGAAATCCAATTTCATAATTACACTTATACACATAATTCAACTTATGACACAAAGTATAATAATAACTTTCATATAAAATAACGATACAATGATGATAACTAAATTAATTTATAATAAGAATAAAGTACTAACTAAAAAATTACTTTTCACATGAAAGTTACCTAAAAAATTACATTTCACATGAAAGTTACCTAGCAAAGGTAAGATGGTCATGCCAACAATTACACATCTTTATCGTATGTTATTATTACTATATCTACAAAGCTTTACCAACAAATTTTCACTAGTTAAATAACAATAGGTAGTATAAAAATATTATTGTTGTTGTTATTATTGTTATTATTGACACTTCCTTAATACTATATGAGTATTAGATCCTTTAACAACGTATGGAAATGGAGTAATGAATAATATAATATGTCACACCCCAAAGCGGCAGAGTCATAACAGCCCCGCCATGTAAACCATTCTAAGATAGAAGTTGGCCTTATAATCGCTATCTTAGACCTGATCTATACAAGGCATCCACGACTAATCCGCTTTAAATTAAACAGCTTATAATTTAAATAAATCATTTACCTAAGAAAGTGAGAAAATTTATATATATATACTATAATTCAGTTATTACATTATCAAAAATGAAAAATTCTAAAATAAAACAAAACTTAGACCTTAAGAATATATGTTTGTTCTTCAAATATTTTTCCTCACTCCCTAGGATCCAGTAGTTGCTAGCTTCAGAGTAGTTGCTTGTCGCTTCTTAGCCAGCACCTGCACGACGTCTATAGGGATGTGAACAACCACAGCTCAGTAAGTTAAGATGGAGAACTTAAAACTATACCATAAACACAACAAGGTTATCAATCAACTTATTAGGTGCAATGTATGTTCAAGCAAATGTCATCGCACAACGTTGTCCGGCCCGTTATGAGATTAGAGAAATTTTGCTCGCTCTAATCCGAGTTGAGGAGTTGCCATTAATGCAACAGCTCACAACCAAACCAAGGCTTGTGCAATGGAGACCTCGCTCCTCCCGCGACTACCTTCGAACCATTGACTTCACCTTCGCCGCGACCTCCTTTCCTATCATTTAGTTCGACTAAGGATGAAAAAGGGATCATCATACAATCCTACGCTATCCCTTTCAAAGGGGTCGGCATTTGGTCGGAGAGTCCTAAGTTCCCCTAATGAGTTGCCATGAAGGTCCGTTTATGATTATAGATCGTATATTTTATTAGGTCCAGTTTAGGGTGGTCAATCATTTCATACAAATCATACAATACAAGTCGGAACAACAAACAGAACCATAGCATCACTCATAATCAAGCACATACACACATCCAACTATCTAACAAGCACAACCAAGCATAATCTTAAGCCTCCAAAATACAGCATCGTATTAATCCCAACTTACCTCAACTTCTCGCTCACTCGCTCGAGGTCCAACTTGCTCAGGCCATCATCGATCATCCCTATAACACAAACGTAGTTTCAGTTTTTCATATAACTATTATAGGTTCGTTTTATCCTATAACGCTTATTGTTATATTTTGTTTAGGGTTTAATATGCCTAATTATCTAGGTTTTAAGTTTTTTACAATTATTATAGATTTGGGGTTAGGTTCGAATTCGGTTTCCTCATCGATTTCTAAATTAGGTTCTAATTCGATTTCTGAGTATTGTTTTATACTCAAACCCTAGAAATTCGTTTCAACTCATAATGTGAAATTAATCATATTACTTCCCAATCTCCTAAATACCATCATTACCTCTAATTAGTATTTTATTCCACCCGGTACACTTAAATCTTTATTAGTGTACCGAATTTACTCCTGATGTGAGAAATTTTTACATCTTTCATATAATTACATAAATTTAAGTTTTCTATCGGTTTTATTATATATCCCTATTATTTATATAATATCAATTTTTATCATAATATTTTCTATTTATTATATTTCCAATAATTGTGTATTATATACTGTTACTTATTATGTACATAATACACATCTAATATTTTTATCACTCTAATTACTATCTCCCAACATTAATTATCATTTCAAAATATCTAAATTCATCCTAAATCAGATTTTACACCTAATTACCCTAATTTACAAAATTAACTTAAAATGTACTATTTTTCCATATTACTTATTTACTACATAATTAACCTAATAATTACATCTAACACCCTAAATGCTAGAAGTATCATACTCCATCAGATTTCAACATTCTAAAACATATACTTATTCACTAAATCAGTAATTAACCATTTAATTATTTAATTAACCCTAAATTACCCATTTTATGCCTCATTTTAGGGCCTAAAAATTACCTAAAATTTTTTAAAATGGGCTTCATAACACTATTCTATATCATCTAAGTAGTCTACACAAAAATTTTGGGTTCAAAACTACACTCCTAAGGTCATTTATTTCTAAATCAAAACATGCTCGATTTTGCACAATTTCTTAAGGACCATATATTACGGGACATATTTTCATCAAAATAATATTTTTCCTAAAAACTACATACAAAAACATTCCATAATAACAAAATTCATAATTTTCTAGCAATATTTACTTTTTTTACAAAATTACACAAAATCGGACTGAAAATCAAACTCACCGTTCTGAGTGGCTCCAGCCACCGCTAACCGCCGTAGCCTTGTCGGTCGGTCTAGGCGTTGCCACCACCATATGGTGGTGGTGGTGCCCGTTCACACCCAGTTGCTCATCTGATGTAAGTTCCCTTTTATGGCCCTAATTGCACAGTTTTTTCTTCTTCTTTTTTCTAACCCTAATTTTCTTCTCAATTTCGCCTCTCTCTATTTTTCTCACTCTCCAAACTGCCCAAATGAGCTTTTGAATTTTTCTTGCTATTTATAGTGTTTTAGGGAAATTATTGTGCATTAATTAGACAAGACAATTGCCTTATCTCTTCTTTTTTCCACTTTCTATTTGTTGCATTTTAATTGGTTGATTTTTTTTCTTCAATATCAGATTGTCACGCCCCACTTCTGGACTTTTCCTCGTTTTTATATATTTTTCCTTAATTGATTATGAATTTTCTTTAATTATTTCTTATTATTTTAGTACATTTCACGTATTTTAAGTAATTATGCGTATTTCTACATACATGTAAATTCATATATAGTACAAATAAATATTCTTAAATATTATTTAGGTCATTTTATGATTTTCAATATATATATAATTTATCTCTAACGATTCGTTAGTTATCGGAATGCATTTTACGCATTTTCGATAAATAACGAGTTATATACTTAAAATTTGGAATTTTTATATTCTTTTATTTTATTGCTTATTTTCTTAAATTCAAACTTACGGGATCATTTTACTAATATTTCTAGCTTTAATTTATAATTTAGGCTCGATCGGGTCTTTCAACCAATTGAAACCTCGAATAGCTAGTTTTGGGGCTTACATAATACTTAAGTCACACTTGACCAATAAATTGTTACTTAAGTTTTATAATGTTATCCATCTTAAACATATAATATTACACATATACAACACCTAAAAGCTAACATTGAAACTAAATATGGCAAACTTACAAATATTAATTAATAAGGAGTTAACAATAATACCTACTATTACATAAAGATATGGCTTATGGATAGGGACTTACATGAACTCAGCAATATCGTGAAGCTAAAAGCTGAGTTGACTTTGTGAGATGCCCAGGTGGTTCGCCAGAGATGTAATCAGAGGTTAGGAACAAAAGTCAAAAATGAAAGAAAATGAAATCGCAACCACAATCATGGAATGAATAGCCAAAACATTGCAAATGGACATAGGAATAGAAACTTTATTTAGTCATCACGACACGATTATAAAGATGAATCAATGAAGTATGTAAAGAACTCACCGAGAATGGAAATGGCCATCTTGTTGCAATGCATAGAAAGAATTGCAAATGTCTAGGTTCAACTTCATTAAGGCATCTTCCTTCATCGCTTCAAGCTTTACTATCCTATCTTAACTATACCATTACAAACAAGTGAATACAAATACGAAAATAGAGACTAGAGTGGTGGTTGTAGAGTCACTTTGCAAGACAAGAGTGAGAAGGCTAGAGTGTTAGAGAGATGGAGCTGTTATGGTGGGGGAAGAAAAACTAGTTGAGAGAGAGAGAATAGGTGGGGTAAAGGAGGAAGTGAAGAGCGAGGAAGAGGGAGAGTTGGGTCGGGGAATCGAAAGGGGGGAGGGGTCAGGGACAGATGGGAGAGAGAAAGCTAAGAGTGGTGGTGGTGAAAAGACAAAAACAAGTGGAGGAAGTGAAGAGAGGGGTAAGGTCTAATCCGGTGAGGATGAGGAAATGAGAAGGAGAGAGAGACAAAGAAGAAAAGATTGTAGCTAATGTGAAGAAGAGAAAATGGGGTAAGGTTTACGGTGTCCAAGATTGTTCTAGAATTTAGGATATGTCTCCAATTAAATTTGAGAAAATAAAATTTAATTAGAATGAGAATAAATAATATTAAGAAAATAGGATACAGTTTAAAATATAATAAGATATAGTATACTAAATAATATATATATACTTTATTTATAAAATAAAATTAACTTATTTATTGCTTACGTAAAATAAGTATTTTAGAAAAAAATTATCAGAACCTTAAATTAGACATCTATACTATAAGATAAAATTTAAAATAAATTTGGAGTTACTCAAAGATAAATAAATTGAAACTTTCCTTTATTAGAATGTGTTTTCTATCGACACTACTTAAATAAATCTTATAATTGAATTATTATTTTTACTTTAACTGGGGTGTTTCAAAAGACTGATTACATTAAAAAAATTTAATGAACTCTATACGATGCAAAATATTTATGCCATTCTATACATTATTTTGGAAGAATATGAGTTAAGTAGAAAAATATTCTCTATTGAATTTGAAAATGCTATAACCAACACAACATCAATACTTGATTTACAAAGACTTTTGATATGCCGAGCTAAGAGCAGACAAGAGCAAACGTATTGAGAGGGTCTAAGCTTATAGAAAGCTTGAAATGAAAGGTGATGAAATACGAGAACTGGAACAAGAAAATAAGATAAACAAGTAAACTATAAACATTCAAAGGATGTGATGCATTAAGGAAACTCTGTGGACCTACAAAACTAGCTCAATACAATGCACGAGTAGTTTAGTGAGGTCATTTACCACCTAACCTTACTTAAGGGTTAGGATAAGAGTAAAAAAAAAAATGGGTAAGCACATTGGCTCACGAAAGCAAGAGTCGTGTACATTCAATATCAAGTGATGTTGCAGTTACATATTACAAAGGGTATTTATACCCAAAAAGTTAGGATATCATACCTAAAAATGGAAAAGACAAAAAGGGTATTGTTTAAAAGAAGTTATGTACAAGAAATAATAAAGGGAACAAATGAAAAATCAAAGAAATTAGTAATTGGTGCGATAAATCTTTTCATGTGGGGTTGGACATGTAGCAACTGATCATCGGGGGTGCTTCTAGCAAAAGTAGACAAGTTATACGATCAAGTTGGGATCGCTGAGCATAGGTGCCAAGCAGACCTAAGGGCCCTTCAGAAGAGATGTCTTAGATGTGTCCTGGGGTTCTTTGCACAAGTACTATCAAGTTGGTGGTCGGTACTGGCACAGTAGAGTTGACTTTTTGACTGGTTGAGCAATAAAAGGAATGTGAGTCGTGTTAGCATACGATGGTTAATGGAACTGAAACAACTCAGCTTAGCAGATGAAATTGTTTAGTAACAAAGCTTAGTTCAACCTTAGTTAGAGTGAGAGAATTTGCTTTGTTAGTCATTTAAGACCTTGAGCTTCGGCTTAGGTCAAGGGTCCAATTATCTGATTCCCATCATTCCCGTCGGCTTGTTTTGGATTTAAGATCAAATTTAGCTAGTCTTTGCTCAATTCTCCTTTAGGATGATAGGGGTTAAGGTCAACAACATTGAAAGAGTTAGAAACTCCATAGTCTTCGAGTAGTTCAAGCTGATAGGCATTGTCATTGATCCTTTGGAGTATTTTTAAAGGACTTTTAACTTAGATAGATAACTTGCTTTTTCTTTTGTTTAGAAACCTCTCCTTGCTCGAGTGTAGCCAAACTAAATCGTTAGGCTGATACTACATTGTCCTCCTTCCTTTACCCTTCTCTCTTAACTTTTTTGCAGCTTGGTTAATTTGTTGGGCAACCTTCTAATAAATTTGCTATAGAGACTGTACTCAGGCTCTTGCATTAAGGTCTTCTTGCTTTGACATAGGCATAAGGGCGTGACCAAAAGGTAGCTTAAAGTTGAAGCCATAAACAACTTCAAAGGGTATTTGTCAAGTGGTATCATGCATCATATAGTTGTAAGCAAATTCCACCATAAGCAAACGGACATCCCAATTGTTAAGTTATTCCCCACTGTGCTCAGAGTTGTAATCCCAAAGTATAGTTGACTACGTTTATTTAGCCAGCAGTTTGTGGATGACACAAAGAGTTGAATAGTGGTTTAGTCCCTATACAACGCTAAAGAATTCTCCAGAAATGGCTCAAAAACTTTGGACCTTTATCCGATACCAAACATCTCGGCATATCGTATAAACGAACAATCTCCTATAAAAAGAGAAAAGCAATAGTCGAAGCATTATTAGTTTCAAAGCAAGGTATGGAGTGTACCGTTTTACTGAATTCATCATAGATGACCATAACAAAATATTTGCCTCAAGCAGTTCAGAGTAATTCGATGACAAAATCCATACTTAAGTCAACCCATAGTTTAGTCAGAATAGGTAAAGGCATTGCGTTTCCTTGTTCAACTTGGCATTTGGTTAGCTTGCAAGTAATACAGTTTTTAATAATCTAGTGCACATCTCACCGCATCTTAGGCCAAACGAATCTTTCATTCATGTCACGACCCAAGAGGTAGCCTAGTTGTAATAGATGTCGTATATTGTATAAAGGACTGTAGATTAGTTACCTTATCAATCGATAACCCTTTATGTAACATATAAGACTACTACTACAACTAACATGTGTTATGTGTATATACATAATACATATCCAATATTTTTATTACTCTAATTACTATCTCCCAACATTAATTATCATTTCAAAATGTCTAAATTCATCCTAAATCAGATTTTACACCTAATTACCCAAATTTACAAAATTAACTTAAAATGTATTATTTTTCCATATTACTTATTTACTACATAATTAACCTAATAATTACATCTAACACCCTAAATGCTACAAGTATCACACTCCATCAGATTTCAACATCCTAAAACATATACTTATTTACTAAATCAGTAATTAACCCTTTAATTACTTTATTAACCTTAAATTACCTATTTTATGCCTCATTTTAAGGCGTAAAAATTATCTAAAAATTTCAAAAATTAATTTTTGAAAACGGGCTTCATAGCACTATTCTATGTCATCTAAGTAGTCTACAAAAAAATTTTAGGTTAAAAAATACACTCCTAAGGTCATTTATTTCTAAACCGAAACTTGCTCAATTTTGCACGATTTCTTAAGGACCATATATTACGGAACATATTTTCATCAAAATAATATTTTTTCTAAAAACTACATACAAAAATATTTCAGAATAACAAAATTCATAATTTTCTAAGAATATTTACTATTTTTAACAAAATTATATAAAATCGGCTGGAAATCAAACTCACCGATCTGGGTGGCTCCGGCCACCGCTGGCCGCCGTGGCCTTGTTGGCCGGTTTGGGCGCTACCACCACTATGTGGTGGTGGTGGCTGTCCACTCCCAAGTGTTCGTTTGGTGTGGGTTTCCTTTAAAAGCCCTAATTGTACCGTTTTTCCTTTTTTTTTTTTCTAACTCGAATTTTTCTCTCAATTTTCGCCTCCCTCTAATTTTCTCTGATTTCTAACTGTCCAAATGAGCTTCTGAATTTTTCTTGCTATTTATAGAGCTTTAGGGTAATTATTGTGCATTAAATTGGATAAGATATTGTTCAAATCCCTTAATTTTTGGCTTTTGAGTTGCCTTAATTTAATTGGCTGGTTTTTTTCTTATTTTTCCCAACTACCACGACCCAATTCTGGATCATTCCTGATTTTTCTTGATTTTTCATTAATTAATTATGAAATTTCTTTAAGTATTTAGTATTATTTTAGCACATTTCACTTATTTTAAGTAATTACGCGTATTTATACCTACATGTAAATTCATATATAGTACAAATAAATATTTCTAAATATTATTTAGGTCATTTAATGATTTTTAGTATACATATAATTTATCTCTAGCTATTCGTTAATTATCGAAATGTATTTTACGCATTTTCAATAAATGACAAGTTATATACTTAAAATTTGGAATTTTTATAGTTTTTTATTTTATTGCTTATTTTCTTAAATTCAAACTTACGGGGTTATTTTTACTAATATTTCTCTTAATAGTTTATAATTTGGATTTGATCAGATCCTTTAACCGATCGTCCTAAACCTTGTGTTGTAAGTTCAATCTTACGATCTCTTGACTTAATTTTAGAGCTTATAGGAACTCATTGTTATATATTGAGTAGTTTAACTAAGGACTTCTAAACTTCTCACTATAGTAGGCTATGGGTTGACCTTCTTGCATCAAGATGATACCTATGTATCACACTCAAGTTCAAAAATCTTCTCGAAGTCAGGTAAAACCAATATAGGTGTAGAAGTCAATTTCTCATTAATTTCAGTAAAGCTTTTCTCTTCCTTCTCTCTCTACCTAAAATCCATGTTCTTCTTTGTTAGCTTTGCAAAGATTGCAATAATGGTACTAAAATCCTTGATAAATCTTTAATAAAAGGATGGTAGTCCATGAAAATTTCTCACCTTAACATAGCTGGTTGGGGTCGGCCATTCGATAATTGCTTGAATCTTCTCATCATCAACTTGTAGGCCTCCTCCTCCTTCTTTAACTACATAACCCAGAAAAACCACTTCCTCCTAGCAAAACCAACAACTCTTCATATTACCAAACAATCTTTCTCTTTAGAGAACATCAAAGACTGCTTGAAGATTGATGTTAGGCAAGCGTATCTATCAAGTTTGTAATTAGCAAATTAAGTCCAAGTATCGATCCCTTAAGAACTTTAATTACTAATACTCTTTATATCTCTATTATCTAACCTATAAATTCAAGTTTGAGAATTTAAAGAATCTAATTTAATTGCATCACTTACTAAATTAACAATTGATCGAAGATTATTTAAGAACTTAGTAAGAAAGCAATGAAAGTATAAATTACTTCAAGATTCGCAAACTGTATCAAAATTTTTGCTTCTCCTAGATCTACCATGTGATTTCCCTTAAAGATAATCTAATTTATTTTTTAATATCTCTTGATTAAGAGAATTCTCTATTAAAGTTAATAACTTTCTAAAGTTAATTAACCCCAACCCTAAAATCACCTATTAAAATCTCTTCTCAATAGCATGACCTAAGATCGCATTATTTTATAACAAATTCTCTATGCTATAATTCAAAATTTCGAAAAGATCTTGCAAATGATCTCTAATCTTGTATTAATCTTCATCAACTATGCCTCTATATAATTTTATAAGAAATCTCTTAATTCTCTTATAAAATACTAAATTCTAAATTACTACCTATAGGAATAACAATTTAGATCATGATGCATACATAATTGAATTAAGAAAAAGATTAAAGAATTAAAATAATCAAATAATAATCATGTCATATGAGTAGATTTAGGTTTCACAAGACCTAAACACTAAAGATCTATTGTCTATACACCATAAACTGATAATTTAAAATCAAAGTATAGAAAGAATTAGAAATAGGAATCATGAAATCTACAAAAAGTTGAATTTTAAAGTCTTCTCTTTTTCTCGCTCTTTTGACTGTTATTGACTTAAAAAACTCCAAAAAAGTCATGCCTAAAAGTTCTCTTCAAAAACAAACCTAATAAGGTTTTATAGAGGAAGTGATAAAAAAAAAATAGGTCGGTTGTAATTGATACGATTGATGACACAATCGGGTCCCTTAGTTGTGTCCTTAAATTTACATTTGCTTCTCTTTTTTTTTTTAAAAAAAAAAATTGGGAACGACATAACTAAGGACATGGTCATGTCGTTTGGTTGTATATTGGACTGTGATACTTGAAAATAAGCTCTAAATTAGTTTCGAAACTACACAGTTATATCGATCTTCAAATCTTTATAACTTGCTCATTTTAGCTCTAAATTGAGTGATTCTTCGTATAAATCATTTCAAGGCCTAAAAAATAAAATTTAACTCAATTAAGTATTACTATCTAAAAATAAACTTAAATATCAAGGAAAAATCATGAAAAATCTCTAAATAAAATATATCCAATTTAGAGCTCATCAAAGACGTTCAATATGGATAGTTAGGTTGGCACTATGTATAAGGATGTTGTCAAAGTAGACAACAATAAACTTCCCAATTAGATTTCTCAAAATATGATTAATTAATCTTATAAAAATGCTTAGAGTGTTTAATAGTCTAAAGGGCATGATCGTCCATTTACATAAGCCATATCAAGTCTTAAAAGCAATTTTTCATTCATCCTCCTGCTTCATTCGAATCTGATGGTATTCTGACTTCAGGTTAATCTTGCTAAACACCTTGGCACCACTCAATTGGTCTAACATATTATCTAGTCTCGGAATGGGGTATCTATACTTGATTGTAATCTTATTAACAAGTTTGCTATCCACATACATAACCAAGTGTCATCCTTATTCGATACAAGTAGTATAAGCACAACATAAAGGCTAAGACTTTTTCTCACATATCCCTTCTTTAATAATTTGTTGACTTATCTCTGGAGCTTTGCAACTTACTCAAGATTTATTCTATAAGTAGGCTTATTTGACAATGCAACGCCTGGTATTAGGTTAATACAATGCCTAATACCTCGAAATGGGGGTAATTCCTCTGGCAACTGCTCGGGAAACAAGTTGGAATATTCATTGAGCAACCTCTCAACCTCCTATAGCAGCTTTACTTATTATTTTAATTCCATTAGTCTCCTTACTAATAGGAAGGTCGGTAAGTCAGACTTGATGGTTGCTTAGAGCTTGGCTCTACTCAGCACTAAAGCCTTTTTTCGATCTTTGAGCCAATTGGGCTTATAATTTACTTACTTGACTCGGAGTCGTGGGGTTTAGGATAATTTTTCTCCCATCCTTCTTAAACACATACATATTCTTAAGACCATTATGAATAACCCTTCGATCAAAAAGCTAAGGTTGGCCTAGTAACACTAAGACGCATATATGTATAGCATGTTATAAAGGATTTCATCAGAATAGTTTGCTATGGAGATCGGCAACAACATTTGCCAAGTGACATGCAGTACTCCTATCTCGTTTAGCTGATGTAATTTATAAGGCCTCAAATGTAAAATGGTTGGTAATTTGAGCTTCTTAACCAGGTTAATAGATGTTATATTGGTACAGCTTTCATTGTCTACCATGAGCGCACGTACCTGCTCATTCACCTTGCATGTGATGCAGAATAAATTCTCTCTTTGCTCCTCTTCAGTAGAGGATTCTATACCCATCACATGTTGGACAACTAAAGTTAGTTTATCTAGATCTTCGGTAAACACATCCTCTTCAATAAGCTCATCCTCTTGGGTTACAACCTTTTCGAGAACAACCTCCTCCTCCTCGAGCTTTTCATTAGTATTATTTACGCTGAGTTTTGGAGCATCTCCTTTAATAATTAGAGTTCTTCTGTTTGGACACTAAATGGCCATATGTCTAAACCCTTAACATTTAAAACACTTGATCTGGCTTGTCTTCCTCCCAAATCTTTGTCCCTTCTCATAAGTTTTTGGTGACACTTTGCCTTCAATTGGTTAGCTCTTCTGTTTAGTTCTCATATCTACTCTTCTACTTGGCTCAACACTTTGCTGAGCTCGGTAACTTCCTTGAGAGGGTCAATTTGATTAGACAGGTTGGCTCATCAAAGGTCGGCTTGGCTTATTCCTTCTTTGTCTTTCTACTTATTAGGTTATTCTTATAGCCTCATCCAACGTAATAAACTGTTAAAGCTCTATGACATCTCGGATGTCACCTCTCAATCCAATGAGAAATCTGGATACTGCTCGGGTTGATGGTTTATTTACTTCACATTCAATCACGAGTATTTAGAACTCTTGTACATACTTATCAATAGTTTGACTTCCTTGTCTTAGCTCTTGGAGTCAAACAAAGCATCCTGCAAATAAGTATCTAGCAGGAATTTGTTTCTAAGTATCCTTTTTATCTTGGATCAAGTATTTACTTCCCCATAACCTTTTCGTCTCTTCATAATTTGGAAGTTTTTCTATTGCAACGCAGCATAACTCAAGAACTCTACAATATTAGTCCTTACCTTTTCGTAGTCCTTATACTGGTAATAATAAAAAACATGATCAACCTTCTCCTCCCAATCTAAATAGTCATATGCATTCTTAGAACCATTAAAGCTTGGAATTTGAGGCTTCATATGGTCAGAAGCTTGGGTTACTCAAGCTTGCTCCTTTTTCTCATTATACTCTTCTTCTCTTTCTTCATCCATATCACCTAAGTCAATTCTTCTCCGTACACGTCCTCCTACTACTCCACCTTGATCTTGTTGAGCCAAGATCTGTCCTCTTGCAGGTCATATGGCTTAAGGAGTGTTCTGCATGGCATTGGTAAGTTAAAAGACTAATACATGAATAGTTTTAGTCAAATCGACTATAAGGTTAGTCATCTCATCAATTTGCTGATCTATACTTCTAGGGGTGTTTTGGGATTATTGTCCATGGTAGACGACACTGCTATTGTCATCTCCAATAATAGCGTTGACACTTAGATCTATCATACTCTCAACAAAACTTAATAAACAAACTTAGAATCCACAAAACAATAAACACTGTCCTCTTAAGCCAAACAACTCACACACATACTTCTTCATGTGGAAAGTTCAAGTTAACTGTCAATACAGCAACTACTCCGAAGAATAAATAGCCAATTGGAAATTTGCTTTGTTTTTGTATGCTTGAAACAAAATATATAACCACAGCAGACTATTATGCCTTTTACTTACTCAAACACTCACAAATACCCTTTATGCAACTACAAAACATTGTTACAACAAACATTACTTACAAGGAATTTCAAATATAACTTACCCAAATGAACCTTCACTCTAATACCAAGATGATACGCCACGCCAAGAGCAGATAAGGGCAAACGTATTGGAGGGGGTCCAAGCTTGCAAAAAGCTTGAAATAAAAGGTGATGAAATGTGAGTACTTAAATGTGAAAACAAGATAAATGAGCAAACCATGAACAATTCCAATGATGTGACGCACCAAGGAAACTCCATAGACTTACAAAACTAGTTCGATATAGTGCACAAGCAACTCAGTAAGATCACTCAACACTTAACCTTACTTAAGGGTTGGGATAAGAGTAGAGAAAAATGGGTAAGCATACTAGCTCATGAAAGTATCGGTCAAGTTTATTTAATATCGAGTGATCTTGTGGCTATATTTTACAAAAGGTATTTATACTTGAAAAGTTAGGGCATCTTACCTAAAAATGGAAAAGACAAAAGGGGTATTGTCTAAAATAAGTTATGTACAAGGAATAATAAATGATACTAATGAAAAATCAAAGAAATTAGTGATTGGTGCGACAAATCCTTTCACGTGGGGCTAGACATGTAGTGATTGATCACTAGGGGTGCTTCTAGCAAAAGTAAACAAGTTGTATGGTTAGGCTAAGAGTCGCTGAGCAAACTTAGGGCCCTTTTGAGGAGATGTCTTGGATGCGTTTGAGGGTTCTTTTCACAAGTACTGTCGAGTTGGTGGTTAGTACTAGCAGAGCAGAGTTGACTTTATGACTAGTCGAGTAGTAAGAGGAATGTGAGTTAGGTTAGCATACGATAGTTGATAGGACTAAAATAGCTCGGCTTGATAAGTGAAATTGTTTAGTAGTGAGGATTAGCTCGGCCTCAGCTAGAGTTGGCTGGAGCGAGAGAATTCGCTTTGTTAGCTCTTAAAGACCTCGAGCTTGGGCTTAAGTTAAGGGTCTAGTTGTCTAATTCTCATCAACTTTGCCAGCTTACGCTTAGAGGTACATTCTTCCATATTCAATGCGTGTTACGTATGGAACCTATGTTTGAATGATGGTATGTCATGCTTAGATTTCAAAATGTGCCCCCATCAAACAAGTTATTGATCAAATTTGAAATAATTAATGATTCATGAGAAGTGGATGAAATTTTACAAAAGTCAAGGGAAACACCCTAAAAGATTCAAAAGAGATGTTGTAGACACCTAATTTTTGCCCCATTTTCTTATTTTTTTATTTATTTCCTCATTTTTCTTTCTTTTCTCAGTAGGCCCTAAATTAGGAAAAAAAATTCAAAAAATAGGAAATCAAAGAAAAAAAAAGAATTAAATTAAGAAATTCAAAAAAAATAAGGATAATGAAAAAACACAAAAAATAAGAAATTTCAGAAAGAAACTGTAAAAGATAAAAAATTAGAAAATGAAGTTTAAAAATTTAGAAATTTGAAAAAATTACAAAAAAAAAGTAGAAAAATTAAATTCAAATAAAATATTTTAGAAAATAACATGTTATTAGGACAAATTTTAATTTTGGTTTAAAAGTTGGGCTGTTGAACTTGGGCTTTGATTTAAATTTAACTCCGGCTGACAGAATCCATATGTGCAATCTCATTCCACATATAGATAAAGTATAGGCCAACGGCCTGACGATTAAGCATATGGACATAACATTATCATTAAGCATAAGGTCTTAGGTTTGAAACTTAGCAAAGATAGGGAAGTTTTTTTCTTATTTTCAATCACATCAAGGACCGCCACATGTTAGGATCTGATTGCGCTACGTGTCACGAATGACACGTAGCACGTCGAGGTTAGCTGGCACAGTTGACGTGGCGCAACATTAGCCCACTTTTTCCCTCCCCTTCTTTCCTTTTCCCTTTGTTTTCCTCTCTTTCCCCCTCCTTCCTTCATTTTCCCCAAATTTCCAGCGCTTTCCCCTTCAAACCGCGCACTTCAGCACAATTTTTGGACCCTTTCTCGTTGCAATTTCACCAAATTAATGGTGAAATTGCTGAATAGACATAGCCTATTGTGAATTGGTACAAAAAAACATGTCTAAATACAGTCAAAGGGGCATTTAATTTGAGCTCCAAAAATCGGAAAAAGCTATTTTTCTAGGCATTCTTCATTAATCCAATCCAAGCTTTCCATGTTTTATGAGAACAATTCAAGTATAAAAGGAGCTTCGAGGAGTACACACGAATACAGATAACTTGGGACAATTGCTAGAAACACCCTCGCTTTCATTCTAACAAACTTTCTCTCTCTAACTCATCCTCTTTCTCTTTGAAACCCTCTCTCCAACCACTCTTGAGCTAAGCCACCACCGCGGCCGAACCCCCCGTAGCTTAGGCTCTCCAACCCGACCACTCTTGCCCCTAGCCGTGGCCTCTACTGCCTCATCGAAGCACCATCCCCCAAAACCTTAACCATCACGAAACCCACTTTCAAAACCACCACATCTAATTCCCTTTGATTCCAATCGACCCTACAGCCACTCTCCTCGCGTCCTTAAACCTCACACCACACTTCCCTTTCCACTCCAACAAACCTCGATAGCACCACCACTACTCACCAATGCCACCTAAACCACCCCCAAACGCTAAGGCAACCTCTCTACCCCCCTAATCCCTATCAGAAATACACAAAAAACCCTTTTTCCCCTTCGATTAAATAGCTAGATCAAGCCGAATCGAGCCTTGCTATTATTGTTTTTGGCGACCCGATAAACTGACTTAAGTCCGCTCGACTCAACCTAACGACCCGCAATTCAACTCGGAGTCCGACCCTACCCCTAACATATGTCCTATCTAACATTTGGTTCAGCCTCCCCTTTTTTCATTTTTATTTTATTTTCCTTTATTTTGTTAGTTCAATTTTACTTTTTTATTATTTATTTATTATATGCCTGTAATTTGTAATCAAATGTAATACAAAAAGAAAAAAGGAATGAAAGAAAAAAGAAAGAGAAGGAAAACAAAAAAAAAAAAGAAAGTAGTCTATTTATTTATTTATTTTTATTTTAATAAAATAGATAGAATAAGTAAAATAAAAATAAATAAGTAAATGGAAAGAATAAAGATTATTATTTCTTTTTGCCACTTAGAAAATTGATTTTTCAAAAATAAAATAAAAATAAATTAGCTATTTTTCAAATTAAGATTATTTAGAATTTTCAAAAAAACTAATTTTAGACCCTTTAGGATATTTTCTTAAATAAATTTAAATGGGTAAAAACGTAAACTGAGCTGTTTTAAAAAAACTACAATCAACTCAACCCACTTAAATTTTTCAAAAAGAGAACTACATATGTCTAATCCTGAATAGTAGGTACGTAAACACTTACGGGGCGACAATAAAAATGAAAAAACTTAATTTACCTTTTTCATTAGTTTAGATTATTTCATTTGTCTTATTGTAATACTCCTTACATGCCTGGAGAGAGGAACTCTAATCATCGAGGCGCCTTTCGGTGTAGCGGCTCGGAGTACGTCGAAACTCCGGAGTTAAGCGTGCTCATGCTGAAGCAATCCCAGGATGGGTGACCTCCTGGGAAGCAGCTGCACCAAGGGATAAAACCGTGTGGCGTTTCGTGCCAAAGCAGACAATACTTCGATGGAAGGAGTTTCGGCTGGGTCGTTACACTTATTAGAATAGTTAAATTGAGTTTCGTCTTATAAAATAAAAAAAAGGTGATTTTTAAATATTAAAGTTAATTTTGGGAAGTCGATGGTACCCATAAGGGTTTAAAAGTCCTAACCTCCGGATCCAGATTCTCTAGTTTTCAAAAAACCATTTCATAACTCGGTTTTTTCGATAAACCGATAAATAAGTTATAACCAACCTTTTTTCCCGACTCCAATTAGGTGGCGACTCTGATATATTTCAAATTGAAAAAAATGGTTTTCTTCAAACCATAGTCGAAGATCAGTATTAAACGGGTAGGGTTTAATACTGATTGGTTTAGAGAAGACTTAATTTTATAAAAAGAATCAGGAGGGTGAAAAACCAAGCTCGACAGCTTGGTGACTTCACTAGGGACGTCAAGAGGGTTAACCATTTGATTTTCTAAAATTAAGATTAATCTCTAAAATCATGTTAAATGCAATTTATTTACTCGTTTTCTATTATAATTATGCTAATGTCATTTGCAGGTTTGGTTTTATGTATTTTTTAGGGGAGGGATTTATTTTACTGCATTATGAATAAATGATAGATACGGTCAAACCTAGGCTGTCCTAAGACCTTAAGACGAGGAGCCATTGTGTAAAGTCCCGGACGTAGTGGGGCAACCATCGTTCAGGGCCGATTAGGTTACTTCACTTAAACTTCGATATGACCAAGGAACCATTTCTTCATAAATGTGTAAAGTTACAGAGTTTAAGGACCGTTAGAACTCACCTTTCTTACATTACATTTCATGGGGTTAATGAATAACTAATAAAGCGACAACGTTATATAAAAAAGAAAAAATGACAAGATCCAGAGTTTTTTTTTCCTTGTATTCTTCCTAAAATTGATATACATAAGAGGTCTTATGTATTTTCTTTTCTTATAATTAGTCTTTTCCTTGTAATTTATACTTTCTTTGTAAAGTTTCAGAAATGGTGGGCTCATCTAATGCCAAGGTTTTCGCTAAGGAGATTCATGTCCACAAATCTATAAACTTGAAGCCCATACTCGACCAATGATTTCAAACCTTCAACCCAAGAGAGCAACAGTTCATTACCAACAAAATTAGACCCATACTCTCACTAGCCAAAGTGAAGGTTAACATCATGCTAGTAAGAGCTTTAGTCCATTTCTGGGGGCCCAAAGAAGTGGCTTTTCAATTTAAACCACATCTAATCAGCCCAACTCTACCTAACTGCTCCAAGCTCCTCCTTTGGATCAAATATACGTTCCAAAGCTCAGCTTCGGCCTAACCTGGGATCCGTAAGACTGAGATAAATGAGGCCCTAGATGACTATAACAAACACGCCATCAAGATATGGGATCTAGTCCATTAGTTCCAGAATGAGCCCAACTCCAACAAACAAGCTTTGTTTCTTGGAAATTGAAAAGAAAATCAAATCAAGGCCTATGTGCTAGTAATATTTGTCACTATCTTGTTTCTAAGTGGGTCTCTTCTTATACACTTTAGGGTAATTGAGTTAGTGGCTAAATTCTGGGAAGGTAAGTCTTACATTCCTGCCTTATTTACTAAGTAGATAAGGAACCTTAATTTCCTTAAGAAAAGGGGTTATGGAGATCTTAGGTCAAGCATGGCACTATTAATGGTGCGGTTCATCAATCACATCAAATGCTTTGGGTTAGACTTAATAAGGGGAGCATTCGCAAATAAGATTGATCTTATCGATTCTTTTGTTGATAAGATCAAATTACCAAAAGGTATCCTTACCTTTCTCTGGATAAAGGTTTTACGAGATTTCCAAGTAAAAGACATACTGTAGATTGTCAAGTGGAGCAATTACCTAGGGTCATATTGATTTGCAAGAATTACCATGTTATGCCACCGATTGGAATGAGTTAGTGTATAGGCTACTACCCAAACAACATGGTAAGACAATTTGGAGGAATCCAGGACATAGTTCACAAACCTTCATTAGAGCCTTTCACCCTTAATCTTGAAGAGCCTTACTCTACAGAAAAGACATCCAAACTTCACAAGATCAAAGCTTGGTGAGACACTCGGATTGTAAGCCCAAACATCGATCTAAGTGAGTTCATAGGAGGAGTGGACAAACACCGGGTTACCAAAGAGTATTTATACAATCAACTTCACAAGGTAGGCATAATACGATATCGGGTACCAGAAGTCCTTTAAACCTCTCTTGTACATCCTAACTCTGAAATTGTGACCTATATAGACCAAATGAAAGCTCGTATGGAGATCCTCCATGATGAGAAAGACAAATGAGCAAACCTATGCCGATAATCTAAACAAAGGTCGCACGCCTTAGAACACCAGCTGAAGATGGCTTAGAAGAAAATTCAAGAGTTTGAAGAAGCAGTTAAGCGTGACCAAAAGAAGAAGAAAATGTCATTTGGCCCACAGAAAAAAAAGAAAATTAATATAGATGAATTTGTACCTTTTCCTTTCTTTCACGTAATAAGACTCCGGGAATCCAAAGATAATAAATAACTTGCCGTTCCTTTAATCATTTGTCAATCCTCTCCTTTTCATCCATGTGATGCACTTGCATTTCATTCATTTACATTCTCTTTCAAAATATCCGTATGCTAACTTGTTGAGAAGTGGTTTTAATCCAGGTTGCCAAGATAGCTCCCAAACGTCAAACTTTCTAAAGAAGCCCCATTAAAACTCGTTCTCAAACCAGAATGGCCAACCAAGGAAACAACAACAACAACACCAATAATGGCAACCTCAAGGTTATTGACGCCATAGAGTCGAGGTTCCAATCTTTGGAACGAACAGTAGGAAAGATTGCAGATCAACTGAGCTTTTTTGTTAACAGCATCTCTTTACTTAAGTCCATGGCTCCATCAAATGAAGAAAGTTCCAAAACCCGATATGGAAAGAATACTGAAGCCTCACACCTCCAAATAGAAGAAGCTTACCCTAAAGTCAATCAGGGCTTCGAATCCTTTGAAATAGAAGGGTATTTCTAAAGGCTAACCCAACTTTTGAGCCAAATACTTACTCATTACTGATCAACCCAAAGCCTGAAGTTGACCAGGACAAATTGAAAGAGCTTGAGAAGCGACTAACTCAACAAATTACAGAAAAAATGAAAATGCTCCAGGGGTATGATGGATTTGAGTACGCTGGCATAACAGACTTCTTTACCTATGATTACGAAAGTTTTCCAGAAAAGTTCAAAGTACCTGACTTTGAAAAATACAATAAGACTGGATGCCCCAAGCTACATACACAGCTGTATGTACGCAAGATGGGCAAGTATGTACAATGTAATCAACTCATGGTCCAGACCTTTCAGGACAGTCTGACTAGCCCTGCCTTAACCTAATACGCATAGTTAGACTAGAATTAGGTGAATACATAGGAGAAGCTAGCCAGAGCATTCTATGAGCAATATAGATTTAACATCGAAGTAGCACCAACAATGATGGATTTGGTTGCCCTAAGGAAGAGATACAATGAATCCTTCAAAGAATATGCTCAAAGGTGGAGGTCCCTAGCTGCAAAGGTATTTACCCCCTGTGATTGAAAAAGAGATTGCAACTTTTATTAACACTCTTGAGAGGCCTTACTTTATTCACCTAATCGGACAAGGCTCTTCTAGCTTTGTAAAAGTGGTAGCAGTAGAGTGTTGAATTGAAAGTGTCGTTTCCTCTGGCAAGCTGCAAAAGACAACAGATAGAAGACCACCTTTTACTAAACCTACCATTAGCATGTCTAAAGAAGCTACTGTCAGCATGGTTAACTCGAATGTAAGACCTAATGCCCGAGTTTCTTTTAGGATGAATCCCCCACCAGCTTAACCATAGTATAGAAGCCAACCACAGGCTAGTAGAGCCTTGAGACAGTTCACCAGAATACCTGTTCCACTTAGTCAGGTGCTCGACAAGTTAAGAAGAGATAATCTGTTGCATTCTGAGGCTCCCAGTAAAAGGTATAGGCCGAGGTTCTTTGATCCCAATGTAAGATGTTAGTATCATCTAAGGCAAGTGGGTCATTCAATTGATTCGTGCTGGAGGTTAAAAACAAAATCCAAGATTTGATCGATGAAGGCATAGAACAACTAGATTTTATGGAGGCTCCTATCCCAAACGTCAACAACAACCTACTACCAAACCATGGACCCATCATCAATATGATATCTGGCCACTCAAAATCTACCATCAACATGATCGGTCCAAACCAAGAACCAAAGGTTTAGAGATTTTACAAAAAAGAGGTCCCATAAGCTAAAAGGTACACCTTCCACGTACTTATGGCCCCCGAAAATTATAAAGTTGCCCCCTTTAACTACCAAGCAATAAACCAGGGACAATCAAGCTCGCTTATAGGGGGGATCACTCGTTCCGGTAGAATTTATGATCCGAAGGAAGACCTAAAAAAGAAGGGCGTGTTGGAAATGCTAAACACTGAACAAGCTGAACATGAGGAAGGATTAATTGCCTTCACCAAGATGATCAAGTCTAGCGAGCATAAAATAATGGACCAACTCGCTAAGAGTCCAGCATAAATATCCCTCATGAGTCTGTTGATGGCATCAAACCCACACTGAAAAGCCTTATTCAAAACACTAAGGGATGTTAAGGTCCCTCGTGAAATCTTGGTTGAAAGGATTGGCTCTATCACCAATTCCATCCTCATCATGGATCAAATTTCCTTCTCCATCGAGGAACTAGGTGAAGAAGGTACCCAGCACATAAAGCCTCTATTCATAATAGTGAGGATAAATAATATCATCGTAACAAGAGTCCTTATTGACAATGGATCATCTCTAAATGTTTGTCCTTTAGCCACCCTGGATCTATTGGGTATTGATGTAACTACTATCAAACCAAGTTCAACAACAGTAAAAGCTTTTGACGGATCCAAGAGAGAGATAATATGGGAGGTTGACTTATCAGTTAATATCGGCCCACAGACATTAAACATCCCATTACCGGTTTTAGACATTCCAAGGACCTTCAATTTGTTATTGGGAAGGCCTTGGATACATTCAGTAGGGGCCATACTGTCAACTCTTCACTGGAAAGTTAAGTTCATCTCTAATGGCCAGGTCATCACAATTCTAGGTGACCAAGATTATGAAATCTATAAAGAGACGGCCATACCCTATATTAGTATAGAAGAACAAGAGGACTTTGGACTCCAAATGTTTAATGAGGTGTGCATAATCACCAATTGGCAGAAGGAAGAGTGGCTGAAATTTAAAAAAGGCCAATTTAGGACCTATGAGTTATGATACATTCCAACCTCGATGGAAGAATTGCAAAGAATGCAGGCCAGAGGCAAAAAAGGTGATAAGTTGTATCACGCTCCAATGACCTTCCCTCCATTGTCAGAAACTTTCATCAGGGCCATAGCCTAAAACTCAAAGCCCACTAAAGAAGGCACTTCCAACAAAAATGAAGGGACTAGCTTATTCAACAAATCCCAGCACTTGAAGAATTGGTTCTCCATCTCTATGAATAACAATAAGTCTTCCCTAGGGTAAAGGATAAATCATGATCTAGTATTTTATGGAATTTTGTATAAATTACCTATGTTCTTCAAATGATTGTACTCGAAAGAGAGTTTCCCCTAAATAAAATCAATTTTTTTCCCCTTTACTCTTGCCTTACTTACACTCTTCCTTTTACATACTTTTCTTTTTCTCCAAATCCAACGACTCGAATAAAGGCGATGGATACCTAGCGCAGACAAGTGATGAAAATATCGATATCACTTTCGGCCCTATTGACCTAATCGTCGGGAGTAATGTTGATGACCTTAATGATGTGCAAGAAAGCTGGCAAAAACATGAAATGAGTGGAATTTTCATTGACGAGCCAACAAGGATAATTAATGTCGGTACCAATGACAACCTTAAGGTATTGAAAATTGGGGGAAATTTGAAAGAAGACCAAAAGGCAGAAATGACCACATTACTATCTGAATACCAAGATGTATTCACATGGTCTCATGAAGATATGCCCGGATTAAACCCGTCTATTGTAGTCTATCACTTACCCACACAAGAGGATATCAGGCCTAGGAAACAAAAGTTAAGAAAGTTCTGACCAGATATCCTATTGAAAATCAAGGAAGAAGTCAGAAAATTATTGGAAGTCGGCTTCATTGAGGTATCTGATTATCCTAAGTGAGTAGCTAATATAGTACCAGTTATGAAGAAAAATGGAAAAGTCAAAGTGTGCATGGACTTTTAAGACCTTAATCATGCGACCCCTAAAGATAATTTTCCTTTGCCCTATACCGATGTATTAGTCGATAACACAGTTGGAAACCATATTTTCTCTTTCATAGATGGGGCAACTTACCAGAGGGCCATGGTAGCAATCTTTCACGACATGATGTACAAAGAAGTTGAAGTATATGTCAATGATATGATTGCCAAGTCCAAGGAAGGAGAAAATCATGTGGAAAATCTAAGGAGATTGTTTGATAGGTTGAGAAAATTTCAACTGAAACTCAATCCAGAGAAGTGTATTTTCGGAGTGACTTCAAGGAAATTATTAGGTTTCATAATCAGCTAAAGAGGCATCGAAGTGGACCCTGATAAAATCAAAGCAATAGTTGACCTGCTCCCGTCACGCACACTTAAAGAAGTTAAAGGTTTGTTGAGCCGTTTAAACTATATAGCTCTATTCATATCCCAACTCACTGATAAGTTTCGTCCTTTATTTAAGTTGTTAAAAAAGAATGCCAAGATCAACTGGGATAAAGAGTGCGAGTAGGCCTTTACAACAATCAAAGAATACCTCATGAACCCTCCGATTCTAGTAGCTCCAAAACCTGAGAAGCCTTTATTCCTACACTTGACAATATTACCAGAGTCCATGGGGTACATGCTTGGCTAGAAAGATGAGGAAAGGAAGGAACGAGCTGTAGATTACTTTAGCAAGAAATTCACTAAAGGGGAGCAGAGATATTCAGAAATTAAAAGAACCTACAATGCTTTAGTTTAGGTAATGCATCATTTCAAACAATATACACTCTACTACCAAGTTGAATTACTGACTCAACACGATCCCCTGAAGTACTTAGCATACAAATTGACCCTAATTGGCGGAATCTCAAAGTAGCAAATGTTGCTATCAAAGTTCAATATTACATATGTGAACTAGAATTCGGTCAAAAGGCAAGCTTTGGCAAATCAATTAGTAGAAAATCCCTTTGATAGCACTCCCCAAGAAGTACAAGTCAATTTCCCCGATGAAGGTGTCTTAGTAGTTGAGGGAAACTCTGATAAAGGAGAAGATGATAAGCCACTAAAATGGAAAATATTATTCGATGGTGCAACCAACGTGTTTGGGTGTAGAATTGGGGCAATACTAATAACCCTTGAAGGTACTCAATATCCTGTGGCCATAAGGCTCGTTTTCCCATACACTAATATTATTGCTGAGTATGAAGCATGTATCATGGGACTCAAGATGGCCCTAGAAAAAGACATTTAAGAATTAGAAGTGTATGCGAAGTCCTTGCTCATTATTAGCCAGGCCTTGGGAGAGTACAAATCTAAAGATCCTAAGTTGGTACCTTATCACCGGCATTTGATGGAAAATTTCAAAAAAGTCACCTTCAATCATGTACTAAGGACTCAAAATCAATTTGCTGATGCCTTAGCCACATTAGCATCTATGATCCAGATATTAAGTGGAGTCGAGATTTAACCCCTTACTATTGAAATTGAAGACAAGCCTACCTTCTACCTAACAATTGAGGGTATCAACAACCAAAAACCATGGTACCATGATGTTAAGACATTCCTACGACAAGGTGCACCCCTTAAAGAGGCCGAGAAAAGAGACAAAAAGATGATTAGGAGATTAGCTACCCAATTCTTAATAAATGAGTCCACCTTACATCGACGCTCATTTGATGATACACTCTTAAGGTGTATGGATGACAAAGAGGCTGAGAAGTTAATGAAAGAAGTACATGAAGGAGTATATGGCCTTCACATGAATGGATATATGCTGGTGAAGAAAAACATGAGGCTAGGGTATTATTGGTCAACAATGGAAAGTGATTGTATCAAACATGTTAGGCACTATCATTTACGCCAGGTTTATACAAATAAGATAAAAGCCCTGCCGTAAGAATTACATGCCCTCTCAACACCATGGCCTTTCTCAATGTGGGGCATAGATATCATCAGCCCCATCACTCTAAAAGCATCCAATGGACATTGCTTTATATTAGTCGCCATCGATTACTTCAACAAATGGGTAGAGGCTTCATCATACTCGAATGTTATTGAAGGGGTCATAGTTAAGTTCATCAAGAGAGACATCTTGGCTCGGTACGGGACTCCTGAAACAATCATCACTAATAATGGCACCAATCTCAACAACAAGCTTATGATAGAATTGTACCGGTAGTTTCGGATCATTCACAGGAACTCTACTCCTTATCGACCCCAAATGAATGGAGTCGTCGAAGTAGCAAACAAAAACCTCAAAAGAATCATTGAAAAAATGGCTGTCACATATAAAGACTGACATGAGATGTTACCCTTCGCACCATGGCCTATCGGACTTCCATCAGAACGTTGATTAGGGCAACACCATACTCTTTAGTATACGACACTGAAGCAATGTTACCAGTAGAGGTCGAGATCCTGTCGCTCAGGGTACTATTAGAAACTCATTTGAATAAAGCTGATTAGGTAAAGAAACATATCGAGCAGCTAAATTTAATTGATGAAAGGAGATCGACAGCTTTGTGTCATAATTAGTGTTATCAGCAAATGATGGCTTGGGCCTTCAACAAATGGGTATGATCCCGAAACCTTAAAAAAGGAGATTTGGTGTTAAGAAAAGCTCTCCCCAACGTACAAGACTCCAAAGGGAAATTTGCCCCCAATTACGGGGGTCTTTATGTCGTGAAGCAAGTATTATCGAGAGAGGCTTTGATTTTGTCCCAAATGGATGGTCTAGATTTGAGAGACCCTATAAATACCAACACTGTAAAATTGTACTATCCATAAGATGTCAGTGGAAATTTTGCTCAAAACGTGAAAATGCCAGTCATTTTGAACGTCATTGTGGTCCAATTTTCATTATCTATAAGCAAATTTGGTATCCTTAGTCGTTATCGTCGTTGGAATAATCACCTTCTCTACGGAAAGGTCAAATTCCCTTTACCCCATCTAATCAGACCCATATACTGCAAACACGAAAGGAGTTAAGGAATGAGATCTAGAACATTGGTAATTGATAAAATTCTTTAAAATACTTTATTACGAATTGATCCCCCTCAATGGGAAGTTTTATTGTCTGTTTTTCAGGGGAATGCGAAACTGAAGTAAGCAATTGCGATAGATGGGAATAAGGCTTTTGGGTTCATAAAAGTTCAAAAGAGACAAAAACAGTGGGTGGTTTTCCTGTATCGGGCTAATTTCCATGACTTCTCCAAAAAGAACTAGCAAAGTCTCGAATGTTGTATGTCAAGAACATCCAAGTTGATAAAAAGGGACTAAAACAAGAGTTAGTAATTTTCTGATGGGGGCATTTCAAAAAGGTTTGACGGTTTGTGTACTATCGACAAAGACTGAGTAAGTATTTCCACACAGTGTTAGCACATTAATTTTTTCTTGCACTTGCATTTAGACCAATTTTTACTTCCAATAATCTTTTTTAACCAACCCATAAGGCATTCACTTTCTACATTTAGTGCTTAGCTAACCTATGAAGACATGATCTTAGCTCGGTTCATCCTTCTAATCCATAGGGTCCCTCTATTCACTAGATTTCTTTCAAGCAAGCCCATACGTCATTTCTCCTCTATTCACCAAGTCTTGTAGGGCACTTCTCATCATAATTTACTATTAGTACAGCATTACCACCAATTTTAAGGTTACTAGTCTCTGAGAGACGCTCCTGCCTAGGTTAGTGAGCCTTATGAGGCACAGCCAGGTTTTAGATTGATCCTATTTTAAGGTTGCTAGTCCCTAAGAGACGCTCCTATCTAGGTTAGTGAGCCTTATGAGGCATAGTTAGGTTTTAGATCAATCTCATTTTAGGGTTGCTAGTCCCTGAAAGACGCTCCCGCCTAGGTTAGTGAACTTAGTAAGGCACGACTAGGTTTTAGATCGATCCCATTTTAGGGTTGCTAGTCCCTAAGAGACGCTCTCACCTAGGTTAGTGAGCCTAGTAAGGTACGACTAGATTTTAGATCGATCCCAGTTTAGGGTTGCTAGTCTCCGAGAGATGTCCCCACCTAGGTTAGTAAGCCTTATGAGGCACAACTAGGTTTTAGATCGATTACAGTTTAGGATTGTTGATCCCTAACAAACGTTTCCGCTTAGGTTAGTGAACCTTGTGAGGCACAACTAGGTTTTAAATCGATCCCATTTTAGGGTTGCTAGTCCCTAAGAGACGTTCCCACCTAGGATAGTAAGCCTAGTAAGGTACGACCGGGTTTTAAATTGATCCCATTTTAAGGTTGTTAGTCCCCGAGAAATGCTCTCACTTAGGTTAGTGAGCCTAGTAAGGTATGATTAAGTTTTAGATCGATCCCAGTTTAGGATTACCGATCCTTAATAGACACTCTCGCTTAAGTTAGTGAGCCTTGTGAGGCACAGCTAGGCTTTAGATCAATCCCATTTTGGGGTTGCTAGTCCCCGAGAGACGCTTTCGCCTGAGTTAGTGAACTTAGTGCGACACGACCTAATTTTAGATTAATTCTAGCACAAGATCGTTTATCCCTTAGAGACACTCCCGCCTAGGTTAGTGAGTCTAGAGAGGTACAACCGAGGTTCATTTCTTCATCCAATAGATTTTAAGAGAGCTATTTAGTCATCTTATGGGCGAAAATAATGTCTGTTTGGTTTTTGTAACAAAGTTTTGCTCAAACTTCACCACAAAGAGGGGCAGCCGTAGACACTTAATTTTTGCCCCCTTTACTTGTTTTTTTATTTATTTCCTTATTTTTCTTTCTTTTCGCAGTAGGCCCTAAATTAGAAAAAAATTCAAAAAATAAGGAATTAAAGAAAACCCAAAAAAAAAATTAAATTCAGAAATTTAGAAAAAATAAGGATCATGGAAAAATACAAAAATTTTCAAAAATAAGAAAAAAAACACAAAAAATAAGAAATTTTAGAAAGAAACCCTAAAAATGAAAAAAAAAAAAATAGAAAATGAAGTTTAAAAATTTAGAAATTTGAAAAAATTACAAAAAAAGTAGAAAAATTAACTTCAAATAAAAGATTTTAGAAAATAACATGTTATTAGGATAGATTTTAATTTTAATTTAGAAGTTGGGCTGTTGAACTTGAGTTTTGATTTAAATTTAGCTTAGGTCAACCGAGTCCATATATGCATTGTACATATGGATAAGGTACAGGCCAACAGCCTGACGGTTAAGTATATGGACATAACATTAGTATTGAGCATGAGGTCTTGGGTTCGAAACTTAGCAAAGGCAGGGAAGTCTTTTTTCTTATTTTCAATCACATCAGGGATTGCCACATGTCATGATCTGATTGCACTACGTGTCTTGGCACGTAGCATTGTTGGATTCGACTGCCCTGCCAACGTGGCATCTACATGGCGTGCCACGTTAGCTACCACGTGTTACAAATGATACGTGGTACGTCGGGGTTGGCTTGCACGGTTGACATAGCGCTACAGCTAATGTGGTGCCACATCAGCCCACTTTTTCCCTCCCCTTCTTTCCTTTTCCTGTCATTTTCCTCTCTTTCCCTTCTCTTTCCCCCTCCTTCCTTCATTTTCCCTAGATTTCCAACGCTTTCCTTTTCAGACTGCCCACTTTAGCATGATTTTTGGACCTTCTCTCGTTGTAATTTCACCAAATCAATGGTGAAATTGTTGAATAAATATAGCCTATTGTAAATCGGTACAAAAAAACATGTCTAAATACAGTCAAATGAGCATTCAATTTGAGCTCCAAAAATCGGAAAAAGTTGTTTTTCTAGGCATTCTTCATTAATCCGATCCGAGCTTTCCATGTTTTATGAGAACAATTCGAGTATAAAAGGAGTTTCAGGGAGTACACATGAATACAGACAACTTGGGACAATTGCTAGAAACACCTTCTCTTTCATTCTCGCAAACTTTCTCTCTCTAACTTGTCCTCTCTCTCTTCGAAACCCTCTCTCCAGCCACTCTCTAGCCAAGCCACCACCGCGGCCAAACCCCCCATAGCTTAGGCTCTCCAACCCGACTACTCTCGCCCTTAGCCATGGCCTTTACCGCCTCGTCGAAGTACAACCCCCTAAAACCCTAGCCATCATGAAACCTACTTTCAAAACAACCACATCCAATTCCCTTTGATCCAAATTGACCCTATGGCCACTCTCCTTGCATCCTTAAACCTCACACCATACTTCCCTTTCAACTCCAGCAAACCTCGACAACACTACCGTCGACTACCACTCACCAACGCCACCTAAACTACCTCCGAACGCTAAGGCAACCTCTCTACCCCTTAATCCCAATCGAAAATACACAAAAACCCTTTTTCCCCTTCGATTGAGTGGTTAGATCAAGCCGAATCGAGCCTTACTGCTGTTGTTATTGGCAACTCGACTAACCGACCCAGATCCGCGTGACTCAACCCAACAACCCGCAATCTAACCCGGAGTCCGACCTGCGCCCTTAACCTGTGTCCTGTCAAGCATTTGGTCCAACCCCCCTTTTTTTCATTTTTATTTTATTTTCCTTTATTTTGTTAGTTCAATTTTGCTTTTTTTATTATTTATTTATATGCTTGTAATTTGTAATCAAATGTAATAAAAAAAAAATGAAAGAAAAATGAAAGAGAAGAAAAAAAAAAAGGAAGTCATCTATTATTTATTTATTTTTATTTTAATAAAAAAGATAAAAATAAATAAGTAAATAGAAAGAATAAAGATTATTATTTCTTTTTGCCACTTAGAAAATTGATTTTTCAAAAATAAAATAAAAATAAATTAGCCATTTTTCAAATTTGGATCATTTAGTATTTTCAAAAAAACTAATTTAGGGCCCTTCAGGATATTTTCTTAAATAAATTTAAATGAGTAAAAATGTAAATCAGGCTGTTTTAAAAAAACTAAAATCAACTCAACCCACTTAAATTTTTCAAAAAAGAACTACATACATTTGATTCCGAATAACGAGTACGTAGATATTTATGAAGCGGTGATAAAAATGAAAAAACCTAATTTACCTTTTTCATTAGTTTATATTATTTCATTTATCCTATTAGAATAGTTAAATTGAGTTTCATCTTATAAAATAAAAAAGGTGATTTTTAAAGATTAAAGTTAATTTTGGAAAGTCGATAGTACCCGTAAGGGTTTAAAAGTCCTAACTCCCGGATCCAGATTCTTTGGTTTTCAAAAAGTCGTTTTATAACTCGGTTTTTTCAATAGGTCGGTAGCTAAGTTATAACTAACCCAATTAGTTATAACTTAACTTTTTTTTCCCAACTCCAGTTGGGTGGCAACTTCGATATATTTCAAATTAAAAAAAATGGTTTTCTTCAAATCCTAGTCGAGGATCAATATTAAACAGGTATGGATTAATATTGATTTGCTTAGAGAAGATCTAATTTTATAAAAAGAACCAGAATGGTGAAAAACCAAGCTCGATAGATGTAGAGGATAAATGGAATGTGACTTATTAGCTCATATAGAGTACTTCCTTTTGAAGATAATCTGTACTGACTTGCCATACAACATATCCATAAAGTTCTACTACACCTAAATGATTGGGATATTTGCATTAGGTTACTTATTATATTAAAATTTTTTTATGATTACACTAAGACATTCTCGCAAGGGTACCAACCTAGCTCTCATTATTTGTTATGAAAGCTACTAGTTACTCTGGTGGATATGCATTACAATGCAATCCTATAAGAATCTATTAACAATATTTGTGTTAAATGGTTGGCTTACTATAGAGACATTCTTGTTATTTATCTTCTTGTTACTGTATTGAACCATCGCACTAAAATAGAAGGTCTATCTAATTATCTTAATTGTTACTATAAGTATGTTGATATGTTCTATTAGATGCAAGATTCCTATACAATTCTATGGATAGTGTCCTTCGACAAACAAACCAGGTATTGCATGAGTTATTTTAATATTTTTCATAAGTTTATGTAGTCAAGTTTTAATGAGTCCATACTCCCTATTACCTCCTTGACGGGTAACGGTGGCGCTTATTGCAGATTATCTACTATCATAGAGGTTAAAAAAATAAATAAGTTCTGGTGAGCCTTCAATGGAACTTAACAACTACCTTAATATAACTTTTGAGTTTGGTGACAGTATTTACATTCAAGACTTCAATATTCTCGATTAGTGGAAGAGGTATGCAAGAACATTTCTATTCCTTTATCGAATGGTGTGACAAATCTTCGTAGCTCTTATGATATCCCATAAATTAACAAATCAAGATATGAACATCTGAGTATGAAGACAAAGTCTTGTCTTTATACGATTAGGATCGATAATTGATATAGTGCATTCGGGAAAATAAACCAATTAGGCTAGAAACTTACGAAAAACATGATAACTCTAATCGAAGAATTCTAGTAGGTTTGAAAACCCATAATACAATAAGAATATTAAGAATACAATCAAAATAGTGAAAAAAATTATTCTATATGAGACCCTAAAATCGTATTTAGGCCACTCATATCTGAATTTAAGACTTTCGGGAAAAGTTATTCAATTCAATTTAAACTTTATAACTAAGATAGAAAAATTAGTTGAAGTAATTTGGTGAAGTTGGATTTTGAAAATAATTATCAAAAATCCCAATTTTACTTTTAGAAGTATGATTACTTAATATAGTGTAAAAATGATCAAAACTCCTAAAACCAAGCTCAGAATGTAACGGAGACTTAGAGATAAATTAAATAGGTATTAAAAGAAAATAATATAGCATAATATACTATATGAGTATACACGTGTTTTTATGAATGTATCCGGTATATATAATAAATATACTTGTAAATTAGCCTAAAATAATATAATTATACGTAACGAGTGATAAAATCGCAAAATTAAATAGGAAAAGTATCTTAAAAATAAAAGATATGCTAGAAACATGATTATATGTATATAATTACTCATTACGTAATATATGTAGGATATATACTCGAATATTAATAAAAATCATTAAATGCTAATATAAAATACCAAAATACCCTAAAAAATTATATAAAAATTATTAAAAATATATAAAAAATGACCTAAAATATGATTAGATTAAATATGGAGTAGCTTAAAAAGGATAAGCAGCTGTATCAAAAGCAAATTTATAAAAAAATTAACACCTCCTACTATGCATTTTTCGAAAAAAATATTAAAATAGATTACTTAATAATTAAGGAAAAAATTCAACCAATCTAAACTACTATAAATAGGATTCTAAGACTCGTATTTAACATTTTGGCCACCAAGAAAACTTAAGAAAATTTTGAAAAAAAGAGAGGAAAAAACAGATTAAGGAGTGAGCTTAGCTAGTTCCCTGACCATTCGATAACCTGATGTAGAGCCCCACTGCCACCTAGCAAAGCCACCACCGACTAAGCCAACCGACAACCCCTCTTCGGCTAATTGTGGGCGGAGCTTCGATGAACTTAGGTTTCGACTTTCTACCTTATTTTTCTCTATTTTTGAAAAATTATTAAATTAATTAGGAAAAATATGAAAAAATTGATTCTTGGGTTATTTTATATGTACTTTTATTTCTTAAATTTATTTTTATAAAATTAGGAATATTTAATGTACTTGCTTAACAAATATATTATTCATCCAAAATTTGAAATTCAAAATAAATACACTAAATGATGTAGTTTTTAGCTCAAAATATTTGTGTCAGACACTTATGATATATAGATAATTACTACGTAGCCTGATTTTTATTTAAATATTTTTAATATTTATTGTACTTTTGGGCCTAAAAATAGCTCAAAATTAAGCTAAAAATGTTAAATAAATAGGATTTATGAAATTAAATAGTGAAATTGACCTATACTGATTTCTAATGAAGTATAATGATGTTAAGATAGGTTGAAAATAATTTTGTACAAAAAGAATCATATTTGGGTAATTAAGTATAATTTAGGGGTAAAATTGTAATTTCGAATATATATGCAATGAATCGATAACAGGAAACTCAGTGATGACTAAATTCCACATATTTTTAGGAGTCTATATAAATTTTCGGGGAATTATTTGGCAACCCGAGCTATTTATTACGAATTTACGTAGTAAAATAGCTTAAATAACAAATCAATACCCAATTCTAATAAGATTAGGTTAAAATATGATAAATAGTTGAGTAAAAACTATTTATTTGTATTGGTTTGTGATTGTAGTTAGCTGTTTGTGCGTATGCAATGTTTGTGATTGGATTTCGATTTATTGTGATGGGAACTAATCTCCATGATATGGTTGTTCAGTGATTATTATTATACTTGAATTGTTTGAATTTAGTTGATCACTCTAAAAAGATGACCTAACTTAAACTTGATTTAACATTTAACTTAATATACATTGTAACCTATTAGGGGTAACCACTAAGATTCTCGGGCCAAACACGAACTCCTTTTGATGATGATAGCTGAAATGATCATTTCCTCATCCTTAGCCGAATTAAGTGACAAGAGAGGAGGTCGCGGTGAAGTTGGGGGCTGTAGTTCAAAGGTGGTCATGGAAGGAAGGTGTTCTTCATTGCACGAGCCCCAATTTGGTTTCTATCCATGAGTATGCGACGTCAATCTCCTTAACCCAAATAAGAGTAGGCATAATTTCTTTGATCTTCCAACGGACCGGATAATGTTATGTGATGGCATTTGCTTGTACATACAATACATCTAACCAACTTGATTAAAAACCTTACTTGTGATGTGTTGAGTGCATACTTTTGTCTCCACTCCACTTACTGAGTAAGTTATCGCTCATTCCACTATAGTTTATTTTGTAGGTTTCAAATGGCTTATAAGTGCCTACCCAACACCGAAACCTTAGTAAATTAGGATGGGGAACGAGATATAGCAAGAAATGGCCAATTATTACCCTTAATATTAACTTTTTATCTTTTAAGGAGAATTATACAAGACTCCTCAAAGGGCTTGATAGTTTTCAATATTTTAGTCTATATATAAAATGATAGGTACTTGTGGGATTTATTACTACTCTTTTATAAGATCAAATTACAAGTTTATTATTACAAATTATTTCAAATGATTACTCCATAGGTTTATATCAAACAAGTATCGAATTGAACACTTTAAAGGGGTAGAGTTAAATATGCCTGGTATGAACTAAGTTTAAAATAACAGTTGTGAAGACAGTTTCTATCTTAGAATGGTTCACACAACGGGACTGTTACAACTTCACTTTTTCAGAGCATGACAGCTCCAACATTAACGGTTGCTATTGAATAAGTTTTTTAGCATAGCTAGACTAATTTTAGACAATTAGATAGCATTACTATCGATAATAACTATTAAAGTCCTTATGTTACGGGTAGATTCCCTTACTCGAACCCATGTGGCACTTAGTGTTCCTAACCACACTAAGGAAGGCTAAGTCAGTCTGTAACAATTCACAATGTTTAGAGAGAGAAAATATAAAGAGAGAAACTCTGATATAAACGGTATTCACTCAAAATAACTTGATGATACAACTAAAGGGATCTCTCCTATTTATACAAGAAGTCTCTTAAGATGGAGAGCCAAGATCAATTCAATCTAACGGTTATAAATGAATCTTACCTGCCTTTACATTAAATGTATCTACTTACCTTACCTATTATCTATTCTAAAACCTTCTGGATCTTTTAGAAATGTCTGGATTATCTCTTCTTGGGCTTGAACGAACCTCATGATATTGGGCCCTTTTAAATTGGCTCGTGACATTCTCCTCACTCATTCTGGTGACGTCCCCGTTGTATTTTCTTCGTGGAACTTTTGAATTTTGTTTGGAAATTGCCATAGAGCTTCAGCAAGTTCCCAACTACCCTCATTTTCTGGCTTTCCTTTCTAAATAACCATATACTCGTGCCTAAGGGAGTGGCCTTGTCTTCTTACATATCTTTCCGCAATAATTTCTCCAACTTTTTTTTCATATGATTCCCGAACTCCAACTGGAGCCTTCTGTGATATTGTTCTATTAAGGTCATCCTCATCCTTATGATATGGCTTAAGCATACTAACATGAAATACTGGGTGGAATTTTAATCTTGGAGGTAACTCTAACTTATAAGATATTCGTCCCACTCATTTCACGATGAGAAATGGTCCTTCATAACGCCTCATTAGTCCTTTGTGCAATTGGCCCTTGGTCCGCTAGATCAGGTGTAACTTCACAAGTACTTGATCTCTTACTTGATACTCCATTGGCAACGCTTCTTATATGTAACTTTCTTCATTCTCTTGATAGCCTTGTCTAAGTAAGTCTGAGCTAAGTCTTGGCTTTCTTGCTACTCTTTTACAAATTTATATGCTGAAGGACTAGACCCCGTATATCCTATAGTTATCGTATTAGGAGTTAGCGGCTGTTTCCCTAGGATAATCTCAAATGGACTATACCTTGTTGATTCATTCTTCTGTAAATTGAAAGAGAACTGTGCCACATCCAATAACTTAAACCAGTCTCGTTGACTTGCACTTATAAAGTACCTCAAGTAAAGCTCTACTATTGCATTCATCCTTTCCGTCTGTCCATCCATTTAAGGATGAAGACTAGTAGAAAAGTTAGCTCAGAACCAAAAAGCTTGAATAGCTCAGTCCAGAATTTCCCTGTGAAATGACCATCTCGATTACTTACAATGTTTCTGGGTAAACCTTAATATTTTACTATATGCTTGAGAAACAACCGAGCTGCTTCATCGACAGGGCACTCCTTTGTTATTGGAATGAAGATTGCATATTTTGAGAACTTTTGTACTACTACCATAATAGTACCATATCCCTCTGACTTGGGTAAGCTTACAATAAAATCTATAGAGACACTTTCCCAAGGATGCTCTAAAATAGGCAGAGGCTCTAATAGTCTAAGTGCTGGTCTTTATTCCACTTTGTCTTGTTGACATATGAGACAAGTTCTGACATAACTCTCAACATCCTCTCTTAAATGTGGCCAAAAGTACCTTTCTTCAATCAAGGCTAGGGTTCAGTGTATTCTTGGGTGACCTGCCCATTTAAAATCATGGCATTCCTTCAATATTTCTCTCTTTAACGGAGATGAGTTAAGAACATACACCCGTTGTCCCTTTATGTATATTAGTTCGTTTTCCTCCTAAAATCTCTGTGTTTTACCCTCTTTACATTGGATTAGTAAAGCCTTAGCTAATTGGTTTATCTCCATCCCTTCCTGAATCATCTCTAGGAGGTTGTTCTCAAGGCTACTGATAGCGGTTAGTTCTACCCTCTGACTTAGGGCATCCGTTACGACATTCGTCTTTCCCACCTTGTATTCCATGTGGAAATCGAATTCTACTAAGAAAATTTTCCACCGAGCTTGCTTAGGGGATAGCTTCTTTTGGGTCTGGAAGTAACTAGTGGCCACATTGTCGGTCTTGATTACAAATTTCCTGCCAAGAAGGTAGTGTCTATAAACTTGAAGACAATGCACTACATTTGTCATTTCCTTCTCATGTACTGGGTATCGCCTTTCAATATCATTCAACTTTTAGCTCTAAAAAACTATTGTATGGTTTTCCTACATCAGAACCCCACCAATGGCATAATCACTAGCATTCGTGCATACTTCAAATACTTTACCAAAGTTAGGGAGCATAATAACTGGCTCTTTAATGACTGTTTCCTTCAGGGTATCAAATGCCTTCTGTCGATCTTCCTTCCATTCCCATGGAACATCTTTCTTAAGTAAATCCGTTAACGGGGCAGCCATTCAAGGGTATCCACGTATGAACCTTTTGTAATAATTTATTAAGCCAAGAAACGACCTCAATTTGATGGGCTTAGTGGGTTCTTTCCATTCTCGAATCACCCATATCTTCTCTTTATCCATTTTGATATTCCCCTATCCTACTACATGTCCTAAGAAGGTCACTTCTTCCTTTGCAAAGGCACATTTTTTTAGTTTTACATATAACTCGTTTTCCCTTAAGGCTAGGAAAATTGTACGAAGATGTTTTATGTGCTCTTCTATAAACTTGCTATAAATCATGATATCATCCAAGTGAACCACAACAAAATGATCCAAGAATGGTACTAATACCCTATTTGTAAGACTACAAAAAGTAGCTGGAGCGTTCGTAAGCCCAAATGGCATAACAAGAAACTCAAATGCACCATACCTTGTGACGCAAGTGGTTTTAGGCTCATCTCCATCTGCTATCTGTACTTGATGATATCCCGATCGTAGATCCAGTTTCGAAAAATATCTTGCCTCTCCCAATCGATCGAACAAGTCTGATACTAAAGGAATGGGGTACTTATTTTTCACAGTGACCTTATTTAAGGCCCCATAGTCAATACACAATCGGAGGGACCTATCATGTTTCTTCTGGAAGAGAATTAGAGTCCAAAAGGTACCTTTGACGGTCAAATGAATCTAGCTTCCAACAACTCCTTTAAATGTCGCCTTAATTCTTCTAATTCTTTTGGGGACATGCGATAAGGAATTATAACAGGGGCCTTTGTACCTAGTTTTAGCTTAATCGTATGATCTACTTCCCTTCTTGGTGATAGCTTCTTTGGCAACTCTTTAAACATGATGTCTTTAAATTCTTCTAATAACTCCCCCACTCGATATGGAATTGCCTCTTGACTTCTTGTCTCTTCTTCCCCCTTCAATGTAGCTACGTACATAACTTCATTCTTTTTTAGGCTCTTCGCTAGTTGCATAGTGGAAAGGAATTTTGTGGCTTGACTAGCTTTCCTTATAACAGCCACCATATATATACAATTTGCACGAGGAACAATAAGTGTGTCAATACGACCTAGGAATTCCATCCTAATCACAAATTCAAAGTCATCCATAGGTACTACTTCGATGGTTTCCTTCCCTTTCCACCCTACCATATAGAGCTTTATCTCCCTAGCGACTCCAATAGTAGGGACTTCCTTTGAGTTTACCGTCTTGAGCCATGTCTTGGTCTTCTCTACTTCCATTCTAATCTTACTTGTTGTTACCTCGGAGATGAATAGATGAGATGCCCCTATGTCGATAAGGGTATTTAACTTCTTACGAGCAACTATCACTTCGGTGTACATCAACCCCTTTCGCTTCTCTTGCATCTTCATAGCACTAAGAAGTCGTACTGAACCCAGTTTAGCCTCGTCCCCTTCATTGGAGCTCTTATTTGCCATAATTGTTGCCAACTGATCTTTCTTTGGGAATTCCTTGGCATAATGGGGCCCATTACAGAAATAACACTTTAATTCTCGGGGCTTCCATCGTTCCCTATTTTTTCCTTCACGAGTCCTTCCTTGGTCATTGTTTTTCTCTTCCATCTTAGGCTTCTCTCTTGAGGAACTCCTACTCCTTTCCTTCTTAACTCCCCCCTTCCACCTTCCCATTAGGGTCTTATGTTTTGTCTTCTTGAACTTTGTTAGGCCTTCAGCAGTTGCTATAGCTTTAAAGATGTCTTCTATGCCTCTTCACTCTAGCTCCAACTTTGCCCAAGGTTTCAGACCATCTAAAAACATCACTAGAGTGTCATCCTGGTTAAGGTTTGGGATCTCCAGTATCAATTCTGAGAATTCCTTCACATATTGCTTGATGTCACCCTTATAAGTTAGGCGATGCAACTTCACCTTTGCTTCTTTAGCATCATTTTAGGAAGAGAATTGCCCCTTGATTTCATGTACAAAGCTAGCCCAAGTATTGATTTCATTTGCCCTCCTACGCCACCATGCCATAGCAGAATCTTTCAATTACATAACAGCAGTTCGTACCTTTTCGAGGTCATCCAAGATTCTTACAACATTGAAATATTGTTCTGTTCCCTAGAGGAAGTTGTCTACCTCCCGAGTGGATCGTGTCCCATTGAAAGGTTCAGGCTTAAGTACATCGACCTTATGAGTAAACTGGATGGTTACTTCATTTGCCACTACTGCCCACCATGCTGCTAGTTGGTTCTTAAGTTCTTCAATCTCTTGGCGCATGGCCACTATTACAGCATCCATCTTGGCTTCATAAGCTTCTTCCTTAGTTTCCAAAGCCGTAACTTGAGCTTAAAGTACTTCATTCTTCCCTTCAATCGCCTCATCACGCTGCTTCACCTCCTCAATGGCTTGATTCAATGCCCCTTGCAACTCGCCTAAAAATTTTTCCTTTATTTCTTCAAGGCTGCCTTTCCTTCGCTTTAGTAATGCTCAACTTCGCTCTATCCATCCTATTAAGGAGGGAGTTCAGTAAGTCCCGAAACATAGTCCTCTTCCTGGTGACTCCGTGATCATCTTGGTTATGTAATTCTTCGACCATCGAAGTGTTGTTGTCTCCTCCAAACGACATCTTCTTCACATGTGGTCTCTTAACCTGGCTCTGATACCACTTGTCATAAGCAAATTCCCTTACTCAAACCTGTATGGCACTTAGCCTTCCTGACTATACTAAGAAAGGTTAAGTCAACCTATAAGAACTTATAATGTTTAGAGAGAGAAACTTTGATATAAACGGTCTTCACTTAAAATAACTTAATGATGCAACTGAGGGGATCTCCCCTATATATACAAAAGGCCTCTCAAGATGGAAGGCCAAGATAAATTCGATCTAACAATTACAAATGAATCTCACCTACCTTTACATTAAATGCATCTACTTACCTTACCTATCACCTATTCTAGAATCTTCTAGATCTTTTAGAAATGTTTAGATTATCTCCTCTTAGGCTTGAACGAACCTCATGATTTTGGGTCCTTCTGAATTGGCCTATAACACTTACATGTGTTGAAGATTGGGCAAAGGCAAAAAGGCATAAGGAAGAACTATGTGTCATGCCTCGAAGCGGCAGAGTCATAATAATCCCGCCATGTAAACTATTATAAGATAAAAGTTGGCTTTACAACTACTATCTTAGACCTGATCTACATAAGGCATCTACGACTAACCCGCTTTGAAGTAAATAGTTTGTAATTTAAATAAGTAATTTACCTAATAAAGTGAGAATATATATATATATACACTATAATTTAATTATAACAATTAACATTTACAATGTTTCACCGTAATATATTTCCTAGTTATTACATTATTCAGAAATAAAAAATTCTAAAATAAAAGCTTAGACCTTAAAAATATATGTTTGTTCTTCAAATGTTTTTTCTCTCCCCAGGATCCAGCAGTTGCTAGCTTTAGAGTAGTTGTAAGCCGCTTCTTAGTCAGCACTTGCACGACGTCTATAGGGATGTGAGCAACCACAGCTCAGTAAGTTAGAATACAGGTCTTAAAACTATACCATAAACACAACAAGGTTGTCAACCAACTTATTAGGTACAATATATGTTCAAGCAAATGCCATCTCACGATGTTGTCCGGCTCGTTGTGATATTAGAGAAATTGCGCTCGCTCTAATTCGGGTTGAGGAGTTGCCATTAATGCAACAGCTCACGACTAAACTCAAGCTTATGCAATGAAGACACTGCTCTTCCCGTGACTACCTTCGAACCATTGACTTCACCCTCGCCGCGACCTCCTCTCCTATTACTTAGTTCGACTAAGGATGAAGAAGGGACCGTTATGCAATCCTACGTTATCCCTTTTGAAGGGGTCGGTATTTGGCCAGAGAATCCTAGGTTTCCCCTAATGGGTTGCCATGCAAGTTCGATTATGATTACAAGTCTTATATTTGATTAAGTCCAGTTTAGAGTGATCAATCATTTCATACAAATCACACAATACAAGCTTGTTGAGTCTGATTTTTCGATTTTCTTTATTTAAAATTAATTTCCCCATTTCCTGATTAATACTAAACCCTAACTCATTTAATATTAATCTTCGACTAAAGAAATTGAGAAATTCCGGTTTTTTTATTGAAAATAATTTTTGGAATCGCCACCCGACTGAAGTCGGGAAAAGGAAAAGAAACCGTAACCAATTGGGTAGATTGATTACGATTTGGCTACCAGTCTTTGATTTCAATTTGAATAAAGAACCAGAGGGTTTCGAATTTAGAGGCCAACCTATTAAACCTTAATGGGTACCACTATTTATTTACCGAAATTAGGATTATTTTTCTAATTATAATATTTAAAATAAATAGATAAAAAATTAAAAGAAAAAAGAACCTAAGTTTCTACATATTTTATCGTCGCCCTGAAGGTGCCTACGTACCCGCTAGCCGGGATCAGACGATCGTAGTTCTCTAAAAAAAATCTTTAACGTGTTGATTTGTTTAAAAAAAACTGCCCGAGTTTACGTTTTAATTTATTCGGTTTATTTAAAAAAATCTAAAGGGGTCCTAACTCGTAAATGCTGTTATTTAAAAAAAAATGTTCTAACAATCCTATTTTTTTGAAAAGGGTATTTCATTAATTTTTATTTAAAGGAAAACAACTTTCTATGTGATAAATCCTTAAGTAAAGCCAAATCTAAAAAGATAACTAATTCTAACAACCACTAAACTAGTATATATAATTATCTACCTAGATAAAAACATATCATATAATGCACTTAATATACATGTAGAACACTAATAAAAAGAATCACCTAATATGTACATATCTTATATACTACATTGTGTAACCAAGAATCTAATAATAATTATGATAATAATAATGAGATATATAATTAAAATGACAAATAAATAAATAAATGAATGAACAAAAAAAAAATCTAGATTGGAGTAGAACCAAACCTGATCTTCAACGATTTAGCAGTATAGTGTCCGCACTTCGGGCGTGTTGATGTGTGGTTTGTGGATCGAGGAGTACTTTGTTGCGTATTCAGGAACTGCAGTGACCATGGAGGCTGATCGGCTGATCGTGAAACTACGGCTGCTGTTGCTTTCCTGTTGAATTATTGTTTGGTGAAGCACTGTTCGGTGAATGTGTTGCTGCTGTTGCGTTGTGGGCAGTAGTGAGGTGATCGGTGACGTATTGTGCAGCAAGGTTAGTAATAGCGGAGACTTTGGGACAACGGCTCAGCGTATGTGTGTGAGAAACTAGTTGTGGACAGCAGTCTTGTGGCGGCGATCATGGGTGCTCGGTGCTGCAGATGTGTGCGGCTGCAGTCTTGATTAGTAATGTGTTGGTCGCTGCAGTTACGTCTATGATTTGCGAGCGTCGGAGTTGTGAGGATTACTGGACTGTGCTATTGCTTTCCTTAACGCGACCGATCAGCGTGGATTATTGTTATCGCTGCTACTTGGATGTTGGGGATTAGCTGTAGCTATTCGGTTAATACTCGGCAGGATTACGTAGGCTACTACTCTTGTATTTTTTTTTTTTTTTTTACTGGAGTATTGTAGCTGTTTCTGTTTTTGTTGGATTTAATTGCAATAGTCTGAAGTTGCATGTGTGTATGTTTATATAATCTCAATCATATCATATCTTATCACATCTAATTATATCTGATTTGCTAATTAAATTAGATTCAAATCTGATTTAACTAATATTCATATGATTTGATTAGATATGAATCTGATTTTAAATTTTGCTCTTGCAAAGACAGAAAAATAAAGACATAGGTGCTTGCTGTGACTCGAACCCATAACCTCCAACTAAATCCACCCCAAATACTCTGTTACTTATCTGTTAGGCCGTTGACCTATATCTTAACATTCATTACTATTAAATTATATTTAAATTATCTGATTCTCTAAACTAAAATTTTTAACTAAACTAAAAGTAATTATTCCTAATATAAATTACTTCCTAAAAATCTACGAAATTTTTATGATTTTTCCTTTTCTTATTTTTTTGGTATTTTCATTATTTGTTAATTTTTTTTTTATTATTTTTTATTAATTTATTTTATTATTTTGAATAAGGACCCTTTTTGTAAAAATAAAAATTAGGACTTCAGAGGGGCAAAAATTAGGTGTCTACAAAGCTTAAACAATAAACTGAATCATAGCATCACTCATAATTAAGCACATGCACACAACAGACTATCTAACAAGCATAACTAAACATAATCTCAAGCCTTCAAAATACAGCAATGTATTAATCCCAACTTATCTCGACTCCTCGCTCACTCACTCGAGGTCCGACTCGCTTAAGCCATCGCCGATCATCCTTATAACACAAACGTGGTTTCAGTTTTTCATATAACTATTATAGGTTCGTTTTATCCTATAACGCTTATTGTTATGTTTTGTTTAGGGTTTAATATACCTAATTATCTAAGTCTTAAGTCTTAAGTCTTTTACAATTATTTTAGGTTTGGGTTCGGTTTCTGTATCGATTTTTAAATTAGGTTCTAGTTTGATTCTAAGTATTGTTTTATACCCAAATCCTAGAAATTCATTTCAGCTCATAATGTGAAATTAATCACATTACTTCCAGATATCCTAAATACAGTCATTACCCCTAATTAGTATTTTATTTCATCTGGTACACTTAAATTCTTATTAGTGTATTGAATTTACTCTTGATGTGAGAAATTTTTTACATTTTTCATATAATTACATAAATTTAAGTTTTCTATCAGTTTTATTATATATCCCTGTTATTTATATAATAGCAATTTTTATCCTAATATTTTCTATTTATTATATTTCCAATAATTATATATTATGTATTATCATATATTATGTATATAATACACATCTAATATTTTTATCACTCTAATTACCATCTCTCAATGTCAATTATCATTTCAAAGTGTCTAAATTCATCCTAAATCAGATTTTACACCTAATTACCCTAATTTACAAAATTCACTTAAAATTCACTATTTTTCCCTATTACTCATTTACTACATAATTAACCTAATAATTACATCTAACACCCTAAATGCTACAAGTATCATACTTTATCAGATTTCAACATCCTAAAACATATAATTATTCACTAAATCAGTAATTAACCTTAAATTACCCATTTTATGCCTCATTTTAAAGCCTAAAAATTATCTAAAATTTTCAAAAATTAATTTTTAAAAATGGGCTTCATAGCACTGTTTTATATCATTTAAGTAGTCTACACAAAAATTTTGGGTTCAAAACTATACTCTTAAGGTCATTTATTTCTAAATCGAAACATGCTTGGTTTTGCATGATTTTTTAAGAATCATATATCACGGGACATATTTTCATCAAAATAATATTTTTCCTAAAAACTACATACAAAAATATTTCAGAATAACAAAATTCATAATTTTCTAAAAATATTTACTATTTTTACAAAATTACATAAATTTTGGTTGGAAATTGAACTTACCGATATGGGTGGCTCCGGCAACCACCGGCCGCTGTGGCCTTGTTGGCCAGTCTAGGTGTTGCTACCACCGTATAATGGTGGTGCCCATCCACTCTCAGGTGCTAGTTTGGTGTGAGTTTTTTTCTAAGGCCCTAATTGCACATTTTTCTTATTTTTTTTTCTAAGCTTAATTTTTCTCTCAATTTCACCTCTCTCTATTTTTCTCACTCTCCAAACTGACCAAATGAGCTTCTAAATTTTTCTTGCTATTTATAGAGTTTTAGGGAAATTATTGTGCATTAATTTGATTAGACAACTACCTTATCTTTTTCTAATTTGCCTTCTGTGTTGTTCTAATTTAATTGGCTAATTTTTTTCTTATTTTCCCTAGTTGTCACGACCTATATCTAGATTGTTCCTTATTTTTTCTGATTTTTCTTTATTTTTTTCTTAATTAATTATGAATTTTCTTTAATTATTTAATAAGTTTTTAGTCAATTTAAGTAATTTCACGTATTTTTATCTATACGTAAATACATGTGGGGTACATGTGAACATTCCTAATTATTATTTAAGTCATTCTATGATTTTTAGTATACATATAATTTATCTCTAGTAATTTATTAGTTATTAGATTATACTTTTCGCCTTTTCGACAATAAACAATTATTGTACTTAAAATTTGAAAATTTTATAGTCTTCTATTTTGTTACCTATTTTCTTAAATTCGAATTTACGAGGTCATTTTTATTAATATTTCTAGCTTTACTTTATAATTTAGACTTGAGCGGATTTTTCAACCAATCAAAACCCTAAGTGATTGGTTGTAGGGCTTACACTATGCAGGACATCCAACGAAGATGATGAATACTTTGGTAGTTTTAATGCATTAAGCAAAAGTATGGCGAGATTTATACTTGAGTACTGATGAGGTGAAAGTGATTAATTGCTTTGACTTTTATTTCAAAAGTTTTTTACACTTAGAAAAAAATATTTTCATAATTAAAAAAAAAACAATTGTTTTCAAAATTAGGATATTACCTTCACCATTTTCAAAATGTTGGGCAAGTAAAACTTAGATTGCTTTTTATGAGCTTTTTCTCAGTACGAATAATCTAGTTAATCACATAAACATGACATTTTTTTTTTCCAAATAAAAAATGACAAGCATACTAAAGATTTTTAAAAAATAACCTATCAAACTACGTTAGTTTAATTCCAAATAGCAGATACATAAATACTATAAAGCAACCTTAAGTTTGAAAAACTTTTTTTACCTAATATTTATGCTTTTGAAATAATTTTGTCAAGGTAGTACAATTACCTTATTCATTATGTTGTACGCTTTTTTAGTTTTCAAAATTGTATCATGTCATGTAATTTTATTTTTACACAATATCCATGTATGATGTATCTTATAATTTATAACCTTTATCAATGAAATAAGCTTTCCTTAGTGTTTTTTGAACAAATTTGTAATGTAATTATCTTTGAAAATATATTTATTTTTCTAAATAAAATTGTTGTTATTTATTTTTGGAAAAAAAAATGGAGATTAATTTTTGAAAAGACATACTAAAAAGGAAAAAAAAATTGAAGTTCACACTTTACAGGTCTAGAAACCTCCCAATGAATCGGCCTCCACGGGCTGGATACAATTTCACATTATAGGAATCGCGACTCATTGGGTTTGGATTCAATTGGATTTTACTTGTGCCTTGAGGTCTAGAAACCTCCCAATGAATTGGCCTCCACGAGCTGAATACAATTTCACATTATAGGAATCGCGACTCATTGGGTTTGGATTCAATTGGATTTTACTTGTGCCTTGGTCTAGTTTTGGCTACCTTTGGGAGCCCATCGTGTAACTATTTTTTGTATTTTTTTTAAGTTTTTTCCTTAACTTTTATTATATGCATTTATTTATGAAATTTTCTACAAATTTTCTTACTTTTCTATTTATCGAATTTTTCATTATTTTATTTATTTTTAATATTTTATTATATTATATTTAATAAAAATAGGTAAATCAATTACATGGTGATACGTGTCATAACGATAGATTAATGAAGGAGTTGCTTATGAATGTTTTCAAATATCGATGACTTAAATAAAAGAACGAAAAATTTAAGATTCAAATAAAGAAGTTAGGAAATGTTGAGGTTTAAATTTTTACTTTTTTCTTTTGATGATAATAATAATATAAGGATAATTACACAATAGGATATTAATGTTTGGTTGTAAGTTCAAATAAGAGATTAATATTTTAAAAAATTTAAATGAATGATCAATATTTTAATAAAAAGTTAAAATAATAGATTACCATTACATCACTGCTAGTTTTGTTTGACATGGTTGTTAAGTAAAACGTAGTGCTCACATGATATATATGTGGCGTATATGTGGTATTTACATGTATATTTAAATAATAAATAAATGAAAAAAATACTAAAAATTAAGAAAAATAAAAAAGTAAATAAAAAATTATAAAAAAGAAAAAATATAAATATTATAATTTAAGTATAATATGAATAATATAATTAAACTAAAATAATAAAAAAGGAAAAAAATTCAAAAAAAAAAAAAACAACCATTCCTTACCCTTTAGGGGATAAGGGTTGTGTAACCCTCCTTTAATGGCAAATGAGCGTTCTATTGTTGGTTTGTAGGTTGATAACTCACTTTTTTAAGTGGGCTGCGACTTAACATGGATTTATAGCTTAATTTGGCCATCTGAAGAGTAGGGTAGTTGATTTTATTTATTTTATTTTCCTAATTTTTTATCAATTTAATTATATTATCATTTATATTATACTTAAATTTTAGTACTTAGTTTTTCAGTGTTTGGTTCTTTTATTTTTTAATTTACTTTTTTTTTAATTTTTCGAAATTTTCTTAATCTTTTAGTACCTTTTTATTTTTCTATTTATTTATTATTTAAATACTCATATAAGCCTCACATATATGTTACATTTTTATATCATGTAAGCACTTTATATGAGTCAACGATTATATTAAACGATGCTAATGTTAATATAGCGATCCTTTGTTTTAACCTATAACTAAACATTAATCACTAGCTTGAACATTTTGGACGTATCTTGAACGTCAATAATTCTCCCTAATGATATATTTAAAATAAATTATAAATTTTAATTTGTGCATTCTTTTAAATTAAATCCGGTCACGTTTTAAAATTTCAATGTATCTGGGCCGTAAATGCAATCACGGGCCCAGGTAGGTTGCAAGAGCCCACACTAGGAATAGGAACCATCTTCGACCTCGCCAGACTAAACTAAAACCCTCATCCTCAACCGTGAACTCAAAACTAAAACCCTCCCGATTTTTCCATTTTCCTGCTGGTAGTGGTGCTCGTGTCCATCTCTAATTCCACAAGAAGCCTATACCATTAATTAGCTCGTGTTTATTTCTAGATTATGCTTCTAAACATATCTTGCTTTTGCCTACCGAAACAAGGTTAGATATACTACACTTAAGACTCCAAAGGCTTTATTCTCTTGATATGGTATGATGATTTCTTCTTCTTCTTCTTACTCTTCAGGAAGTAGGAGCTTGTCCTCACTGTTATTGCTCGCTCCAGCTCTTCGTCTCCATACATCAATTTCTCAGGTGAACCAACAGTTGGAGCCGCTTGGCTTCTTTCTTCTGAAGGAGGCCGTGTTTTTTGTTGAATTGGATTTGAGTTGTAATCTCGATGGTGTTCAATTCAATTTCCGAGCTATATGTCTGCTGTTTTGCTCTCTCTCTCTCTCCCTCCCTTTCTAGCTCAATTTTAATGAAATAAATAATTAAATGGCAATTATGTTTCTTTGAAATGTAATAAAATGTTAGGGAGAAAAAAGAAAGAAATCGTTTAGTGGTAATTGCAATAGGAGTCATACTGAACTGTACTTGAAGCTCAATTCTAAGGCTGATGGGAGAAGGACGTACTGTTTGATAAATTTACTTTTACAATTCATCAGGGGACTTGTGGACTTATGAACCACAAGGGAATGCAGCTCAGCACTTCAATGCCTTTTCGAGTGGGAGGAATCTACAGAAGGTATAACCAGTTTAAGTTTCAATTAGTTAATTTGTTGAATAACATTATCATGAACAACTATCTAAAGGCTCAATGTTATAGCTGAAATTTCGTTAATCTAATATGCTGCTCCTTTTCCAGTTTATCCCTATCTAGATTGCGGCATTGTAGTTTGGGAAATAGCAGTTTCTGGCAAAACTTTAATGTGGATAATAGTGTCAGGCTGTGTTGGTCTAACAATGTTGCTTCAACTGGAAGTTCTCGGTTCTATTCTCAAGTTCATACACCGACATATAAAAGTGAGGATGCGTCTCCAAGAGCTGTGATGGAAGGAGCCAGTGCATTGGGCTTTAAAGGTTTGAACAAGAATCGGAAGAAAAAGAAAAACATAATAGCTGCCCAAAGTCGAAAGAGCACCACATCTAAGACAGAACCAAAACTTGAGGCTGATGGTAGTGCAGAGAGTCCTGCCCAGGCAAAAACAGAGTTGAAATCTGGTGCTTTAGATGCGACTTCCCTTGTTAGTAGGGTTAAGAAAGAGAGCAAAATGAAAAAGAGGAAAGAGCTTAAGAAGAGCAAGAATTCCAAAGAAAAAACATTGGGTGAGTCTGTTCCATTAAAAGCATCTGAAGCTGCAACCAAGGCAGAAAGCTCTGCCATGACAACTGGTGCCCCTTCTACAAAAACCATAGAGGTCAGTGGCAGTTCCCATAGAGAACATTGTTTTTAATTGCTTCATTTTGCTCAAGCATTTTGATAGCACTGTGTCTTTTCAGGATACACCTGCTGAATCCAGTATTGTGGGCCCATCATCAATTGACGATTCTTTTTCACAAAAGAAAAAGTCAAGTATGAGAGCTATGAGCTCGAAGAAAAAGAGAAAATCTCCTAAGATAGCTAGTGAACCTTTTCAGAAAGGGGAAGTTCTGGAGGTCAGCAAAGTTGGCTATTCTGGTGATAAGATCCTTAAAAAGCTGTATCCTTCCACAGGAAAGTCTGTTGTGGTGGTGGAGTCTATCACAAAAGCCAAGGTTATTCAGGGCTATCTAGGGGACCAGTTTGAAGTTCTTCCTAGTTATGGCCATGTTAGGGACTTGGCTGCAAGGTCAGGATCTGTTCGTCCAGATGATGACTTTAGCATGGTTTGGGAGGCCCCTGCTGCTGCATGGACCCATCTCAAGAGCATAAAGGTTGCTCTCACCAGGTACATATTCCCACCAAACACTTATGCTATGATAATTGAGGCTCTTTGCTAATTAAGAAGTTATGCTTGCCTAAAATCAGGTGAATGCAATCTGATGTGAAGAGTACTTTCTTTTAATTTCATTGGGCAGAGTCATGCTTTCTTTTAGAGTTTGTTTCTTTTGTTTGTGACTATATTTCTAATTTTAATTCTTTATTTCTGTCTTGATGCTTTGTTTCTCAGTGCAGATAATCTTATCCTTGCATCTGATCCTGATCGTGAAGGAGAGGCTATTGCATGGCATATCATTGAGATGTTGCAACAACAGGATGCTTTGCGTGATAATGTTGTTGTTGCAAGAGTCGTTTTTCATGAAATAACAGAGTCATCTGTGAAATCCGCGCTGCAGGCTTCAAGAGATATTAATGCAAACTTGGTTCATGCTTACCTTGCCCGACGTGCTCTTGATTACTTGATCGGTTTCAATATTTCTCCATTGTTGTGGAGGAAGTTGCCTGGCTGCCAGTCAGCTGGGCGAGTCCAGTCTGCTGCATTATCCCTAATTTGTGATAGAGAAAAGGAAATTGATGAGTTTGTGCCAAAGGAGTATTGGAGCGTTGAGGTTGAATTTAACCAAAGAAGGGCAGCTTCTGATATGACTTGTTCTTTCCCATCCCATTTGACATATTATGCTTCCAAAAAGCTGAATCAGCTCTCCATCTGTTCCCGCTCAGAAGCTGAAGATATTGAGAAGAATATCAAGTTAGATGTTTTTAAAGTGATTGAGTCAAAGAATAACAAGATAAAAAGGAACCCTCCTACTCCTTACATAACATCAACTCTCCAGCAAGATGCTGCAAACAAGTTGCATTTTCCAGCATCCTACACTATGAAGGTTCTAATTCTTTTAATTACCAAGAAAAAAAGAAGAAGATAAACTTAAGTCTTCTGATAGTAGTTTTGGTTGTGTTAAGTTTCTAATTCTTCCAATTAATGAGAAAAAGATAAGGTTTGAGTCTTTTGATAGTATGTTTGTTTGTATTAAGTTTATGGGCATTTATTATTAAAAGAGCTTGTATGATTTTAATATTAACTTCTCTTTGTATCAGTCATAGTCAGCCAAGACATTTTTTAACTCTTATGAGCTTAATTTACTTATGAGTGCACATATCTAAATGTCAAGCAATCCATAGTCAATGAAGTTCATTGGGGATGCAGGTTCTGCCATCTATTTGTTTGACTTGTACCAATTCACTGTTGTCGTATCAATTTACTTACATCAAATCCTGTTGCAGCTTGCCCAGAAGCTCTATGAGGGGGTTCAGTTATCAGATGAAAGGGCTGTTGGTTTGATAACATATATCAGAACAGATGGTTTACAAGTATGTATCCCTTCTCTTATCTAGACACGTTCTTTACCATTAGTTGACTCCAATTGTCATCCAGGCCATTGTAGCAATGTTCTTTCTGATGATTATAGCATTATATTGCGACTCAATAATTTAGATGGTCGTTATGTCTCAGTATATTGGCAATTAGAAATGGGTGTGTGTCCTAAAAACTATGATGAGACAACTATTTTCTCTTTTGCTTTTCTGCTAATGCAAGGAACTTCAGGTTTCAATCATCTGTAACTTTCAAACAGATGATTTGGCTACTTTGATACACTTATGGTTTGAGTATGCATCACTTATGTACAACTACTTGCTTTTTGATTTTTGTCTTACACTGTAGATTTCAGATGAAGCTGTGAAGGACATTCGTTCTCTAGTGATTGAGAGGTACTACATCTGCTTTATCAACAAATAGTAGCTTCTTGCTCTTCTAATTGATAGCTCACGAGTGCACAAAATGTTCACTACTATAATGTTTTGGCACCTGGAAAGCATGGCCTACAGGTCACATAGATTGATTGAGGATTTAGATCTTTCATACAGGTCACAAAGATTGATTGAGGATTTAGATCTTTCATCTTTGAGTCTGATTCAGGTATATAATGATCAACCATTAGTAGAGTAAAGAATCCTCTTCAACATGAAAGATAAAGAATGTACATGTTGATAGTCATTCTGTCCAATCTAAAGTTAAAGAAGAAAGAAGAAATCAATCTTATGTTCTGCTTAACCTCCAAGGCGCTGGTATTTTTTCCAAGTCTTTGGCCAAATCAGGGTTTAAATATATTGTAAGAAAGTTAGGAGTGATGAGCATCTATTTCTCAACTTGAGGGGAGTGTTAGGAATTCTGGTGAATATGTTGTTTTGGTAGTTTTGGTTTTGCAGGTATTAAGGATCGGTATAACTGGTTTTCTCATATTTCGAATTTGCTGACTGCAGCAGATTTGGGATATCTCTTTACTTACCTTCTATTTATCTTATCTATATATACATTTGGGTGGAGATAAAGAAATTGTGAGTTATTGAACCATGCTTTCCTGTACAGAAGATGTCTATATCTTGTTTGACTTAAAATGTATGCAACAAACCTGGCATCTATAGCGTCTGTTAGAACCACATGATAAGAGATTAGTGAGAGTATATGCCATGTAGAAGGTATACTCATGGATTAGCTATGAAAGAGTTGCTTAATGAAAATAGTCCTCTCAAACAAGTGTCATCTTGTGTATGCAAGTCTAGTAAGTGATAAAATAGAGCAGCCAAATTAAAATTAATGTGGTTATGCTTCATAATTTGTGAAGGTGGGGGCTATGCCCTTTGTCAAATCAATTTGTGCATTGTTAATGCAATTGATGGCTGGGGATTCTTCTGTACGATGTTAACTGCAAAGGATGATTTTCTTAACTTGAGATGTATCAAAGATACGTTGTATCTTATTATCAAAAAATGATAAATTACACCTTTACTTTTCCTTGGTTCTATTTATTGCCCTAACAATTTCCTACCAAAACTTTCTTGATGAAGATTTGGGTCTGAATATGTACCGGAGACACCACGCAAATATTTTAAGAGGGTGAAGAATGCTCAGGAGGCTCATGAAGCAATCAGACCAACTGATATTCGTAGATTACCATGTAAAGTACAAAGTTATATAATTAGCTTTCAATTGATGTTTTTGATAGGATAGCTGATGCACGATTTAAATTGGAATAAGTGCATTGCAAGTCCTAAAGCTCTAAGCTTTTTTTCTTGCTGGATCTTTTGAAGGTATTTAGCTAAGTTCTAAACCTTTTTCTTTCTTTCTTTCTTTTTTTTTTTTGGCTTGATAATGTGGCTTTTATTGACATGACTGATTATACAAAAGAGAGAGAAAAAAGAAAGAAGAAAAAAGGAAATGTGATATAATCTGGCAGCAGAAAGGATTGAAAAGAACATTTGAAATTTTGGGCTAAGTTGATTCTTTAAAAGTTTTGTCTCAGTTAAAATAGTGCATTCATTTAATGTATTTATGCCATTTCAATATCCATTGATAATTTATTATTGTCCTGTAGCAATGCTTTCTGGAGTAATTGATGATGATTCTTTAAAGTTATATGCTCTCATTTGGACTCGCACATTAGCATGCCAAATGGAACAATCTGTGGTTGATCAGGTTAGATATAACTTTACTGTCCGCATGTTGTAGTTGTTTCCTTGTGTCTCTTTTTCATTTTAGAAAACCTTTATGAGGATATTTAGCAAAATAGTTTCTTTAAATTCAGGGTTTTCCAAAAATACATATCTTCAAGCCATGAATGATTATAGGCATGGCGGATGGTGCTATAGATATTATGATTATTATTTGAGTTGCTGGGCAATCATTATCATTTCTTTTTTAAGGATAAGGTCAGGAATTCATTAGTTATAAATAATTACAAAGATGTATGGTCCACTCTACAAACAAATAAGGTAAACCATAGAATGATTAGCCCAAATATTGGTAGATGCATTACAGGAGGAGTTAACAGACCAAAACTAAACCTGCAAGCCTGTCGCTACCAAGAAATACAACAGAGCTCAAAGATATCAATAATTACAAAAGGCTCAAGTCTATTTTCCTAGCTGAACTTAGGACTTTCCTGACAACTCTTTTAGCTGATTTTTCTTGAAGACCCAGCTGTCTTGTATTTCTCTCTTGCCAGATGATGTAGAAAATTGCAGCACGCACTCTCCTGTTTTCCCCACTCATGCATCTATAGAGTATTGCAAAAATAGAGGATAACTGCCTTATTTTGTTAACCAACATGGATGGCCAAGTTGAAGATTGACCCATCCTCCTCCATACCTCACCTGTGAACTCAATTTAAAGAACAGGTGGTCATGAGATTCGCTGTCTGACAGAAGTAGTGAACATTTTGGTGCACAATACTCCATCTCATCGGAAAATCAAAGGGTAGGCAGTTTTTGTTGAGCAACTAGCCAAAAAGTAAACATGTGTTTAGGAATCCCTCCCTTATGCCAAGCCAATCCCTTCCTTGGCACTTTAGGAGCAGAGATTCAGCACCATCTGTAGGCTTCTATGATTGAAAGCGCCTACTTCGGTTTATCAATCCAGAATTGGGAATCCCTCCTTGTTGAATTAGGCTTGTATGATAGTGACATACTCACTTATACCTCATTGCACAAGTCTTCCTCAGTCCATATCCACTTATTATCCTAAATCAGTAAATGTAAATGTGCTTCTTTTGGCCAATTTAATTCATAAATCCTTCTTTTACCGATCAAATCATAAGTGTGCCACTAGGATGCCAATGATAATACCATAGCGACATAGAGTTTCTGTCACCTATACTCCACAAGTTTTTTGCTCTTTCCCTAGTGTGTAAATATTCCTCTAGCACCACGATAGCATCATTAGGCACTTCTATATACCAAAAGTTCCAATCTTTCTATAATTCACTCCTCTCCCAACTAGGCCGGTGATAATAATGTCCATCCATACATACTTTGACACATGTTTCAATTTGGCAGCCTCATTCCATTTTACAACATCATAATATCAAGTCTTCCTTCGCTTTTTGGCTTATAAACATCTTTGCATGCCACCTCTAAGCCTTAGCTCTATACTTGTTGTTCCTATTCCAAAGAAATCTATTCGTCTTTGATTAAATTTCCTTCAAAATACACTTTGCAAGAACAAAATTAGGACCAATAGACTTGAAAGGCAAAAAGAATGCTCTTAATAAGCTGAACCTGTCCTTTGAATGACAGAATCATGCTAATCCATAGATTCATGTGAGAGCTGACCCTTTGATCCAGATACCTACAAGAAGTTTTTGGAGGTTTAAATGATGCTAAAGGAATTGCCCAAGTATCTTATCTGTAAATAGCCCAAGGAAAACCCAAGACAATTAATAATTTCTTCTTGGACAACAAAGAGACTCCACTCTAGAATATTTGACCTTTATTAGGACTTGCTATTAAACATGACAAGGACTCAAAAGGAAAAAGAGTTTTCTTAACCGTCCTTACCAATTGCAAATCTCCACTCAAATGAGTAGATCATCAACATAATGAAGGTGGGTCTATTTCTCTCTTTTACAATGCTGATGAAACTTAAAGAAGGATCCACCTCTTATCTTTCAAGAAACAAGAAAAGATTTCCCTAACCAAAATGAAAAAGGTAAGTGGAAAGGGGGTTCCCTTGATGGAGTCCTTTTGAGCTTCAAATAAAGCCAGTATTATCCATTTATGTTAATGGGGAACCTTATAGCAGTGTTGCACTGAGATACCTAATATATAGGAGGATGAAAATTTAGTGAGAACATCACTTGAAAAAGAAAGTTCCAATGAACTACATCATAAGCTTTTACAATATTAACCTTTACAGCACATCTAGGACTCAAAGAAGACTTATGATAAACCTTCACAAGATGTTGTTGGAATACAAGAATGTTTCCCACTATCCTTCTTTCCTTGATGCAACCAATTCATTCTTTGCCTATCAAAGGAGGAAGTAATGGATTCAAATAGAATCTTGGAGATGCACTTGTAGATGGAATTGCAACAATAAATGGGATGTTAATCATATAAGTTGGATGGATTTTGATGCTTGGGCACTAAATCAATTGAGGAATGGTTAAAACTTTTTAAGATTTTATCCAAAGAGAAGAAATCAACATCATTATCTTATTCAAGACCATAAAATGAGTTCCATCTTATCGACCCTTTTTACAAATTAACAGTAGCACCTCCTCACCGTATCCCCCCAAAACCCCAAAAAAAAAAAAAAATAATGATAACAATGTTAATTTGGGAATGGAATTTCTTTTGACCATTGAAGGTGCTTTTTTTGGCTGATTAGATAAGTTACTGTTTCCATTAGTAAAAATCGTTTCTTTTTTCCTTCAGATACAAGTGAACATTGGTAATGCTGATAGGTCCATTGCATTTAGTGCTTCAACCTCATGGATTAGTTTTCCTGGTTACTTGGCAGCTTTTAAGGTATGATGTTTCGTGAATGAAAATTGACTTAATATTTATTTGCTTATGTTGGAAATTATACAATGATATTTGACAGGCATTGCATCTTGGTTTTGTATTATTTATACTGTTGCCTTTCAATTTTTAATTTGTTTAGGATACTGAAGCTGAGGCTGTGAGAAACAAGGAAAATGATGGCAAGGATCGTGATGATGCTTTTGCAATAATCAGTACATCAAAGGTGTAGCCATCAAGTATTATATGATTGGCTAGAAAGCTTCTGTGGTTAAGCATGTTGTTATTAGCATGACATATCATCTTTTGCATCCAATGATCAGCCAACAATGGTTTTTAAAGTTGCTTTTATGGAGTTTTGGACTTAGCAACATATATGCAAAAAGCTTCTATGTTCTACTTCGTAAATTTCTACTTAAAAGTGAGATTTGCGAATGGTGGCTACTCAAATGATTTTCTTGCCACTAGAAATGGGTGCTGCTGCCTAAATGCAATAGACCACTTAGTTAAGGAATTTACATTTTAATTGTTTTGCAGGTAGGGGATGTTGTCGGTTTGAATGCTGTGGAATTGAAGCAACATTTCACTCAACCTTCACCCCGCTATTCTGAGGGCTCATTGGTATGTAGTTATTTTCCTTAAATACGGCTATAGGTAATGTGTCTTTCTTTGCACCTACTCTTCCTTATTTAACTAGCTTTTCACAATAAGAGATTAAAAAGAAGAGAAAACATGAAAAAGGATCAGATTGTTTATGGTGTTCTTTTTGATAAATTAAAAAGGAATATGTTAACAAATGTGTGGAGGCATTTGTTATGTGCCAAAAGAAGAAACTTGTATGCCTTATCATTCCCATACTTTTTTGTAAAATCTGCTATTATTATTAGAAAAATAAAATGCATTTTTTGGGCCTGCTAAGTAGTGCACTTAGAGGCACTCGTTAATGGGACCCAATTTATAAAAAAAGGTGTCTTTATGTTAAAGATGGTCTTACAAACCAAAACAAACACCTACCATAGAGTAGAATAAAAAAATAACTGTCATCTGACTAGGAAGGGATACGAAAATAGAATTCTCCTAAGAAGTCTGCAATAGTAGGAATTTCCAATCCTTTGCTTATTAGCTCTTTCTGGAGATGCTAAACGGTAGCAGAGAGGACCGATTTCCAAACTTGTCCTTGCATCATTGCAGGGACTCTACGTAACACTCTCAAAGCATCACCCAAATTGATGAAATTTGTGGGGCAGCCAATACCATCTTTAATCTTCGCACCTACTTTGAAAATTAACATCGAAAAGACAGATGGAAACGATCCTTCGAACGTGACAAGCACATCAAACAGACATCGCAGGACACAACACCTTGAAGAAATGCCAGTTTGACTTGCTAAATGCTCCCTTCGAGGATGAAGACATTAAAGCAGCCTTCCTCTCACAACCAAATGGCGAAGTATTTGGGCCAGATTGGTACATGGCAAACTTCTGCAAAGTAGCTTGGCCAATTATTGGTTTGGACTGCTCAAGGTTGACATATAAACGGCATATGATACTATTAATTGGAGTTTTGTCGTCATAGTCCTATGCTCTTTCCCTACCACTTCTGTAATCTCATTGCACAATGTATTTCTATGGCCAAATTCTCCGTCAATATTAACGGTAATTGATGGGCTATTTTCTAAGCAAGAGAGATTGAGCTAAGGGGACCTGGTCCCCCCTTATGTAATTGTGCTTGCCTAAAAGGTGCTCTTTGGAATTTTTAGAAAGTTGAACTCAAACCTGTTCTTTTCCTTCCATTGGATATGTAAGTCAGAAAAACTAGCCCGCTTTGTTTTGCAAATGATCTATTGATATTTTCTAAAGAAAATGTGGATTCTATAACATTGATACATAAGCTTGTTGCAACTGTTTTAGCAATTTTCTTGTTTGACAGCAAAAGATGGGAAGAGCACCTTGTTTTTTGGCAATGTTTCCCTATAAGTCAATGAGGCCATATTGGAGTGGACATGCTCCCAAGAAGGGACCCCGCCTATCTGTTATCTAGGGGTACCCCTTATTTGAACAAATTAGAGAAGGAAGATTGTTATGGACTCAAGAGAAGATTCTTGTTCGGATCAACCTTGGACTGCCAAATTTCTCTCTTATGTGGGGTTCTTGCAGTTGATAAAATCAGTATTTTTACAATGCAAGTGTATTGGAGTTGTATCTTTCTTTTACCCTAATTCGTTGTCACTTAGATTGAGCAAAAGTTGAGAAATTCCTTGTGGAGTGTGACCCAACATTTCAACAAAAATGAAAGCTAAATGAGATGTGGTTTATAATCCTTAAAAGAATGGTGGGCTAAGGATTCCTCATTTGCATTTGTGAAACAAAGTAGTCTAGGTCAGCGCACTTACGAAACAAGGTTGGCGAGGTGTCTAGGTTGATTGGGTACAATTGAATTTTCTAAAAGGCCGATGTTTTTGGTCTACGTGTGTGCCATCAATTTGCTCCTAGAATTGATGGAAGATTCTAAAACTTAAAGCCCTTGTTCGTTGTTCATTTCCTTATGGTCAAACTATTAGCTTCCAATTGGGCCTCTAGACAAGGTGTACAATGCCAGTGAAATAGTATCATTAGGCATACTTTTGGTTCTAGGCTTTGCTCCTTGATTGAGGGTAATGAATGGAGATTATCCTAAGGTCCCTTTTGGACAAACTTTGGTGTTCCTTTGCTATTAAACCAAACTCCTTCCTTCTAGATTGGCTTAGATGGGCACTTGCAAATTCATGAGACCATTCCATGAAGAGTTGCTATTGTTCTTTAGCTTCCTTAACCTCTATTGTTGATTCGAGTAGGCTAGTCTGGAGTAATATCGCCATTTTTGGGCATGCTTTCATCTTTTGGCTAGCATGAATGGGAAAAGTACAAAATCACTATATGGACTGTAAGCATAAGGTATTACATTGTTTGCTATCTCTATTATTAGACTAGCAAAGACCATGCTCATCTGTTCTTTGAATGTCCCTTCTCATCCCAGATTCGGATGGTTGTTTGTGACCACTTTGCTTGCCGTTCATCTTTCTATACTTAGCATAGCATCACATCCTCCCTAACAACTTTAGCACCCTCAACAAATCCTCAGATCCAATCTTAGATAGCTTCCTTAACAGTGGAATGTATTGTATTTGGAGGACTTGCAATCAAGTGCACCTATGAAAAGCACAGTCAATTAGATCATAGCTTATGTTAATCTTGTTTGATATCCATATCAATTTTATAGTTGATTCCCAATATTTTTGTACACCTGTTCATTGTAATGGTTTTGAGTAACTGTGTAAATTTTTTTGCTGCATGATGGATGTACTTTCTTCCTCTTTAATAAAATTACTTATTTTTAATGAATGTGGGTGTATAGAGGAAAAATATGGTGGTATAGAAGCTTGGGTAGAGGTGCGGAAGGTTTCAATTAAACTTGTTATCAGCTAGAACTTGAAGAGGTCAAAACTAGTGGCCCATTATATACATGGACAAATTGGAACTGTTTCAACCCTATCTTATGGTGCTTAGATCGTGGCCTTATCAACAATAAGTGGATGGAGGTGTTTTAAAACTTAGAAATCCAAGTCCTTAGTCTTGGGTCTTTAGTTCATTGTCCACTCTTCTTAAGGCTCAACTTAGAAGGTTTTTATGTAAGGAAATCCTCTTTTAAATATTTCGATTTCTAGAAAGAGCACCCATCCTTTAAGAGGATAGTGGCAAAAACCTGGAGTTATGATATTAGTGGATCTTCGATGTTTAGAGTGTTTAAGAAGTTGAAACTGTTGAAGCAACAACTTAAGAATTTGAACAAAAACCATTTCTCTAACCATTGTGAAAGAAGATCTCTTGCTCTCCTTGGACTTTTAATTTGTTAGTGTTTTAGAGGAGTCCTCTTTGAGGCAAAAAGCAAGAATCACGTGGCTTAAACTTGGATATAGGAATAACAAGTTTTTCTTCATCTCCATGAATCAAAAGCAACACAAAAATAACCTTAGTTCTATTATGGATGAACAGGGCTTGAGGGTAGACTTGATAGAAGACATTAAATCCAGTGCTGTTCTTTATTTCCAGTCTCTTCTTTTAGACCACTTGGAGGCCAGGATGGTGTTTTGTAGAATGGATGGTTTGCTTGAGGAAAGGATCTTTGTAGAGCATAGGGAGGCTTTGATCAGACTTATCTCCAATGAAGAGATTAAGAGCACTTTATGGTTTTTAGCTAAAGATAAAGCCCCAAGCTTGGATAGATATGAAGCTAACTTCTTTATAGATTCTTAGGAGATTGTACGGAGTGATGTATGTTTAGCTATTAAGGATTTTTTTTCTTGGGATAAGATGCTAAGAGAGGTAAACTCTGTATCTTACACTTGTTCCTAAGATTGACAATTCAACTTCCTTCTCTAATTTTAGACTTATATCTTGTTGTAATACTCTTTATAAGCGTATATTAAAGATCATTGTTGAGTGGCTTAAAAAATGTTCTCCTTGCTTTAGTTAGTAAAGAACAAACTGCCTTCATTAAAGGAAGAAGAATACTTGATAATATTCTTATTGCTCAAGAACTTCTCAAAGGCTATCATGCTAGTAATAAGGATAAAAGATGTGCTCTTCAAGGTAGATCTCATGAAGGCTTATGATAATGTGAGTTGGAGCTTCCTGGAACGAGTGTTGAGAGTGTTTGGGTATCCAAATTAGTTTGTTTGATGGATAATGGCACGTATCTCAATTGCTATATTTTTGGTTAATATCAATGGCGAGCTAGCTGGCTATTTCCATGCAGCTAAAGGCCTGAGACAAGGAGACCTTATGTCTTCTTATCTTTTTGTTTTAGTGATGGAAGTGTTTACTAGAATCATAAAAGAAGGGGGGCAATCGGATGATTTTTTGTTTCATTGGAGGTGCAAAAAGGATAAGCTAACACACTTATGTTTTGTAGATGATATTACGATATTTGCCAAAGGAGAATTATGCACTCTAACGCTTATATATGCAGCATTGGAGGAATTTCACAAGCTTTCAGGTCTAGAAGCAAATCCAAGGAATAGTCTTTTGTTTTTGAGTGGAGTGAACTAAGGTGAAAAGCAGCAATTATTGAATATTTTTGGTTTGGAGGAGGGTTCTCTCTCTATCCAATATCTAGGGGTTCCTCTTTCTTCCTAAAAATCACCAAATCAGTTTGTATGGTGCTGGTGGCAAAGTATACGGATCGGATCGACCATTGGACTAGCAAATCCTTATACTATGCTGGAAGACTTCAATTGTTAAAAAGCATCCTTTTCTCCTTGCAGGTTTTTGGGTCTTCCATCTTTATCCTACCCATATATATGTTGAATGAGATTGAAAGAAAGCTCAAGAGGTTTTTTTTGGAATGACAATGAAGATTCTAAGGCAAGAGCTAAAGTTAAGTGGAAGGATATTTGTAAGCTTAAGAAAGAAAGTGAGCTAGGAGTGATTGATATTAAGTTATGGAATAAAATGGCTCAATTGAAACATATTTGGAACTTATGCATGAATGATGGTACTGCGTTATGGCTATCCTGGGTTAAAATAGAAATCCTAAGAGGTTGAAATTTCTAGCATATCAAGATTTCCAACAATGCTTCTTGGGCATGGAGAAAGATACTACAAAGTAGACCTCTTACCAATCAACTCCTCTAGTAGAAAATTGGAGATGGGATTGTGATATAATTTTGGTTTGATAGCTGGTATCCTCAAGGCCCCTTGATTAGTTGGATGGGTGAGCAGGCTAGTGCTACTTTTGGTTAACCTAAAAACACTACCTTAGGCTTCTTTATCTCTAATAGGGAGTGGAGGTGGGCAAGCAGTGATAGATGGCAAGTGGTTACATGTAATTTAAGGAACACCAAACCAGATCTGATGGCTTCGGATTAGCTTATTTGGATGGAGGAAACATTGAAGAAGTTATCTATTAACATTGCATACAGTTTGGTTAGGTGTAGAGGGGCTCAGGTAAACTGGCATTCTTTGGTTTGGAGCAAAAGAATGATACTTAGACGTTCTCTCATTTTGTGGTTGGTGGTTCATAATTTGTTACTTACTATGGATAAGTTATGTGGTTGGGGCATCATTAATTCAAATTGCTGTTATTTGAGCCATAGGAAAGAAGAGTGCCATGACCATCTGTTTTTGGATTGCACTTTTGCAAGGACCTTATGGAAGAAAGCCAAATATGCAACAAATTGGGTATTTTGTAAGCTTTCAGTTTTTCCTAGTCTCAATGATTGTTTGATCTCTCCTACCATGCGAAGACTGAAGACTATCCACAAGAGAACTTTTGCAGTTGGTTGCTCTTACTTGTGGAAAGAAAGGAATCGAAGATGTTTGGGGGAAGCTACAAATTTCGTAGACTTTATTTTTAAGATTGTTCTATATTATATTTCTTGATTTGCTTGAGCACTTTAGATTTACATGGCCATGTACTCCAATTAAGTATCCTTTTGTAGATTTGATACTTAGTTTGACCATATAGGTTTCTTGTGTGCTCTTTGATGTACATTACTTGTGTACACTTTGAAATGAATGAAATATACCTCATTTTACCCAAAAAAAAATTACTTATTTATCCAAAAAAAATTATTGGTTTGGTATTCATGAAAAGAAATATTGGTTGGGACCTACTTTTTGCTATAAAGGAGTTTCGGATGTTGGGCTTTTTATTGAAGGAGATTAACAACAATTATCATGCTTGGTCCAAATGGCAAATCCCACCAAAATGAATGATTTATCGACCCATGGCTTGCTGCACTATCATTTGTATATTCATTTCTACGCTTTTGGTCTCTAGAATGACTTGTTGCACTCCCTTGTGGGCAAGGAACAGTTTGCTTTCATTCTAGGTAGAAGGATAACAAATAATGTATTTATTGCTCACTGTAAGAAGCAATCTTTTGATCTCTTAAACTACAAACTAAATTAGATAATAACTTAAGTTGTTTTATTTCTCATAAGAGTAGTCTGTTTATACATACCTTATGACCTACCTTTCTAAAATTGAGGATGTCTATGAATCTAACAATGTCATCAAATAATAACAAGAAATTGGGAAATAAAGCACCAAGACAAATCTTATTTGTTAATTGCATATTTTAACTCTTCTAGAATATTCCAGCTAAAACAATGTGAAACACCCTCTTATCAAATCAATTGGTAGATCGCATAGTGTCCACTTGAGAGGACAATCAGTTTGCATGCAAAGAGAGGAGATTGGACACCAACTCTTTGTTAAAAAATTTGGACATAAAAGGAATAGAAACATCCATTGGATGTTCATCTTTTTGTTCAAAAATTTGAAACTTGAAGTTCTTATTCTCCCTTGCCCTTTTTAGTGTTGATTTTGTTCTTGTGAATATTATTGAGATAATCATTTTGCAAAATTAACAAATAAAGTGTATCATATAAGTAGGATCATTTAGTACCTCAATATACATATTGTGTGTGTGTTATTCCTTTTCCTTTTGTTGGTTTGTTGTTTGTCACAAGAAATTTTCTTAGTATGAACTTTCCGCTTTGTTTCTTCTTTCCTTACTATTATAATCTTCTTTTCAAAGGTTAAGAAGCTTGAAGAGCTTGGTATTGGGAGACCTTCAACTTACGCAAGCACCTTAAAAGTTCTACAAGTAAGTTAAATCGTTTCATTGATTTGCATTAAGCTTATTTATATTATAATGCATTGACAATCGATATGTTGGGATACTAAGGCAATGGAAGTGGATTTTTGCCTTAGCAAATAATGTTTTGTTTTTTGAGCCACTGTGAATTTCAAATCGAACCACATATTTTGAAAGATTGAGTGCACAGATCTAATAGAAATTATGAATCTTCAATAATAAGTTTTAACATGTTCTTTTTTAAAAATTTATACAAAGAAATCATTGTAAGAAGGAGCGAAATAAATTCTTAGTTATTCTTTTTTTTTTATCTTTGCTAGAAGCCCTTCTTTCTATTGTTTTAACTTATCACCGAGCGTAGTTAGATTAATTTGTCAAAATTTTTTTTGCTTTAGAAGCTGCTTTGATAGAGGATGTTTATTGTATCTTTGTAATCAAATGTGCTAGGAGAACTATGTCAAGACCTTTTCAATCACCACCATTTTTTGGGTTATGTAAAATTTCATACATTCATCGAGCTATCTCCAATATGTGTTGGTTTTTTCTGCTCAGACACCCCATTTTGTTTGGGTGTGTAAGCACACAAGTTTAAATTTAACGATTCCATTGTTCTTTTAAGTAGCAGACAAACATATTTTGAGAATTGGCATTAAAGGAGTAGAGTATTTTTGTTTTTGTTTGAAAACTAGTGTGTATGAACTTTTCAAATTGGCGCAATACTTGATTTACACTAGATCTTCCTTTTGAGAGATATTCCCAATAAGCGCGAGTGTGATCGTTGATGAATGTCACAAACTGTGTATTCACGAGCATCTCTAAATATCATTGTGGACAAGTTAGAAGTTTAAGTCAGTTTATATGGCAGAACATGATAGGAGTTCCAGGTAAATTTTGCTAAAATGCAATTTCCTCAACCTGGATGAAACTAAAGAGTGAGATCTGGACTCATCTTTAAATGTAGCAATTCCACCAAAGTTGTACAGGATATTATGTCCCTTAGCACTAGTTATAGTCCTTCCCAAAGATTGGTCCTCAAATGTTCAGAGATTGGAAGAAAAGGTCGTATAACAATTCATATCCTTGGATTTTTGGCTTACTAAAATCAAGATTGCATTGCAATTAAGGAACAAATAAAGTGGAGCTTAATTTCAGATTTGAGAAATGTGCTGTTCCTTTCCTCTTGCAGCCCAACTTCAACTATAGGATACCTACACTCTAGTGTCACTCTCATATGCTTCAGTTGTTGAGAACCATTTACATGAATTCCACATATGATTGTAGGTACCTGTATCCATGTTCTAAATGTCATTTGCAGCATTTGCAAGGAGCGACGAATAATTACCTTTAAGACAACTGGAGAGAAAAAAAAAAAAAATCAAAAGAAAACCTTTATGAGTAGTGATAGCCAAGGGATCCATCTCGGGAAGTTCTAGGCTTGTTGCGAGCTTGGTTTTAGGGGTATGGTGTATCAGCCTCATCTAATGATCCAAATTTTAATTTGGATTGAGGTGATCTTCCAGTGAATTTTAGGGACACAGCACTTGTAGTGGACAGTTTAGGTTGATTGGAATCAATTGAAGCTCTGATACCATAAAGAAATTTGAGAAAAAAATGAACTAAAAAATTATGATGTTAAATGATTGCACTCGTACCATATATACATGAGTACAAGTAAAAAGATAAGGCTAAACCTTGTTGAATCTAATGAAGCTTTTTGTTGCTAGCTATGGATAAGGAAATCTCCTAAGTATTGCCCATAAAGTCCGACCCTAGCAACTTGATAATAATAAACAATTAAATAAAAGATTTTAATAACTAATGTGATAACTAACTTTCCTATAGCGCTTACTACTTGCTATTCTTGCCTGTGGATTTCTTTAGAAAAAAATTTAAAAGGAGAAGTAAAATAAATCTGAAACGTGTTTTCTAATCTTCCAAAGCTTGCACCATAAGTTGCTATAAACATAGAACTTGCTCAATTTATTCATCAAGTAATCTCCAAAACAACCATCAATCAACTTTCTAAAACAATTTCATCTCTATTCTAGGTAAGAAAAATTGCACCTAAGTGGATAATTATCTGCAGTGATTATTTTGTTTTCCTTCAACATGATGCCCCTTAGGCACATCACAACCAAATGCAATTGAAAAGGAAGTAATCTTCTAAAAACCACAAATTAAATGAAAGTATCAATCTTGAAGAGAACTGTAAACCATAAGCATATTCTTATTTTTCTTTGGGTAATGTAGGATATATTTCATTTCTTAATGTACACAAAAAATGTATAATAAGAGCACAACATGAAACCTGTAAAATCAAACTAAGTATTATAAAAAAAAGAAGGATACTTAGTTCGATAAAATGGCTAATGAATGCTAGTTGCTCATAGTTTAATAACATAAAGTAATTCATAAAACTATTTCAAAAGAAATTGCAGGTTCTCCTACTCCTCTTCTATTAATTTCTCTCCATAGAAAATAGCAGCCAGTGGCAAAAGCTTCCTTGTGGGTTGCATTCAATGACCTGTTAGTAGTAGAAGGTAGGAAGTTTTCCAAACTATAGGCTTCTGATGGTTTGTAAACAGTCCACGGAGTGGCCTCTTCAATACTCTTCCAAAATTTCTGTGCATAAGTGCACAACAAAAACAAATGATTTTGATTCTATGCTCCATTCTAATGTAAGCTGTAGCAGTTTGTGTCAATCAAACCCCAATTATACAACTTATCCATGGTTAACAGCTTTCTTTACACAATAAGCCATAAATTAGTGAGTGTCTAGGTATAATGCTTTTGTTTCACACAAAAAAGTACTAGTTTACCCCATTTCATTGCTTCTCGCTAAGGAATATGCATTGTTAATTGACAGATTTTTTGTTGGTGCCTCCTTCCAAAAAATAATATATGAAGAATTCAGGTGTGGACTAAGGTCTCCCAAATCTCTTGTAAACATTTATGACCTATCTCCGGAGGGCCATCTCCATACCCTTTCCACAATGAAGGTGCTTAGGAGAGTATTTTTAGGGTAACCCAAAGTGACTCTTGCTTGTTCTCCCAACTATTCAATTAGAGGTCCATTAGGATGCAAATTATCATACGAGAAGGAAATATGGGTTCCATCCCCAATCTTCCATTTGAGGAGTTGTCTAGTTAGAGGTCTAGATTGTAAGATTTTCCTCTAAGCCCAAGAAGCATCATTAGGAATTTAGTATGCCAAAAACTTCTACCTTTAAGGATTTCATTTTTGATCAGCTAGGCCGGAGGGAGGATCCATCATCCTTGCAAAACATCCATATATGCTTTAGTTGTGCAACCTTGTTCTAGAGTTTGATATGGATAACTCCCAATTCATCTTCCTTTTTAGGCTTGCAATTGCTTTAGCCCTAGATTCTTCATTTCCATTTCAAAAAAAGCACTTCAATTTGGTTTCAATTTGATTGAGAACATGCATAGGAAGGACAAAAATAGAGGACTAATATGCTTGTATAGAGAAAAGGATGCTCTTCACAAGATGTAGACATCCTGCATAGGAGAGAAACTTGCTGGTCCAATGATTAATGCAGACCGTCTACTTTGCTCTTTTCATCAATCTTCTAAAGTTGAATCCTTTGAATGACAGAGGTTGTTCATATATAGTATGTTCATATTCAAGTTAAGTAAACAAAGAAATAGTATAAAGTCTTACTACCAAGAAGAGAAGGAAATATGAAGGTTAGATTTTAGAGTAAGGAGGGATTGATATATTGAGGCTGACAATGGAAGCAGCAGTGGGCTTGGAGTGGATGATAAACCTTTGAATGTATAGAGAGAGAGAGAGAGAGATGGGGCCAAGGCGTAGCTAGGTTAGAAGGAAGATAAAAGAGTATATACTGCCAATGTATGGCAGCTTGTTTGCTAAACTGCTAGCCTAACTCATGCTAAGTATGCATGGAAATATGTACGGAGGCACTCGTTCATCCTTTAAATTGTTTTACAAGAAAGACTCCTTCCTTACTATGGATAAGTTGTCATAGTGAGGTCTGATAACTTCAAAGCAATGTCTTTTGTGCCAAAATAACTTAGAGATCCATTTTCCTTTTCTTTCTTTTTCTCTCCAGTGTTCCTTCGCAAATGAGGTATTGTGTTCTGTCTTAAGATTGGATGCACTACTGGCTATATTGACTGTATGACTGTCTTGTATGGTTTGTGTTGGTCCTCTCGGAATTTGAGGATACAGCTACAGAAGCAAAGTTCTACCTTCTACTATTTATGGAGGGAGGGAAATGACTGTTGCGTTAGAAGCCATCTTGCACCCACCGGACTTTAGCTATGAGAATTATTAGTGCTGCGTGTTCTATTCAATATTAGCTGCTTTATATATTTTCTTTTTGTCTTTGTGGGATTCCTTTGATGTCAGTATATTGACCTATGTAACCTCTATTTGCATGTTTTGATGTCTCTACAGGGCATCCTGAAAGTCTTTCTCTGTACAAATTCTCTTTCAATTACTATAATTACTGAATTATTAAAGAAATCGACGTTTAGCAGGGTACATATGTTATCTTGAAATAACATGATTAAGCTCAGATTGTCATGCTTTCTTTGTATGTCTCAACAGGACAGGAATTATGTGACAGTTAAATCTCGTATGCTGCATCCTGAATTTCGTGGGCGAATGGTATGTTCTTTTTATGTCATTCTTTCCTTCTATTTTTTATTGTTCATCTGCTAATATATCTTATGCTGATTTTGGCTCATATAAGGTCTAGCAAGCTCCTGTTGTAACTAGGAATGCTTCTGAATGTTGTTACCTCTGCTTTTCTGCTGTGTACTTTTAGCTATTCACCTTAGTAGGCAGTTGGACGTTGAGAAATGTACAGATCTATGGTACATTCCAAAAAAAAAAAAAAAAAAAAACAATAAACAGTCTACAAAAATATTATTCAGTGAGTAGAGTAGAAAAGCACATTCAATGAGTGTGCTTTCATTTTGAATGATCTTCTATGAGGAACAGATATGCATTATATGTGCCTTAAGTTGGAAAAATTTATGTCATGCACGGTCTTATTGTGGGAGCCTCCAACCAATACCCAATGATAATGGTGGAGGCTGCGATTTGCAGCTAGTAGTTTATTATATTTGGAGGGAGATTGATAGAAGGTTGGAAACCAAAATTTACTGGTGCCTGGTGGATGCAAATGAAAAAAAAAAAAAAAAATCCTCTAGTCATGATTCCTTTCTTTGCCCTTGCCTGCACTAAAATTTTTTATGAGTTCTTGTGTGCATGTTTACTTTTCCCAATGGAACATCGCAGTTAATCCTCTTCATTGGGAGTAATCACAATACATCACTGGTAATTTATTCTTTTGCTGGTATTTAGGTGTCAGCATTTCTTGGCAATTACTTCTCGGAGGTAACTGATTACAGCTTCACTGCTGATATGGAGAGCGAGGTAATATCAGATGACAGTTCTGTTTAATTTGATTTGTAATTCTCTTCATGTTTGTCAACCCTTCTTAAATTTGCCAATTTTCTTTCAGCTTGACAATGTCTCTGCCGGTATAACAGAATGGAAAGGTCTACTAAAGGACTATTGGACAAGATTCAGCTCATATTGCGATCGTGCTGCTACTGTCCATATCCATCAGGTATGACTTCATTGCTGGGGAAAGTCTCATGGTCAACATTGTTTTATGTCCTCCAGTTTCTTACATATTCTATGCAAACATGTGGTGGTAGGTGGAGAAGATGCTTGAGAAAACATTTGGAGATTTCTTGTTTTCTTCTCTTCATGATAAAAGTAGAACCTGTCCAAGGTAATGTCAGAGAGAATGTCTCAGGCTGTCCCCCTTTTCCTTCTTTCTTTCTTCTTCTTGTGTGTTGAGTGGCAATATGGGCATAGGGAAATCAACTTGCTTCTTTCTCAAAAGCCAGAATATGTGTTGGTCTGATTCCAGGCTAGATTTATGGCAAGTCTCCCAACAGCTAGATTAATTTTTGGCTTCCTGGTTTCCTTCTTTTCCTTTTTGTGCAACTGATCATTTATGGTAGTTTTTTTTATTTGGGAAGAGACTTGTAACTTATTTTGATAAATTCAAATTATAAGGAATTTGGCAAGTTCTTTTATCTATTTGAAGTGGAAATTACATATGAATCTTTTTGAATGGATGGAAATTGTGTGAACCTAGAACTCTCTATCGTGGCAAATTGATTATTTATAACCAATATCTTATTGCCAACGAATTTGGCAAATCTGTCTTACTACTTGAAGTGGAAAGTGTAAATCAATTTCTTTCCATTGATGGAAATTTTTTTACATTCCAACTGCATAAGATTTTCTGTGATGGATTGGTTACTTACAACCAATATCTTGACACTTGTTAAATACTGGCCTTTTCCATCTTTCTTAACCTTCTGTATCTTGTACTTCGTTCACCTTGCTGTCAGTAAGCAAAATAAATCATGAGCTGGGGTTTAGGGATGTGCTAAATGGGTGACCAGCTTAACCAGAGGTTGATTGAAGCTTGGAAATTCTTAAACAATGGAGGAACCACTGGAAGTAGGAATAATGAGTAGCAGAAATGTGCCTTTCAAAATTTTTAAATGTAACTTCATTGTTTTATCAGAAAAATAATATAACTTCACTGGTGATCCAAAAAAATCACTTCACTATGCTTGCCAAATTATATGAGAATATGGTTGAGAGAACCTCTCAGACTATGAATCTGCTGGGAATGCGGCCTGCAGTCAATAAGACCAAATCAGTGAAGAGGTGAGTTGCATCTTCAATTAACACGCGTCCAAAATAAAGTGGATGTAGTACTGACTATGCCCCTCACCTACACAAGCAGTGCTGTTTGTTAAGAAATACCTTTATGTTGGCATGCTAGCTTTTACTCATTTTTTATTGTTTTATCCTGGAAGCTATACTATTTATCATTAATAAACTAATTTTTGTTTTTATCTTTTGAAATTGTACAGTTGTTTGGAGGGCAGCTTGATCTTTAAAGTAAGTAGATTTGGTGCGGGCTATTTCATAGGTTGCAATCAGCACCCAAAGTGCAAGTGAGTAATGCAGTAACACCTTGCTCTCTCATAGGCTCATCCATATTTAGGTTACTCTGTAAGTGCACTGTTGTAATGCCTAGAGCTCTGTTTTTTTTTTAAATAATTCTTTATTGCTTCACTTTCACCTCTACTAAATGCACTGTGGGCTGTTTATGTGATGGTGCTGCCCCAAAAAGTTTCAGAAAACTAAACCATGTGATTTCATGTTTGGACATAATTTTCTCATATTTAATACACTGGTGTATATGTGGTTTACAAATTCCTTTACAAAAGCAAAATTGTTTTAAAGTGGTTCTCTGTATGCTTTAACGTACATTTTTATATATTCTCGAGTGATCAAAGGAAGTTTTTGATCATTTTGCAATATATCTCCCTCACTTCTACTAACAGCTTAGTATGTGGATCAATATGCAGGTACATAGCTAAGACATTATATGGGGATGACGAAGAAGATGGTACACCTCAAAATAGCAACACAGTTGAGGAGCCAAAACTTCTAGGTCATCATCCGGCTTCAAACGAGAAGGTCTGTAACTTACTTTGACATTTAATAATGATGCTGCATTATCAGCTAAATTTTCCTTTTTTTTTTTTTTTTTTTTTCCCCTCTCACTCTCTCTCTCCACTGGCAGATTCTTCTGAAGAATGGTCCTTATGGAGCATATGTACAGCTAGGTGAAGACAGAAATGGGTACATCCCCAAAAGGGCATCCATTTCCCAGGTAATCTTCAGTAAATATTCAGAGAACTTCATGTGCCCATATCTTATAACAGTTAAGATTGTTTCTAGGCTATCTGGACACTTGAGCTACAACTTCTTTCATTATACTTTCTTGCATATTTTGCCACCATATATCATGTATAATCTATTTAGGGAATGCACCAGACAACCGTGCTATGAGTGGAGCATCAGTTTTGTAATTCAAGAATAACAGGCAATAGAACATGTGGATGAAACACCAAGCCTGAGGGGTTCATGATGTTCCTCTAATTCAATCCAAAAAGAATAACAAGCGATAGTCCTGCCTTGGTATGAGTATAGCATTAGTTGATAATACAAAAGAGTGGAAAATTTGCTGGGGCTCTTGGTGACTCGGCTCTTCTTCACGAGATGGGAAGCTAATGTTAGGGGATGCCCAGAGTTGATGCTTACTGCTTCCACATCCCTCATAGCAATAGCAAATACTTGAGTTCTATAATTCAAGAAGCATACATGTTTTATCTCTTTCTAGACTTGCCCTGTAAATATATTGTAGTATGCTGCAGCCCTTCAGTACATGCAATTTAGTCACATGCACCTGCAATGCCATATAGATTGAATTTATATTATATACTGTTTTCAGACCAAAGATTTAGATGCTGTTACACTTGAGGATGCTGTCGAGTTGTTGCGATATCCGCTGACTCTGGTATGCCTTTATTTAAGGAGAGTCTTTCTTGATAATTCTCATGTTAAGCACACCCCTTAATTTAATCTGTCCCCTTTTTTGTTCCTTTGATAGGGCAACCATCCAAAAGATGGGCAGCCTGTGGTATTGAAGCTTGCAAAGGTTGGTTTTACCATCAGGCATCGTCGCACGATTGCTCCTGTACCTAAGGTAGTCCTCCCTCTATCTTTTCTTCCTTGTAGCGGTTGCCCCCATAATTAGGTGCAACCTTTTGGGTAACACTAACACACAGTTGCTCAGTATGACTCAAACAGTAGTTGAAGGTGAATATAATTTGCGCTTTTGTTTTATTTTATTATTTTCTCCTTCCTTCTAATATATTTTTGATGCATTATTTGGCTGACACGATCTCTTGTTTGACATTGTTTGAAAAATATACTGATATGACTTTTACTCGCAGAACATGAAGCCACAAGATATCACCTTAGAGAAAGCATTGGAGTTGTTGTTGAGTAAGGATGTAAGACGCTGTGGCCGACCAAAGGGTAAGCCAAAGGTACAAGAAGAAGAAGAAGCCCTGGAGGTGGTGTAGCTATAACAAAAAAAAATGAAAAAGAAATATAGTATTTATTTTTTTCTCTGGGACGTTCATTCATTGCAAGTAGATTCTTTTTCCAAGTCTGGCTTGTCAACAAAAGTGCGAGGAGGAAATATCGAAGTTGACATCACACACATTTTTCCCTCATTTATAACATAGAGAAAGCTGTACATAAAGATGTATACGGACTAGAATTCTACAATTTTTGTTACTTTAAGCATTTTTTTCTTTTTTCTTTTTGTATTGTGATTGTTTTCTTCATTTTATCTGATAAAAGAAAATAATGGACATCATCCTCATCCTCCTGGTAAACAGTAAAGCGAACAATGGGATAGGAATTACACTGTAAAGTCCCGCATTTCTTGGGGTACTAAATCTCTTCTTTATTCTTTTAATTTTTAAATTTCTGATGACTGCTTTCATACACTTTTGGAAATTTTTGGTTATAAAATCGGATTTCGAAGTTCGAGTGATCGGGAAAGTCATCTAGAGGATTGGGAAAAAATCAAAAGACTCCTGTAACCCCTGACAAAACCACATCCCTCCCCCCCCCCCCCCCCCCCCCCAACCCAACTTTTCGGAAAAATAAAAAAAAGGAAAATGTTTTTTTTTTTTTAGTGTTCGTAATTCAAAATAAAGTTTATTTAACTAAATAAGTTGAAATATAATGTAAGGATATAATAATGAAATTAGTATAATATAATAATTGAAAAACAAAAATAACATAACAAACTAAATTAAAAACCATTAATTTAGAATTTTAATTCGAGGTTGGGTTGGTTTAGACTTGTTTATTTAAACGAGCTTAAGCTCAAGTTTAAGTTTGTTAATTTAAGTAAGCTTGAGATGAGACTTCTTTAGATACACGAGCTTAGTGTTATGATGCATGTGGGGATAGTAACTCCAACAAGGGTGACATGTGCAACTAAATAGCCATCAAGTTGCATATTAGGAAATCGCGAGGTTGGCATTATACTCTTGTATTTGTGAAATTAATGACAAGAAAAATTACAGCTATGTGAGCATTAAGTAACAATCCAATATTGTTAGGATGTACGTGTTACAATCCATGAGTTTGTAGTCAAGTGAAAGGGTTCAACTTAAACTTATTAAGTAGAAAATGGCATCAATCCAGTAGTTTGTTTAAAGAGTGGGCTTACTTTGGAGGTGGGCTTGAACCTCCTTTAAGCAAATTGGTTGTGAGTTGATATTGCTTTCCTAATGAGGACATGATAGCCAATTCCAGTTTGATTAATTGAATCTCTCAATGATAAGGGGATGTTGACAAAGCTAAGATGGCTTTATTAATGAGAAGGATAGATTTGGAAGAGTCTCGAGATGATGGGAAGAGAAGATCAACTAGCTATCTATAATTTGTGTAAAAATGGGAATCCAATGATGAGCACTATACAGATACTTCAAGAGGGAAGAACATCTTGAGAAGTGGTATCATTACCAATGTTTTAGCTCCATCTAGCTGCTTAGATATTACTCGATGTGTCTAATATGTGGGTAATTCTTATTAGCTAATGGGCTTATGTAGGTTAAGCTTAAGAGAAAGAGCAACCACCATAAGAAGAATATTGTTGCAAGAGGGGCATCGAGTTGGATTGTAATAAGAATTTGCCTATATCTTTGTAAATGTGCTATTGGTAAACCGTATCATTAAGCCACTTAGCAAGGAGTAATCTTGAAGGATAAAGCAATGGGTGGGGGCAAAAGGGAGCCTGTAGAAGCATAAAATCTTAGTAGAGGTGGTCTTAGGTACAGTTGGACACTAAAAGAGCAGGGTTGTGATATTTATATGTGGGTAGTGATAATACATTAGTCTCATGACAAAGGCATCATGAATTTGGGTATGGATAGTGATAATACATTGGAGATGAGTGGGAAGGTTCAAATAGGACTTATTATGTAGCTAATGGTATCGACAAGTGCAAGTCTCAAATTTAATGAATAGAAATCGAACGGGTAAATTTATAGTGTTGGTGAAACTAATCTAATTAACTTAAAAACTTACGAATAAGCTTAAGACTTTAGGTGAGAAGATCGTGTGAACTTGAATATTAAAAATATAATAAAATAATAATAATATAACTAAAATAGTACAATTTAACTATATTACTTATTATTTACCGTAATAATGTAAAATAGGTCTTATTAATTCGTAAATTTTTAAAGATAAATTGTATAAGTAGTAAGATTAATATGAGACATAAAATAACATATGGAATATATACATATGTGTTGTGTGCAATTTTTAAGTATATACATATATCTGTAATTAGCTAAAATACCATAATATTCATATTTTGAGCCAAAATAACATAATAAAATCAATAAAAAATCAACAAAAATTATGAAAAATAAGTGAATAGCTAGAAAAAAAGCAATTTAGGTGTGTGGAATGCCATGGACAAGTGTTTATTTGATAAACAAGGTTATCATGCAAGAATTAGGTTAGGTATTTAAAGGATTATGCTTGATGAGAGAGAAAGAAATTCATTTCTACACTTTAGAGGTTTGAGAAAATTCAGAAACCCTCTTTAATGAATGCTACATGCAAGATAAGATTTTGGAAAATTAAGTGTTTGATTTGGAGGTTTAAAGAAATAATTTAGGAAAATTATATACAAATTAGGCTTAATTTGAGCACTAAAAGGTACGATGGCCTAAGGGATTACTAGAGCTCAACTACTATCACCACCACCACTACCACCAGCCACACCTACTGTTTGGAGTTACCGATAAGAAGGGAGCAGTCGTCGATAGTCAGAGCTAAATTTTCCGGTAAGGTTTAATTTTAACTCGATTTTAGTAGTTATCATATATGCCCTTAAGAAATAGGGAAAATAAGATAATTTTCGAAGTTGAAATAAATTGAGTAAATGATGTAGTTTCCATTTCAATTTTTTTTTTAAATTATCCTTAGTTAATATTAAATTGTTATGAGAAAGTTTTTCATGAAACTATTTTTTAAATTTTTATGTGATTTTTGAGTCCTAAATTATGTATTAAATGTTGTTTTTAGTGATAAATAAATTGTTTCTTTTAATAGCCTTACTTTGATTATGAGTTGGACCAGTTAATGAAGTATTTATACCGTTTTGGGATGTTTGGATTGAATAGTAAAGTTATGAGTTATGGGTTATGGAAAATTGTGAATTAGCCTTAGAAAGTGAAGTTGGTAATTTGAATATTTTGTTGGCATTGAAAATTGGTTGAATTATAATGTAATGAATAAAGAGTTGGGAAGTAATGAAATAGAGGAAGGTTGTTTGAAATGTTATTTGCTATTTTAAATTGATCCTATGATTGTAACTTGGAAGAAAAGTAAGTAAATTAACTAATTATAGGATATTGATTAAAGGCAGAGGATGATTTAGAAGATTTTGTTAATGAATTTTGCATTAGAATGACACTTAGAGGATGACTCAAAAGCAAAGTTTATGAATAAAATGTAAAAACAAGAGATTCAAAAGCTTGGTGAGAGGATGATTTCCTCAAAAAATTTTAGAGATAACAGAGTCAGAAGATAACTTAACTTGGAGTAATTCACAGGCTGCCTCAGAGAGTAAAATTGATATCATGAATGCCTCCTGTATAGCTTAGATAGTAACTTAGAGAATTTTTAACTAAAGAAAATTACTATAAAACCATTCAGAACCTAACTTATAGAATTTGACAGTTTAGGATAACTTATAAAAATCAATGAATGGTCAATAAATCACAATTTTTAAGTAGAAATAACTTATGAAATTTATGACTAAATAGCCAAAAACGTATAAAACAAATTAATGGCTAATGAATCAAGGTTTAAAAACTAATCTATTGTATATTTTTAAGGACAATTGAAGAATAAGGAGGTAACTATCAGGAGTAAGTTACCTATAAACGTAGGTAAGTTAGGATGATGTTTTGTGGAATGTTGAAGTATTATATCAGGATACTTGGAGAACTAAGAGTGCTTATTTGTGGTTATAGCTAGATTGTTTTTGTGTGTGCTTGTGATATTGATTAATGATTAGGAGTTGAACTCTGAGTGCTGTTTTTTGCTTGAATATATTATGTCTAGTGAGTATGACCTTAGTTGCTCACTTTATAATTTGGACTAATTTTAAGTTGATTAAGATCTAATCTAATATTAATGATAACCCAATAGAGATAACGATTAAGTTGTAAGACTAAATACCAATACTTTGATAAGGATAGAAGAAATAATCCGTTTCCCACCAGTTACGCCCTGAGTCGTAGAGTCATAACGGTTTCGCCATGTAAACCATTCTACGATAATAATTGGTCTCACAGTGCCTATTATAGACATGATTTACACAAGACATTGACGACTCTTCGCTTTGAAGTAAATTGTTCAATTAAAAATTTAATTAAAGTTATAGTAAATATTAAAGCTTCAAGTCAGCATGTATATATAATTACATGTACATTATTGTGGAATTTCCAGGTGATTCTACATCATATCATAACAGTCGGCTAATTTACATATCAAATATCAATCTTTCAATTTTAAGCTACTAATGAGACTCTAGATATACATTAACTACTAGGCGAATTGATCTTCACACCCTTAGACTTCAAAAGAACTAACTTCTAGATAGTTGTAGGGTGGCATATTACTCGGAGTATTCAGAGATCAGGACTTGTAAAAGGATCTATATGGGTATAAGCAACTATAGCTCAGTAAGTTGAATTGGAGACTCATGAATGTATACAAACATAAACAAGATTATCAAGTAATTATTTTTCATACAATGCAATAAACAAGTGTTATCATATAACGTAGTTTGGTCCGTTGCGAAATCGGAGTAATTTCACTCGCTTTAATTTGAGTTGAGGAGTTTTCATGCTATGTAATAGCTCATAACCAAACTCAGGGACATTGCTCCTTCTAAGACTATCTTTCGAACTAATGCCCTCATCTACACCACGACCTCCTTTTTTGTTACTTAGTTCGGCTAAAGATGAGGAAAAGACCAATTTGCTATTCAGCGCTATCTTTTTCGAAGGTATCGGTGTTTGGTTGAAAAATCCTAATGATCCTCTAAAGGATTATAATGCATGATAATTTAGGGTTTTAAGATCGAATAAGATTAGGTTCAGTTCAGGGTGTTCAGGCAAATTTACTCTAATCCAATCATTACAATCATCAATTATAATACAAATTCCAATACGAATTTAAATACGCAAACACATGCATAAAACTACTTACAATCATAATCATATACAATCCTAAATCTCCGAGTACCCTAAAATAGTATTCCAAATACGGTGAAGTAATAAATGTAACTTACTTGAAATTCTTAATCGCTTAATCGCTTAATTCTTACAGGTTGATTCGTCTTCGAGTATCTTATAATATAAATATGTCTCTTCAGTGTTTATACTTTGATAATACATATCCTAAGTTATAGTTTAACTTATTTCTCCATATATACCTATTATCTACTAATAATTCACTTTACATTAGCTCGGGGTTCAGTTTCTGAATTAGATTTCAGTTTTGGTTCTAAATTGTTTTTAACTATGAGGAATCCTAAATATGAAATTAATCACATTAAGTTCGAGTATTCTAATATCACACTACGTTTTAATTTAGTGTTCTAACCTATTCGATATACTCTAATCCTAATTGGAGTATTGGATTTACTTTCGATGTGAGAAAAATTTTACATTTTTTATTTATTTACCTAAAATTAATTTTTGTTTCAGATTTATTTTGCACTGATATTATTATTATATTATCCAATTTAACCTAATTTTTTCATATTTATTAAAATTCTAATTGCACATATTTCTAATTTCTTACAATTACCACATAATTCCCATATTAATTATACTTAACACTCCAAAGACTAGGATTAGGTTTCTACATCAGAGATTAATATCCTTAAACATCTAATTACCTTCTAAATCAGTAATTAATAATTTAATCACCTAATTAAGCTAAAATTATCCATTTTTTTTTATCATTTTAGGGTTAAAAATTTACTTAAAAATTTCGAAAATTAATTTTAAAAAAATGGCTTCATAGCACTGTTCTATATCACATAAGCATTCTACATAAAAAATTTGAGCTCCAAACTACACTTCTAATTTCATTTATTTTTAATTTTAATCATACTTGGTTTTGTCTAATTTCTTAAGAACTCTATATTTATAGATGTGATTAAACTTAATCATTATTTTCCCTTAAATTTACATACAATAAAACCTCAGAATAATAAATTTTATAATTTTCTACGCAAAATAACAATTTTAAGGAATTTTACAAGAATGGAGAAGAAGTGAGACTCACCTGGTTTGAAGGCTTTTTGGCCTCCAACACTAGTTCAGGTGTGTCGGCCAATCCAGGCGGTGGGTTTGGAGTAGGGTGATGGTGGTGGTTCGATTCTAGGTGGTGGTGATGTGTGGGTTCGGTGCAAAAGCTCATGCTGTACAGATTTGGAAAAAATTTTTCTAAACTCTAATTTTCTCTCTTGTTTTCAACTCTCCTTAATTTTCCTAAGCTTCTAATTGACCAAATGAGTTATGTAAATTTTCTTGCTATTTATAGAGCTTTAAGGCAATTCTTATACATTAATTAGACAAGATAATGACTTATCCTCTTCCATTTTTACCTTTTAAGTGTTTAATTCTAATTGGCCAAAATTTATTCTTTAATTCCTGACCTACCATGACCAAATCTGGATTATTCCCTATTCCTTTGATTTTTTTTTTATTTTTCCTTAATTATTTTATAATTTTCTTTAATTATTTAATAAGTTTCTAGCTAGTTTCAAGCAATTTAGGTAATTTCATGTATTTCTAATTACACGTAAATATATGTGAAGTATAAATAAACACTCCTAAATATTATTTAAGTCATTTTATATTTTTTAGTATACATATAATCTATCTCTAGTAATTCGTTAGTTATTAAAATATACTTTTTGCTTTTTCAATAATTAACTAATAATATACTTAAAATTTGGAAATTTTATAATCTCTTATTTTATTACTTATTTTTTTAAATTCAAGTTTACAGGATCATTTTTATTAAGATTTTTAACTATAGTTTATAATTTAAGTTTGATCAGATCTTTTAATTGATCGCTCTAAACTTTATGTATTAAATTCGATTTTACGGTTACTTGGTTTATCTTTAGGGCTTACACCACTCTTAGTTGAACTAAGTAATAGGAAAGGGGTTGTTGTAAGATTAGGAACTGTGGTTCGAATGTTGTTTAGGAAAGAAGGTGTTTTCCATTATACAAACCTAAATTTATTCTAATAGTATTGGTTGAAACTCCTTGAAATCCAGGTTAGAGTAGAGTAAATTTCTCTAGCTTTACAATGAATCGGTTAAACATTATGTGATGGAATCATTTGCTTGTTACATTTGTATTTAATTAATGATTGAATAACCATATTTGTTAATGTACTCTTATGACTCCGTCCTTTTTTACTAAGCTAGTGAGCTCACATCCTAATACATTGTTTTGCAGGTGTAGAGTAGAAACCGAAGATGCCTTGTTATAGTTATCCGTATGTTAGTTTCGACGGGCTGGGAAGTGAGGTGCCGAAGTTTAAGGGATGGATAAATGCTCATGTTTCTTTTGTGGGAAGGTTATAAGGTCTTCTTGGGATGCCGTATAATCTTCGTTAACTCATTGATATATCTATTATATGTAATATAGTCCTTATGTGGAGATGTACAAATCTTTTGAAAACTATGGAACTTTTGATATATATAAAGCTATATAAAAGAACTAAACTATCTATAGATATGAGAAAATATATTTTATAAAGCATTATTCCATAAGTCTTATATACTACTAGTGCTCATCTAATTGTTTTAAAGTTGGTTGAGTCGTTATTCGCCTTGTGTAGACTATACCTATATTAGCAGTTAAGAAGGATAGCTTTTAGCTTATGTTAGTTTACAATGCAGGGTTATTACAACTCTTTGAGTTTGGGGCATGATAGCAAGATAATTTGTTTTAAGAGTTAGTATACTCTGAAGGTGGGCTTAATTTCGATTAAGTAGACCAATTGGGTCATGATATTGCTTTCTTAATGATGCTAGGGTAGGCTAAAGCCAGTCAAATTAGTTGGACCTTCCAAATATATCGATGGTGGTGACAACCAAGATAGCTAACTAAATGGGAAAGATGGACTTAGAATAGTCCTTTGCCGATGGGAAGAGAAGGTCAGCTTGCTATTTATAATTTAAGTGAAAATGGGAATCCAAGGGATGGTTGCATGCTATATAGGTACTTTAAGAGGGGAAAACCTCCCTCTCGAGATACATGCACCTTATAGTGATTTAATTGTTGAAGCATCTAGTTTATGTTGAAACCTCTCTAACTCCATTAGTAGAGCTTTGGTTAGGAGGTAAGTATAGAAGACTAAAATAAGACCTAATAATAACTTTGGTTTAATTTCTTGGGCTAGTAATCAAGCATAGGTAGTCTAAGTTCACATCTCGGGTCTTGGAGAGATTTGACATAATGGGTTTGGAATAGGGATTTTTAGACTAGTTTGTTTACTCTTAATAGTTTGTAAATAGGCTTATGCATTTAGAGATACTTTTGTATGAGCTTAGATACAAGATGAACCCATGAAATAATCGTTCAAGAAGATGACCTATCTTGATCATCGGCTATCATTGTAATTTAAGAGACATGTTTGAACAACATTTTTCTCATTTTTCCTCATTTGTTTTACTGGAAAAGGTGTTTTAAGTAGAAAATATTTTTCTTAATAAGGAAAAAAGTTCACTTATTAAAGGCGAAGTTCTTCTCTTTTTTTGGAAAAAGGACTTACTCTTTTAAAAATGGAATGTTGTTTTTTGATCTAAATATTTGCAAACATTTTAACTTTAAGAAAATGATTTTTTTTTTTTCTTGTGGTAACCTACCTATAAATTATATTTTAAACATTAAAAAAATATATCGGGTAAAAAAAAAAAGACTAATTAAAATATTATCAAAATCAAGGTTACAATAATGTATACTAACAAATCATTTACATTTATACTTTTACTTTTAAATAAAATGTTTGATATAATATATTTATAGTAAGAAGCATATATTAATATATTTACGTATGATTATAAGTTATACCACATTTGCCAGTCAAATACTGAAAAAGTTTTTCAACACATTTTTATTAAAATATTCAAACACATGAAAATATATTATTATTATGAAAATATTTTTTAAGGGAAAATGTTTTGCTTTGACATGTGGTTTTCCTTAAAACAAATGGGGTTACTCCCTAGATTGTCACTTTTACATTCAAGACTTTGAGACTACTTACTCTTATTCTTGTTATTTTCTCTAAATCATCTCTTTACATGCTCTAAAATGTGAGACATGTTATGCATGAAACTACATCACTTAGATCTACTCATTTACAGTATTTTCTTAAAATCTTTATATCATGAAGTGTAATCTTCAAGGTTATTGTTGGTAGATTTTGAAGGTTGGAAATATCCTGCAAAAATAAGAAAAATGCTTTGTACTAGGGTCACTCTGATATTAAACTTAGTTAGTAGGAATGAGAAAAGTAAAGTAAAGAGGTTAAGAGTTATCAAATGTCTCTTGCAGAGTTTCTTTCTCGTATTTATAGGAGATTTTCATGTTTAAAGGATTAGTTATCGGTATAACTATCGAGACATGTGGAAGCTTTTTGATTAGACACATGCTTTGAAATGTAAGGAGAATGGATAGTTATGTAATATAATCGTGCTTGTGATAATTGTTCGTGCTATAAATTTGAATTCAAATCAGTAATAGATTTGTGTTACTTGGTGTAGTGTCAAAAATGTCAATTACTTGGTGGGGTGTCGAGAATATAGATTGCGTGGCTTGTCGGCAGCTAAATGGACGAATAAGACAGGTGGACGAAAATTGACTATCAATAGAGGTGAAATATGTATCTACCAATATTTAAAAAAAAAAAATTACACAATTATAAATTGTATAAAAAAATTACGAAAATATCAACTCTATATTGTATTTTTAAAATACAACAATCATAATAATATGTATCTCGTATTTGAAAAATATAATAATAGTAAAGTACTATTAAGTTTATATTGTATTTTAGAAATATGAACTAATATTAGCAGATTATTGCATTTCAAAAATGCGATATAGGTTTGGCTCAACCTGAAAAAATTGGAGTAATACAAGCACTGAAATGCCATATATTCGTATTTAGAAAATGTAAATCATTCGTATTAGATTATTATCGCATTTGATAAATGTGATATAGCATTAATTTATGATAAATTAGATTATTTTTCCTAGTTATGCTCAAACGAGTGTAACTTTTGATTCGAGAAGAATTTTTCTTATTATTATATGTTTCCGATATTTGATTTTCAAGTACTACAGTAGAGCAATTGAGGCTTGCCTGATTTATGCTATTTTGGGCTTGAAAAACGCCATTTAAGATCTATTATAGGCCTATTTTATTTTTAGATGATATTTTATGTCGTTTTAGGGGTTGTTTTTATGTTAAAATAGCTTTTTTTTTTGTCATTTCTTTTTTTTTTACGAACAATTATTCAAGAAATAATAAAATTGCGAATTAGTTTTTTACATTTTCTATATTATACCCGTATCATATCTTCAAGAAATGACAGTATTAGTAATAGTGCCACCTCTTGAAGATGGGACACGCTTACTAAAATTGTGAATTAGTTTTTTGTATTCTCTACGTCATACCTATATTGCATCTTTAAGAAATGACAGTATTAGTAATAGTATCGCCTCTTGAAGATGGGATACGCTTAGAATTATTTATATTGCATTTTCAAAATGCGATATAAGCTTAGTATTTTAGTAATTTTTTTCATAAAATTTTTATTTTTGTAATTTTTTTTAAATTTTGATGCTAAACAAGTAATTTTCTTGTATTCTTCTAGTTTACTTCTAATTCTCTCTTTTTTTTTTTTTTTTGCCAAATTCTAAGTCTGTTCTATATAACATTTTTCTTTCCTCCCTTTTCTAATTTATTTTTCTAGGTTTGCATATGATGTTTCTAATCCTGGAAAACCTGTAATTTGAATTTGCAGCGTATATCGTTCGTGAATTAACAGATATCATACAAGCGCAAAATCATATATAAGAATGATTAAGCAATTAGTGTGCAACTGTGTGCTCAGGGAGTGGTTGCACGAACCAACAATGAAGACGAGATGCCGGAAAAAGCAAATAAAAGGCTTACAAAGTTACTGCTAAATAATTGCTAAGCCAGACGAAGGCAGCTGTAACAAACACTTTCTGTTTCTATTGAAAGCATGGTGGAGACAGCTATAAGCAGGGGCCTGTACCAAAAGAGAGCCGCGAAAGGTTTGCACAAATGTGCAGCCTTCTAACAGTGAGTCGTTAAGCCCTAAGGAAAACCAAACAGGTTTGGGAGCTGATGATTTCATGAAACACCAACCCACCATTGAAATATCACCCGAAAGTCGTCTTTTCACTTCTAACCAATTGCTGTCGTCGAAATTTCTAGACCAAGCAACGATAAATAAAGAAGGAAAATTTACTGAGGTAGTCAGCAACATGCAGAATTCCAACAATTACTTATCCATCAACCTCAATTATATCCATAACAACGGCAACAAATTATATATTCAAGTAGCGCAAGAATGTCGAAATGGGCCACTGAATCATGCTTGCAAGTGTTTGTTTAAGAGTGGAGTCCGAGTAGAGGATGATTTGGAGAGATTGGAATCATTTCCTGGAACCATGTCCTTTTCCTGGGCTTTCAACTGCGACATGCAGATTAAATCAAATTAGCTGATGCTTTAACGGTATGAGCAATATTGTAGTGGTAAATCCTGATTGTATATGTATGCATCGAGTTAACTTTTTTTCTTCTGCCTCTGCTCTCACCGATGTCCCATAAGAATTTGAATTGAGAACCGGATTTAACCAAAACAAGCCTTTTAAGGTCATTTGTCTTAGGGTGAAATATAATCGCAATCCTTATAGGATGCAAAGGTGAAACTGCCAGCTGACAAAGGAGTAACCCATCAGGATGCCGAGGGAGTAGCAAGTGCCTAGTTCAGGAACAAACCTAATTTAACCACTGAGCTGGGTGGTGTGGCTGGATTAGTGGCTGCAGCAGCAAGACTGAACGAAAAGCTAGGTCCTTCGTAAATATTGGGTCGGTTTGTTAATGTGTATGGTTATGGTTCAGCTAGTCCCAGTACATGCTGGTGTCTACATCCTCTTTGACAGCTAGTGCGCATGGCAATGGATGATAGCAAAGCAAGCAATGTGTTCTAGTTTTCTATCCTATCCATATATTCCGACTAACATCTTTGATTCCCAATTTTCTTCTCTCATGTTTGCTTGTACAATCTGTTGATGGTCTTACAATGTTACATATATAATTTGTGAGCAGTGGGTCCATGATGTGCATTCTAAACAATTATTGTTCTCGAAATTTCTAGATCAAACTACGATCACTAAAGAAGGAAAATTTACTGAGGTAGTCAGCAACAAGCAGAATTCCAATAAATTACTTATCCAGTAACCTTACATCCATACCAATGACAAAGAGTAATACATTCAAGTAGCACAAGAAGGTCCAAAGAAATCATGCTGGCAAGTGTTTGTTTAAGAGTGGAGTCTGAGCAGAGGATGCTTTGGAGAGATGAGATTCATTTCCTAGAACCAGCTTCTCTTCCTGGGCTTTCCCCCACATGACAGCATAAAACCCGACAGCTATTGTAGCTGCTCCCAGCACACTGCAAAGAAATTGCAATTGCATAAGATCAAGGTGCTTTGTTTCTTCATGATTTTACCGAGTGAGAATAAATTACAGATATGATGAAATAGACAATGTACTATTTAAATTTATTTACTTCATCCAGTCAAGAAAGCATGTTGAGCACTTAGGATCACGGAACATACCCTCCGAGATATAGTGTGTCCCCGAGTAAAGAAAACCCCATGACCGTTGCTATCACTATGCCAAGCGGCTTAAACATAGCAACATATACTGGCCCCTTCCTATGGCATGCCCATAAGTGTGCAGCATTTCGAAGTGAAATCGCAAAAACAGCCTCCAAAATGGAGAGATGGGTTAGTGACAACTGACTTAAAACAATCCATAAGTACTTCAAGGGACATGGTTGTTGCTTTACTCATACCGAGTATACAACAGCAAGCAACTTTATGTCCAGCTGGATCGTCCATGCCTCTTTGTTCCTCTCCATAATTAAGGCAACAGTACCGGACGACACGCTTGTGAATATGCAATTGCCGAGGGTAATAATCAGATTCTCAGGGTAGTCCTTGATTATTGACGTCTGGTGAAGAGAATTTATCAGAGCTGGTGTGAATTTTAAGATCCAAACATTGGATATATTCTACTTGTATGATAATACCATTCTCTATTACCTGTAGGACATACAAAAACGAGAGCAAAAGGGCAGCTCCAGATAGGAAAAAACCACCAATAATCCAGTCCGACATTTGAGAGGAAAGAAAATTTTGTGTTGTTTTTGCTGGGCCTGTGATGGGGAGACCTTTGTAAAGGGTTACAACAAGCGCCCCTGTTATTGATACCAAAGTGCCTATAAACTTAGCCTGGCTGCTTCGGATTCCCAAGTCCAGTGTCTCCATCCTATAAGCACCATCCATCGCTCAGTGCACACATGCATTTATGAGAAACATACGTAAAACCAATTATGTTTGCCGTAGAGAAAATGGAGGGAAAAAAAAGGTTCGCCCATTAATGTCAATACGACATGAATCTACATTCCATTATGAAATAGTGGAGACATGCACGATTCAATTCCATTATGAAATCACGCATTGAGTTTCTAGAGCATCTGGCTATGAGGGGCTTGCTCAGTGGATATTTTGAAAATTTTGTTGTACAAATGAACTATCAAAGCCTAATTGCCCATGCCAAAGTTGTTTATGTATAGTCATCATCGATATGATAAATGAAACCAAAAACCCATTGTTAGCCATAAGATAAAGTAGACAAAACCACAGAGATTGGGGACAGTTTGTAAGATCTCGAAAAGAAAATATGCAGACCTGGAGATAATGGCAAGTATGAAGGTAAAAGCAGGAGTAAGATCTACCATTGCAGATGCCAGAGTTGGAGAGCTGTACCCAATTCCTATATATAAGAACAGCTGCAGAAAACAGCTGCATCCCACAATCAACTCCAATATCTTATTAAATCACATTTTCAATAATTCCAGGTTCCATTAATAAAAAAACAACTTACCTGAGAAGCCCTAGCAGGAAGATCCTCGAAATCACCGAGAAATTCGGTGTAGGGAGAGTTGTTTTCCTGCAACCAAAACATAGAAATTGAAAATAGAAAACAAAAGGTAATGACCAAAACTAGATTCATGAAGATTTGTGCGTATGCTGGTGATGATTGAATTGTGTAGCAGATGGGAGAGTTATGAAGTACCTGTAAAAGAGAAGGGAAACAGGAAGGAGAATGAGGATGCCAAGGGCATTGGAGTAGAACACAAAGACAAAGTTGCTCATGTCTTTCCTCATGGCTGCTTTGCTTAAAGTGTTCAACCCTTGCTCTAGGAACTCCACCATCAGCATAACTAGCGTAACTCCTGAACTACACTGAAACATTTTTCTTCAACCGTCAAAAAGCCTTATGTTGTATTATGGTACAACAGATGGTTTGCAGAGGTTGTGTTCCAATCCAACTCAAGTATCGGGTGAAATCAATTGGTATAGTTATTATTTGTGTTGATTTTAGATGGACATCTGAGACAACAGAAAATCGGCAAAGGAATGGTAATACTAATCTCGATCCTTTCCCGGCGAAATGACGGTATAAAATACCCATCTTGTACCAGCCAAAGGAAGAGATACGTTGACTCCATAGTCCCTGTGCTACTCGACTCCAATTAGTGCTTCCTTATTTATTTTATTTGTCATTTCATTTTCAAATTGTCTTAACCTTTGTCCTCTAATAAGCGTCGAATCAGACTGACTCGTATGTGCATATATTTATACTATTATAAAAGAACATGGGTTATTAGACTCCAAATGTTGCAAAATATAATTTAAAACGACAATTATTCTATATAATTACTATATTACCTCATAATTAACTGTTTTGTAGAAAAAAAAGAAAAAAGACTCGAGGGCAAGAGATTGCAAAGGTATGATTTCTCACATGGGTTTTTAAATTTCATCAATAAAATATCTATTGTTTGTCAATCTTAATCTCTCCATTTATACATGTCTTTATCATTACAATTTCATAGCTTATAAAATAGAGGAAAAAATACAAAAAAACAAAGGTCCTTAACTTTTTAAAATTTTCATTGGAGTTCTTAATATTTATAAAAATTTACAAACTAATTATTTTAACAAACGGTCTTCAATTATTATTAGAAAAAGTATAAAAAGGTTTCAACGTTTGTCTATTTTTCTATTTCAATCTTGATTTTTTTTTTTACGTTAGTTCTTAACTTTTCGATTTTTGTCACATAAGTAAGGACACATGGTAGTTTATGATTGGTTTTTGTGTAATTTTGGATCAATAAAATAATAAAATATTAAAAAGTACTAAAATATAATAACAATTAGAAAAGTAAAAAAAAAAAAGGAAAATAAGAAAAATTAAAAAAAAGAAGTTCTAAAGTGGGTTGCGACCCACTCTACACTAGAGATCGAAGTTTAGCCACCCAATTGTAGGGAGTGGCCGAAATGACTTTTTTTTTTTTCTTATATTCTTAGTTTTCTTTTTATAAATATTTTTTTGAAATATTTTTTATTTTTAATATTTTATTATTTCAAAATTATATGTAAACTAATTATATGTTACCATGTGTCCATACAAATGAAAGTATTAGAAAGACTCATTTTAAAAAATCGAAGAAATAGGAAAAATAAAAATATAAGGATTGAAATAAAAAAAACAAACAAATGTTGAAAACCTTTTTATGCTTTTTCCAATAATAATTTAACGCCATCAATTAAGAAGATTAGTTTACCAACTTTTGCAAACATTAATGATTCAAATGAAAATTTTAAAACAAAAAAAAAAAGTTAAACATCAAGGACTTTTTTTTTTTTACTTTTCCCTAAAATAAAACTACCACTTGCTCTTTCTTTTTTAAAGGTCCAATTGCTGTTATCATCAAATCATCCATACTTAAAATAAATAAAAAAATTGCAATCCTATAATGTTTCGGGTGAATTCGACTTCCCAGTTTTCTTCCTCTTCACTTTTTTTATTATGCGTTTTGTGTTAATGATATGTTAACTTAAATTATAGACACCACGACTCTTAATGATTTTTCTGTTTGTATTTTTCTATTGTTGGCATCATTTGCAAGTTTATAATTGCAATAACTACAAAAACAATTCTAATTGTTTTGGTGAATCATTCTCTTTCATTTTGTAAATATTTCATACTTTCTCTCATAGATTTTATATCAAATATCATTATATCTTTTCTCTTGTTACTTCCACACTTAAAATCCTGACGTTTACTCATTTTATAAATATGGAAAGAACTATGATTTTTGTCGATATGAATTATACAAATGTCATTAATTCACCTCCAATAACATCTTTAATATGTTATATTGGAAGTTTTTACCTTTCCATTTTTAACGTTTACATATTTTTGGTATCATTATTACCTTTACGTATTTTGCCATTGATTGATGTTGACAATTATCAAAATAAGTTTTTGTAATTTATACCTATAAAACCGATTCACTATTATAATTGTTATTGTCATAACATGTATACCTTTATTTAAAAGTTAATTCTTATGGATGAATGTTAGTCTTAACTTGACATATTAGTTAAATATTACGAAAAAGGATTCATCTATTATATATATATATTTTTAGAATTATATTGCTTAATTTTACTTATGAAAACTACCACCGTTTTATTTTAGATTTTAGTGATACTATTTACTCTGATTCGATTTTACACTTTAATTCTCATAATGGTCGTAGTGAAACTAGATTGCATGTATACTTCTGTTATGTTTAAATTTTTAACAACAATTTCTATATACTTTAAATTGTTGTTGTACTTATTCTTGTAAAGAAAAATAAAATTTAATTTTACCAGTATCTTTTTGATTATATTGTTTGTCCTCAGTACGGTGACAAAATCATCATTACTGAAAAAAATCTTAGGCCAATTTCATATTAATGTCCAATATTTGGGGGAAAAAAATGGCATTAATTTCTTGTCTATTATGAAAATCGAATCAACTATTTTCATACCATCCTTTTTTGCTATGAGTTCTATTTCCAAAAAAAAAAAAAAAAAAATCATATCATTTATATGGTTAGTTTAGTGATTTTATTTTATTTTATACACACGCATTAGGGATGCGTGTTTGCTAATATATATATAAATAATTCTTTTAAAATCCAAAAAAAAAAAAGTATTGCCATTTACATTATTTTAGCAATTGTCTTAATATTTTAGCAATGACTTAGAGAGGTATGTGTATATTTTATGAAATATGAAGACAAACCTTGAGAGTTTAGTGGATAATTTTATACCTTACTAATTATTTTAGAGTTGTATATAAATGATATTTGTAAAAGAATGACACTCTTTAAAAATATTGATATTGCTGCAAAAAAACGTAAATAATGCATCATTGGACCATATGTGAAAGTTGTGAGGTTCCGTTGATTAGTTTAGTTTTCATTTAAATATATTATTTCAATTCTATCCAACGATTCATTAATAGAAAGTGTAATATTACATAATTTAAATTAAAGATGCCTTAGTTACTCTAAAAAATTCAAGATATCTTTATAATTAATATCAATCTAATTTACATTTTGTTGCTATGCTCTTTTAGGCTGGCTTGAGGCCCAATTTGAGTAAAGGCCCACCGAGACTCATTAACAATTAAGCAGTTGGATACCTCACCCTGCTTGAGCACTCTATAGCCTCCGATCACTTGGCTTATAGCTGAGCACCTTAGATACCTATTCCTAGGATGCCAAGGTGTTGAGCATCGGATGTCTTGCTTGGATGTTCTTGAGTTGCCTAAATTATTTTGACCCTTAAGTACATACTTGCCACTTGAAGACAGCCCCTCCCTTGCAGGCACCGCCCCTAGAAGGTTAACCTGTAGCTCATGGGCTGGTTAAAGCTTTTTCTCCCTTTCTCAAGGTTGTTTGTCCTTTGTGCCCCATCTTCTCTTCTCCTCATTAATTATAGTCTGACATCTGTGATATGGTCAGCATGCTTGATATCCTTTGAGGATGTTAGAGCCCTATACTTCAAACATGGTTGCTAATGTGTTCATGGCCAACTAGCACCTAGAGCTACCTTATTAACCCTATAGTGCATGTTCTTTGCAGACAGCTAGTATGGACGAACCCAAGTAGACATGTACCCCTAGTAGATAAGCTCATTGCACTATAAATAGTGTAAGGAGCCAAAAGGTAAGGGGATTCAGACCCTTGAAACCTTAATCCCTAAATCTTTAGCTCTTTGTCAATCATTTAGCACTACATAACCCAAACACCTTCTTTGTTTCAGGTTATCGGGAACGAGCACACATGACAACCTATATCACACGAATCGAGGGTAAGTTTGAACTCGGGATGGTTTGAAAAACTAAATGGGAGTCGAATGTTGAGCAAGGGTCCTTGTGTGCCGACGTAAGATATGACGAACTAGTATCTCACACGAGCTTAAGTCATACTTCATATTACACACAAGTGTAGCCAGAGGTTACTCGCTACTAATCTACGCTCAATGGACTAAATAAGAGTAGAAGAGAGAAAATTGATGATAATTGATGATGCGACTATTACATTTGTGGGGTATTTATATGCCCCAATTAGGGTAAGTTTGAGGATTCCACTAATTACAAATTTAGATACCTACTTGAAATGGAAAATGATTACATAGAAAGGATAAAAAAGTACTAACAAAAAAACGAATACCCCCTTTATAAGAATAGTGCGGATGTTAGAGAAAAGGGGCTTGTGTTTGCTTTAGTGAAGTGGTCCAAAAGCTATTAGATGCTGAGCAGAGCTAAGTTGGCTGGGCTAACTGGAGGTTTATAGCTCGGTAGAGTAGGTGTTGGGGAAGCACTAGTCCTGATGGTGAGCACTTGGCAGTTCATAATTAACAGGTCGGCTCGGTACTAGGTCTGGGTTAGCTTAGAGTCATGTTATTTTATTTGCTTAGTTTTACTATAGTTAGCAGTATTAGTGGCATCTTCTTCCTCCATTCGGGAGATAGTGAGCGGATTAAGGTAGCTTGGAAGACATATTAGGTTAGCTTGGAGGAACTGCTATTCTTTTGAAGTGAAGTCCTTTTAAATAGCTTGGCATACTAGTGAAGAAAGTCCTCAAGCTCGAGATCTCGTGATTAGCTTTTAATTCCTATCATCCCCTCAGGGTTGTTTGAGATTTGGGATCAAATCTCAGCTAGGTTCAGATGGCTCATCATCGAGGAAATACACCATACGAGTGAAGATCAATAATGTTAAAGGCATCCAAGACTCTATATTCTTCAGGCAGGTCGACCTTGTAGGCATTGGGGTTGATCTTCTCGATCACCTTGAAAGGTCCATTTGCTTTCTGTGACAATTTGTTCTTCCTTAGGTTGGAACTTTCTAGTGTTTCTTCCTTGGCCTTTCTTTTTGAGCTTGGAAGTAGCTTAGCTCAAATGGTTTACTACCTTTTGGTGCACTGTTCATATGGCTTTTGATCTTTCAACAACTTGTTAGTCCTCATGTTGGTAGGTTTGGGAAATTTGATCTAATGAGAGTTTTGGATTATATCCATATGCGACTTTGAAGGGCGATTTCTTAGTGACACTATGGGCAATTCTGTTGTAGGTAAATTCAATGATCGGTAAGCATATGTCCCAATTAGCTGGGTTTCGTCCAATTGCAACTCGTAGTAAGGTTCTTAAGGTCCTATCGATGACCTTAGTCTATCTATCTGTTTGCAGATGAAAAGTGGTACTGAATAGTAGCTTGGTTTCTAACCGCTTCCAAAGGGTCTTCCAAAAATGGCTTAGGAACTTTGGGTCTTGATCTAACATGATGGGTCTTGGCACTCCATGTAGCTTCACTACTTTTTGTAAAAAGAGAAAAGAGATAACTGAAGCATGGTTAGTTTGATTACATGGCATGAAGTGTGCCGTCTTGCTAAATCGAATTACGTTCACCATGATAGAGTCCTTCCCATAGGACATCCTTGGTAACCCAATATAAAGTCCATGCTTCGGTCATACCAAAGTTTGGTCGGGATGGGCAATGACAGATAAGGTCCTTGTTTAGCTTGGCACTTAACTCTTAGATAGGTAACACATTTTTCTAACACATACTACATGTCTTTCATCATTTTAGGCAAAAACAATCTTGAGTTAAGTACATTATGAGTTTGGATCTTTAAAAAATGACAAGACAATCCTTCTCTATGTGCCTCGTGTACTAGTAATTCTCTCATGGAATAGTTTGGGATACATAACTTCCCCTTTTGAATAGGCATCCATCCTCCTTATGATAGTCAATTGTATGACCATCCTTGCATTGAGCATAGATTAAGCTAAAGTATGGATCTTTAACATACGATCTCTTAATCACTGAAAATCCAAGAAGCCTAGTTTGAAGCTCAATTAGGAGAGTATGTTGTCGGGATAGGGCATTAGCCATTGCATTATTCTTTCCAATCTTGTATTTAATGACATAGGAAAACCTTTCCATGAACTTGATTCATTTGGCTTGTCTTTTAGACAACTTTGGCTGATTCTTCAGATATCTCAATGACTCATGGTCAATATAGGTCACATGTTCCTTAGGTAATAGGTAGTGTTGCCAAACAGTAGGGGCTCAAATCAAGGAGTAGAACTCTTTATCACACATAAATAATTGAGTGCTATACCTTGAAGCTTCTCACTAAAATAGGCAATAGGTTGTCCTTCTTGCTTTAACAAAGCTCTTATGCTTAATCCAGATGCATTATATTCTACTTTGAACACTTTGTTAAAGCTCGAAAGAGCTAGGTTAGGGGCAGCGGTCAATCTCCTCTTCACTTCTTCAAAACTTTGTTGTTCCTCCTCTTCTCATCTGAGTTTAATGTTCTTCTTCGATAATTTAGTAAGTGGGGTTACAACAGAACTTATAGGAATCAACTCCCTGAACCGATTATGTATAGCTGAGCTAGAGAACTTTAAGGACTTACATGAAGGATATTAGCTCCAAGCCCCTTCCAAGACAAGGATTCCTATCTTGACATCCATCTGAGCTGCTAAGACACTTAACCTAAAAAGGATCAGAGTGCTCGTTAGAGCTCATGCTTTGACTTGAACCTAACTAGGTTAGCTCTGACTAATGACCTCTTTCTAGACATAGGATGCCACAACTGTCAAGCGACCTCAACCATCATTTCAGCTTAACCAGCTATATAACTGGATTCCAATCGCTTCTTGATACGTGTCTTTTGGCATAATATTTCAAAAAGATTCTTTACTTTTTCCGTATAGAATATTCTTAGTTTTTTTTATACCTCTTTTTATATATTTCATGTATTCCAAATTGTAAACTACCTTTTTGTCTTTTCATATGTGCTTATAACCCTAGTGAGGCTAGTATATTCCCCATTTGTTTATACATAGACATCATTTATCATATTATTAGATTATTACAAGTTTTCTTTGTGAGTAACCTTAGTGTTCTTATCTTTCCTATAACTCTTATATATTCCCTTTAGCAAGGAGTAGTGGCAAGTAACCCTATAGATCGGATTAGTGAGTCATATTCAATGAATTGTAGGCTGAGTAGGATTAATTGGTATGTCATATCCAGTTGATAGCTACCTGGATTTGCTAATCTTCCTTTATTTTCTTTCAACTCCTTCCGTTGTGGTGTTTTTTCATGTGTTAAACCTTAGAGATTCATCAAGAATTGAAATTCCTTATGAAATGACGATAAAAAGATGCTAAGCAATGAAACTTTGCACATTAGTAGAGTAAGTTGGCACAGGCCATTCAGTGATCGCCTTGACCTTCTCCTCATCAACTCGTATTCCTTCTCCACTTACGATAAATCCTAGGAAGATTGCTTTAGGTTGGTAGAAGTCACATTTTTTTAGGTTGGAATACATTTTTTCAACTCGGAGCTTGTCAAAGATTGCTTGAAGATGCTCGTAGTATGTCTCTAAGTCAGGTCTGTAAACAAGTATATCATTAAAGTAAACAACAACAAATTTTCCAATCAGTTCTCGGAGCATATGGTTCATTAACCTTATAAATGTACTTGGTGCATTCAATAGTCTGAATGGCATCACTAGCCACTCATACAGTCCATGATGAGTCTTAAATACGGTTTTCCACTAATCTCCTTCTTGCATCCTGATATGATGATATCCAGACTTGAGGTTAATCTTAGAAAACATCCTTACATCATGCAACTCACTGAGCATCTTGTCAAGCTTAGGTATGGGATACCTATACTTGATGATGATTTGGTTGGTGGCTTGGCTATCTATGCATAGAGCTGTACAAGCAGAATGAGTTATACAAACTGACCTACATAACTCACAAAAAAATGTAGGGCGAGCTAAAAAGTTTTGACTTGCTTAAATGCAGGCTTTTCTAACTCGCCTTGCTTAACCTGCTGGTCAAAGCAAGCTAAACCATTATGGGGCGGGTTGGCACTAAAAAAAAAAAGAGAAACTTATAGTGCTCTATTCATACATTTTATTTAGGTTCATTTTGGGTCTTAGGATTGAGTTTTTCACAAATGTAATTAATATTTTATTTCATTTCAAAATATATTCAATCATCAAAATGGAAGCACTACTATATGTAATGCTCATATCTAATTAACTATAATATATTGTTTAATATGTTGTACGGTAAAAATATGTTTATTATTAACTATTTGTAATAGAAGATAATAAATATAGTATATAGTTACCTTATATAGTAGCTTATATGGAACATTTAAAATAATTGCATAATAAAGTTGATCATCATATTAACATCATAATATATATGATCATTATTGTTATGTAAAGCTAATTATAAATATGGTTTGATATATTATTAAATAAGTCCAAGAAACAAGTTACTTCTTTTGTTTTTTCATTTTTATGTTTTATTTTTATGAAGTATATAAATGTTGATGCAAATGTATATATGTGTATTATGAATATATTTAAAAACGAAATGAAAATTAAATACTATAGTCAATAAAAGCTAAATATAAACATTGGAACCGATAAGATTGTGAGTTGTGATTTATAATTTATAAATATTCTATATAATGCATTCATGAGAAATGAATAATAATAATATAATTCATAAGTTGACTTGCTTAACCCGTTAACTCACTAACCCGCCACGGGGTGGGATGAGTTGGAAATTCTAGCCGCATTTGCAAGTAGGCCAACCCACTTAATCCACGGGTTAATGCGAGGTGGGGCGGGTCGGGTTGGCTCACTTGGCTCTCTTGCATAGCTCTATTTATGTACATTTGCCATGAGCCATCTTTCTTTGGCATCAACAAGGCTAGCATGGCACAAAGGCTTAAGGTTTCTTGCATGTATCCCGTTTTCATTAGCTTATTCACTTGCCTTTGAAGCTCAGTAGCTTGTTCAAGGTTTAGCTTATATGTTAGCTTATTCAGTAATGCGGCTCCAGGTTGCAAATCTATTGTATGATCAATCCCTCTAATCGGATGTAAACCTTCTGCTAGTTCATCAGGAAACAGGTCGGAAAATTTACTCAACAAGGTGATGTATCTCTAGGGTCATACAAACGGAGAATCACCAAAATGGAAGGAGCTAAAAGAAAATAAAAAAAGATTAGCAAATCCGGTAACTATCAATTGGATATGATACACCAATCAATCCTGCTTGGCCTATAATTCATCGGATGTAACTCAGCGGCTCGAACTATAGGGTCATTAGCCACTATTCCTTGCTAAAGGGAATATAAAAGAGCTAAAGGGAGAAGAACACTAGGGTTGCTCAAAAGGAAATTTGCAATAATCTAATAATGTGATTCTTCATGTGTACGAAAATAATGGGGTTTATATACTAGCTCCACTAGGGTTACAAGTATACATAGAAAAGATAAAAGGGTAATTTACAATTGGAATATATGGATGATACTAAAAAGGGTAAAAGAGACAAAGAATATTCTGTACAGAACAGTAAATAATCATCCTAAACTAGAGTGTCGGACAACATGTGTTGAGAAGCAATTGGAATTTGGTTGTGTGATTGGTTAAGTTGAAATGATGGTTGAGGTCACTTGATAGTTGTGAGATCCTGTTAGGACAAGTTAAGAAAGAGCTCATCAACCAGAACTGACCTGGTTAGGTTCAGGTTGGAGCTTGGGCTCTGAAGAACACTCTAATCCTTTCCAGGTTAGGTATCTTAGTAGCTCAACTTAGATGAAGGTTTGATACGGGTAGGCTTAAAAGCTGTTTGGATCATGGTACGAGCTTGGCAACTCATACGGCTGCTCGGCAGGTTAATGTGTCTGCTTGGTGGGTCAAAAGTGGACCTGGAACGTATGAGAGCTTGGTCATTAGGTTAGCAATAGTGAAAAAGATAGAGGTCGGGATAGGATTCCTTGTCTTAAAGGGGGCTTTGAGCTTGTATCCTTTATGCAAGTCCTTGGAGTCCTCTAGCTTGGTTACGTATGACTGGTCCGAAGAGTTGATTTCAATCATTTACCTGAGGGAAGGATTTTCCTTTAAATTTGAAGTGATTTTAGGTTCTTGTTCTATCTTAGCATTTGCTAGTTCTTCTCGTGGTTGGTAGGGAATTAGGTTGGACACATTAAAGGTAGAGGAAACACCATAGTTTTCCGGCAGTTTGATCTGATAGGTGTTGCGGTTAATCTTCTTTAAGACCTTGAATGGACTATCAACTTGCAGAGGTAACTTGCTTTATCTCAGGTGTAGGAATCATTCTCGACTGAGGTGAATCTATACTAAGTCATTGAGTTTAAAGGAAACAGTTTAGTGACCACAACTAGTAATCTCTTACTGTCTTTGGTTGAACTTGGTGATTTTCCTTGCTATAAATTGATGTAACTCTTGCAATTCTTGAGCTCGGTGGACTCTAAATTGACTTTCTTCAGCAGCTGTGGGGGTACCAATTAAATCTAGAGAAATAGTGGGGTTAAGGTCCATAAACGACCTCAAAAGGAGTCTTCCTAGTAGTGCTATAGACAATTCGGTTGTATGTGAGCTCTACAAGTGGTAGACACAAATCCCAATCCTTCAGGCACAAATCCCAATCCTTTAGGTTCTTTCTTTCCCATGATAGCATGGAGTAAATTGCCTAGTGTTTTGTTCATCACTTTAGTTTGGTTATCAGTATCAGGGTGGCTATTGGAGCTAAACACAAGTTTAATCCCAAGTCTTCTTCAAAGAGTATTCCAAAATAGCTTAAGAATTTAGTGTCATGATCTGATATAATAGTTTTTGGTACTCCATGTAGTTAAACAACTTCCTACAAAAACAAATCAACAATATATAAAGTATTGTTAGTTTGATAACATAAGATGAAGTGGGCCATTTTGTTGAAGTGGTCCACTACAACAAAAATTGAATCCTTTCCTCTGGGAGTCTGGGGCAACCCTAGGATAAAGTCCATATTAAGGTCAACCCGGGGTGAGGTCAATGCTGGTAGAGGTATATACTCTCTATGGAGCTCTCTCTTTTCCTTAGCCATCTTGCAAACTTTATAACTACTGACTATCTTATGGATATCTTTGGCTAAACCATGCTAGTAAAAGTTCTCCTACGATAGGTTGGTTATTTTGGCCTCTCCAAAACGACTAAATTGTTCACCACTATGGGCTTCCCTAACCAACAACTTGTAAGTGGAATGACTTGGTATACCTTCGTTCCTTGAATAGATATCCATCTTTGATATTGTAGCTTCTAATAGCAACTCCTTCTCCGCATTGCTCAAGAATAGTACCAAAATGGGGGTCACGAGTATACTGCTCAATGATAAGTGAAAATGCTAGTAATTTTGTTTATAGGGTGGTCAGCAAGGTTTGTCGTCTCAATAAGGCATTGGTAACCACGTTTGCACTACCTTTCTTATGTTAGATCACATAAGAAAAATCTTCCATAAACTTGAGCCACTTGGCTTGCCTCTTTTAAAGCTTGTTTCAACTCGCAAGATACTTTGAAGATTCATGGTCAATACAAATTACAAACTCTTGAGGTAATAGGTAGTGTTGCCAAATAGCAAGAGCTTGAAAAAGAGAGTATAACTCTTTCTTATACATGGAATAGTTTAGTATGGCACCATTGACCTTCTCATTGTGATAGGCAGTTGGTTGTTGTTCTTGCATTAGGACGGCACCAATCCCAACGCTTGACCCATCATATTCCATTTCAAATGGCTTGTCAAAATTTGGGAGGGATAGAACAGCTGTAATAGTGAGCTTCTCCTTGATCTCCTTAAAGCTCTGTTTAGCTTAATCATTCCATTGGAATCCTTTACACTTCTTTGTTAGCTTGGTCAAGGAAGCTGTAATGGTATTGAAGTTTTTAATGAATCGCTTATAGAAAAAAGCAAGGCTATGAAATCTTCGAACTTCAGTAACATTCTTCGGCATCAGCCACTCTAAGACAGCTTGGACCTTTTCCTCATCTGCTTAGATTCTGTCTCTGGATACTACATATAGAAGAAAAACTACTCTACTTTGATAGAACATGTACTTCTTCAAGTTCCCATACAACTTTTTAGCTTGTAGGATATCAAAAATAGCTCGGAGATGATGAACATGGTTGTTCAAGTCGGCACTGTATACTACTATGTCATTAAAGTACATGACCATACATCTTCTGATTAAAGGGTGCATTACATGGTTCATACACCTCATAAATGTGCTAGGCACATTGGTAAGTCCGAATGGCATAACCAACCATTCATAGAGACCATGTTTTGTTTTGAAGGTAGTCTTTTATTCATCACCTAGTCTCATGCGAATTTGGTGATAGCTATTTTGCAAATCAATTTTCGTGACTATGTGAGCACCATGTAACTCATCTAACATATCATCGAGCCTTGGTATCGGATATATATACTTGATAGTGATACGGTTGATTTTTTGGCTATCGATGCACATGTGCCATGAACTTTCCTTCTTTGGGAAGACTAGAGTTGGTATAATATAAGGACTTATGCTTTACCTTACATAACCTTGCTCTATAAGCTCATCCATTTTCTTTTTCAGCTTGGTAGCTTGTTTAGGATTCATCCTATTGGCAGGTCACCTTGGTTGTTTTACCAACGTGTTGTTCACGATGGATAAAAGAACACATATGCCTTTGTTAAGGATGAAAAGAAGATTGTGTTGCAATCTATGACATGTACTCAAGTGAATGAGAACCACAACTAGCTCACCTGAGCTAGTAAAATGAAGGCTTTAACTATGAGTTGAAGCGAGCTCCAAGCCGTTGAGAAGGCTGAAGAGCCTAGCTCGGTTGTGCGTAACTGGTTTAAGGAGTTGATTCTTATCATAGGGTCTTTTCTTCGACAAGTAATCCAACACTTAGTCCCTTCATTTCAAGCAACATTTTGACCAATAGAAAGTTCGGCTTTTTAAGCTTCATCTCTTTCTTTAGCTCGGTACATGTCATTACTAGGGTTTCCTTCTTCAAGGCAGGACTAAGTTGAGCTTGGATGGCCTTGACTTATTTGACAGACATGGGATTCAACCTCACCTTTCTTCCATAATGTTTAAAGGAGCAAGTATTCCCCTTTCCGTTAGACATAGCATGTCGATCAAACATCCATGGTTGTCCTAAAAATACATGTAAAGCACTCATGGGTAATAAATTGCAAAGGATTTCATCTTGATAAATTCTAATGTAGATCGATACTGCAACTTGCTTAGTCACTTGTAAGGCTTCTTTGTCGTTAAGCCAATTTAGCTTATACGTTTTAAGGTAGGGTGTGGGTGGCAACTTCAATTGCTGAACCATAGTTGTAGATGTCGCATTGGTACAACTATAACTGTCAACAATAAGGGCACACAACTACCCATTTACCTTGCAACCAATATGGAACAAGTTCTCACACCGCTTGGCCTTAGGTACTGGGCTTACACTCATCACTCGCCTTAGTATTATGGTTACAGGCATAAAATTTCCTTCTTCGCTAAAGATGAATTCTTCCTCTTCAAATAGGTCAGCTTGTCCGGATCCCTTCATTCCTTGAACTTTCTCATTAGTATTGTTGACCTCAATGATCAGCAAGTCCCCCTTAATTACCATTTTCCTTTTGTTCGAGCACTTCGTTGCAATTTGTCTAAACCCCAAACACTTGAAGCACTTGATCTCACTTGTCTTTCATCCAAAACTCTATCTTTTCTCAAATTTCCTCAAGACTTCTTTTTCTTCTATTCGGGTATTTAGAACAGGTGGGATATTGCTGGTCTTACTGGGCTCTGATCGTACAGGTCTACTCGGAATCGGTTAGCTAGGGGTAGCTTGACTAATAGGAGTTTGGAATCTATCCATTTACCGTTATTCAATCCTCTAAGCAGCTCGGATTGCCTCATTAAGCGAACAAATATCCCTAGTCTCTAGCATATCACCAACCTCGTAGTTCAATCCACTAATGAATCAGGATATAGTTCAATCCCGATGCTTTACTACTTTGCAACGGATCATTAATATTTAAATTTCCTTCACATAAGCATCTTATTGATCCTGTATAAGAGAGAGGGAGAGAGGGAAAGGGGTGGGGGTAGTCAGAGGTAGGCACGAGGGGGTGAATTGATATTTTTAGAAAAAATTTAAAACTTTTTTGATGTGAATCAAAATTATCCCTCTTAATAACTTAATTTGTTGAACAGTGATACTTTAATAATTCAATACACAATTAATAATTCAAATAAACAACTTAAAATAAAAGAGATAGAGAGGAGAACATTAGGCTCAGGATTTATAGAGTTTTGGCTTTCTACCTATTGCTCTCTTTTAGTTTTATTGCTTAGGACCTCGTCTACTTCATCGGTACCATTCTACTTGATCCATTATGTTGAAAAAAGAATCAAGAGAAGTTTACAAACATTTACCACACTTGGACTTCATAACTCTTTGCTTTGCTTATCTATCGTCTTGATAATCTAGGCTAATTACAGATCTACAGAGCACAATAAATAATGTTTACAAAATAAAAATGAGAAGAGCAATATTAATCTCAAATAGATTGGCACATGAACGGAAATGAAGATGGTTGAATAATCAACTTCAGTTCAACTCTCTGAAGAAGTCTTTAAGAAGTGTTCTATGCTCTTTTAGATAGTAGAAATTGATCATGATTAAAGTGTAATGTATATGATTTTTTTTTTCAGAATCGTACTTAATATTTTGAAATATCTCTTCTTTTATTTTGATGTCTTCCAACAACTAGATTGATGATAATTATCTCCATCTCATGTTTATCTAATCCCAACGTTTTAAAAAATGATCCATAGATATATGGAGAAAATCTTAGAGTTTGAATTTTAATATGATCTTATCTTAGTTCAATCTCTTTAATGGATATGCTTTGATTAGCAACTACAGATAATCTTGAATTTGAATTTGACATCCCATAAAATTTGAAATTATCCCTATCCTTATCCAATCTTAAATATTTTCTTGTTTGTTTAACTATTTCCAAAAATTAATCCTCTTAAAAACAATCCCCATGTATTTTAATTCCAACTTAAGTGAAACGGGATTAAGTGTATTTCCCTTATATACTCAATATAATACAGCTAGGCCTTGTTCACCTCGATTATGATGTTGTGTTATTTTTTAGAGTTACTCTTTTAGACCAACTATTTGAATAACCTATTGAAGATTTCTTGGTTCACTTATCTTCAAAGTCTCTAAACAATTTTTTGAAGTGTTGTGTTGATTTTTTTATATAAACTTCTGAAATATTCTTTGAATATTATCCAAACTTGTCTCTTTTTCAATTGATTCAAATCTTTTGAATAAGTCTTTGAATGCAACTCAATTTATAGTTTTAAACTTTCTGAAGAATTGTTTGAATACTTGTACACTTGTTAGTTCATTAGCATTTTTCTTTTTTTGTTATCATCAAAATCTATGAGAGATATCTAACATATCTACACTTGATCTACCTTATCTTAACTCCTGTAACCTCTTGAAGGTGTCTTGCAGGTAGTGACTCAAAACAAATCTTCTTCTCATTACTCTCTTCATTTCATCCCAATCTCTAACTTCTCTTTTCCCTTCTCTTCACTGCATAGTATAAGGCGGCATATCTTGTAAACTCTAGTATAGCTAATCTTACCTTAGCATTCTTAAGCACCTCATGGCTCTCAAATTGCTTCTCAATTTTATCTACCTAATCCAGGTAGTCCTTGACATCACCATTACTAGAGAAGCTCGGAATTTGTAATCTTAGCCCTTCTACCTTAGGAGCTCAAGTATTCCTTCCCTTAGGTTCATAGTGCTTTTCTTCCTCAATGCCTAACTGCTCATCCTCTTCCTCTATTTCCTCTATTGCAAGCCTTTATCGAGTGATTTTATCTACTCCTTTAGCTTGGTGTGGTCATATTGGGTTACTGCTCATCCAAGTTGACCATTTCCTCCCTTAGGCAGTTCATTCACTCATCCTCTACTCGGGTCATCTCTAGCTTGTTGCCTATCTTCATTTATAGCGGTTACCGAACTAGTTATTGGGTTAGTGAGCTTGTCCAATATTTCATCTATAGGTTGGGGTATAAAACTTCCTTATTGCCCAAGCCCATTACAAGCACCACTCTCTTGGTTTCTGATAGTCCCTTGAACTCTCGAATCTAATATTGCTGAATATTTCAATATACTAACAATTGAACTATGCTTCAAAAATTCCTTTTCAAGCACTCAACTCAATATCCAATATTCTAACTTCTATCGAAACAACACCAATAATGTTTAATAACATCACAAACCAACAAACCCATATACCCTATTTTATGAGTATTGAAATAGGGAAACAGTGCATTGACTTCAACTACCCAGAACACTACTCCAACACTTACTATAATTACACACAACTTCTTCGACACTTCTCAAACCTTTACCACTAATTACATATGATACACTATAGTAAATTATCAAGAACACAAAGTACTAGAAACTTACTTGAATGTATCCAAGTTCTAATAACAAGATGATACAAGTTGTTGGGAATGGGCACACACAGCAACCAATATCATACGAATTGAGGGTGCGTTAGAACCTTAGGACTGTTTGAAAAAATAAATGGGAGTCAAATGTTGAGCAGGGGTCCTTGTGTGTTGAGGTAGGATATGATGCACTAACGCCTCACAAAACAAAAGCTCAAGTCACACTTAATATTACGTATAAGTGTGGCCGGAGGTCATTCACTACTAATTCGTGATCAATGAACTAGAGAAGAGTAAGCAAAACACTTAACTCACAAGGGAAAATAGCTTGAAAATTGATGATAATTGATGATGCGGCTATTACATTTGTGGGGTATTTATATGCCCCAATTAGGGTAAGTTGACGATTCCATTAATTACAAATTTAGGTACTTACTTGAAATAGAAAATGATTACATAGAAAGGATAAAATAGTAATAACAGAAAAAGGAATATCTCCTTTATAAGGATAGTATAGATGTCGGAGAAAAGGGGTATGTGTCGACTTGTCAATGAAGTGGTCCAAAAGGTATTGGATGTCGAGTAGAGCTATGTTGGCTGGGCTAATTGGAGGTTGGCAACTCAGTAGGGTAGGTGTTAGGGAAGCACTAGTCCTGATGGTAGGCACTTGGCAGCTTGGAATTGGCAAGTCAGCTTAGTGCTAGGTCTAGGTCAGTTGGGATGCAAGTTAGCTTGGAGTCTTGTTGTTTTATTTGCTTAGTTTTGCTAGAGTTCGTAATATTAGTGGCATCTTCTTCCTCCATTCGGGAAACAGTAAGCGGATTGGGGTAGCTTGGAAGATATATTAAGTTGGCTTAGAGAAATTGCTCTTCTTCTGAAGTAGAGTCCTTTGGGATAGCTCGGAGTGAAACAAGTCCTTAGGCTTGAGATCTCGTGATTGGCCCTTGATTCTTATTATTCTCCCTTAGGCAAACAGTGCTTATATACCTCCTAGTATTCTCTTCTTCCATCATTGCTAACTTGAGTGTTGGATGGCTCTTGTGGAATAATCCATCGAGGGCTTTTTGCAGGTACCAAAGAGTAAGGAGCTCACTTGACACCAAAGCCTAACAACGTATTCCCTTGAAGGATCTAAACACCTATTGTACTTAGTTGATTCCTTACAATCAACATTTTGATGACTACTATTACTGGCTAATTCGCTCCACATGGTAAGGAGTAAGAGCAACAACCCTTAGGCATCACACCATGTTGACGGTAACAAGTCACCTTCACCAGAGCAGTTAGTGATAAATGTGTAAATCTCCAAAATTGCACATTTCATGCATTTTATAGAGTTTTGCTATTATTTCTGAGTTAAAGTGGCTAAAGTGCATGTATTTGGATCAATTTTGTTAAGATTTAGAAAAAAAGATCAAAATTTAGCCTCACATGATTTGTATAGGATTACAAGAATCTGTCTAAACTATTGATTGTTCTTGGATGCAAATTATGCATGATAGTGTTTAATTCTTAGTTTCAAGGTTATATATGATGAGTAATTCATTGGTCTAAACATTTCTTTATGTGATGACAGTTGCCTAACATCTTGCTTGAGCATAAGATAACAGTTAGTAGATATATGAAGTCTTGAGCAGTAGCAATTAGCAAGAAGTCTTGATGAACCAAGCACTAGACAACAAGTAGCTCACTTGATCCATTTGCAGTAGCTCAATGGAACTTATGTAGTTAGTAGGATTGAGCTTTAGGTTGGCAACTTAGTGAAGAGTTCACAACATGCCGTCAATCATTGCAATTCCATGACCAAACTTGTGAAGAGACTAACTCATGGTAGCTCCTCTAAGAAAGTTCAGCTGCACTAAGTCAAGAGTAGTAAGATAGTAGCTTGGAGAATCAAAAGAATGAATGACCCCAAGCCGATGCAATTTCCTAACATGAATGACAGTCAAGGGTAAGGCATTTGGATAGTAGCTCCATTTACTTTAAAGCATCAGAAGATAGCCTTGATTAAGCAGATTAACCAAGAAAGTTCAGCTGCATTAAGTCAAGAGTAGTAGGATAGTAGCTTGGAGAATCGAAAGAATGAATGACTCCAAGTTGATGCAATTTTCTAACATCAACAGCAGTCAAGAGCAAGGCATTTGGATGGTAGCTCCATTCACTCTATAGCATCAAAAGATAGCCCTGAAAAAAGTAGATCTACCAAGTTGAGACTTAGATACTTTTGGTGATTAGAGTTGAAGACTTACTGGAAAACCATAAGGGAAGCTTTATGTTTCATTCAAGAGCACCTAAGCCAAGCAACCTAAGTGCAGCAACTAACTGAACCAAGTAGAGTAGTTTATCCTTTCTTGAGTTGAATGTGAGCAAGAACAGATCAACTAGCTCCACAAGACAAGAGCTAAGCATCTACAATCAAGATTGAACACCCATATGGCACTCTACAAGTTTAGAATTTGCAGCAGCTAATTGAGCTGTTAAAGACTAAAACAGCAGCTAGTGACGGCAGAAACCACCGAACCGAGCTCCACATGAAGAAAACGAGCAGCTGTAAGACACTACAACAACTGAAAACCTACACTTTCCACGGCCACCGAACAACAATTTACTTGAAAAAAAAATAGAATAGCAGCATGCTCCTCCAACCAATCCGAGCAAGAGAGCAACACCAGGCCGAACCAACCTATTTATTCTTTGGATGCACATTTATTCTTCCCAAATGCCCAATTTATTTTTAGCTTACAATTCATTGCAAAAGCCAATTGTCCTATCCTATTTTGGATGCTCACATCGGCTTATTACCTTATTTTGGTGGTTTGTCAGGTTTTATGGGCGTTAATTGTGAGAACCAAGCACACTTTCGAGGAGCGTTTGATCCTTCAACAGCAGTTCATCCAAGTGCAATTACCAACCGAGAGCCACCAAGCATTTAGCAGCAAGCGGCAGAACCTTCGACTTCAATTGCAGCAGCCCCTCTACGTCTATACGGATTTGAAATATGAATTCACAAACCAAACCGAGCTGCTGAATTTCAATTGCAGCAGCGGTGGCCGTGACTCCATTCAATGCACACCGAGCCAAAGCACTCCAATATCAGTTGAAACAGCAACCGAGCTACTCCCTGCAGAAGAACAGAACTGGCCGAGAATTCCAAGTAACTGCAACAGCTTGAGCGCCTACTTGAACAGCAGCTGCGTCACCAACTTCAGCAACTCCAAGCACGAAGAACTACAAGTCCACAACGGCTCCTTGAATTGAAGACAAGCATGCCACCAAACCGCACGCCAATCGACTAGAAAGCTCCACCAATAAGTAGTACTCAACTTGGCACTTTCTAAACTCCATCTCACCAAGCAACAGTTCGAGTACTTCCAATGACGTGTAGCGGTTCCATTCAAGAACAGTAGCAGCTACGACCCTTCAAGCACACCAATGGGCATGTACTGAAATTCGCAGCAGAGTACTTGAACAAGTGACAGCAGCACGGCATTCCACGGAGGACATGTGAGCTGCCATTTTCGCACTACCTGAGAGCAGCGGCAGTTACTACGCAACCGAGTAGAAACCAATTCAGCAACCAACAGCTCCCAATTTGCATGACAACAGCTGCAACAAATAGAAAATAGCAGCACACGCAACTTCCTGCACTTGCCGAGAAGCTCTTGTCCATACAGCAGGCCGTTGAATTCCACAGCAGCCACCAAACCGAGAGCAGCAACTCTACTGACAGCAGCAGCTGCTCCAACTTGTCCTAAGCAGCTGCGCCCGATAACCAAGATCCACAGTAGCTATCAGCCATGGCATCCACTTCACGAGTAGTAGAGAAGCCACTGAGCGAATTCAATAGGCGCGACCTGCAGCACTTCAAATCCCAGCTACAATAAAATTTAATAACAGCATCAAGTGAAGCAGAACACGCACACGAAGAACACCCATGTGACTGAACAGAGCAAGTACAACAGCTGCACACCAAGACTCCAGATAAATAAGCCCAAACTAAAAAGGGGATGTCAGCCCATTGTCACACTCAACGGCGCACATGGACAGAAATTAATATAAGATCACAGCATGTTATAGGATCGGTAACATTTATTTGGAAATAATATCCGACGCATAAATTAAACACTTACTTAGACTGAATATTCAATTGTGGGTCATGTTACTACTTTGAGAGCCTTTATCTATTCTTATTACCGTCATTTGGGAATTCACTTTATAGAAGAAAAAAAGAGGGGCGGAGGACAGGAAGGAAAAGAAAGGAAAGAAGCTTACAAAGAAGAGCTGACATAACTTTGGGTTCATATTGCAAAAGCTAGAGAGACACGCGTGCTATGGGCTTTAGGACACTCGGCCTTGGGGAAAATTTAGCATCGGAGAGAATATAAGAAGTGAGGAGGAAAAAAAAAAAGATTAGAGTGAGCTGAATTTAGAGAAATCGAATACAATAGCTTACGAAGACAACTTTTAGATAGTATTTTAGGGATAGTTTTTATTTGAGAATATTGAAGAATAATTTTTTTTTTTTGTTTTGTTTTATTAATTTTATTATGTTTTGTTTAATTTCAGAGTATTAAATTTCGTTGTTTTAGCTCATTAGAAGAATTTTTCGGATGTCCAAATATCTCAAGATATGCTGATGTTTGTATTGAGTTTTGGATTTAAATATACCAATTAAGGTATTTTCTTTTCCTTGTTATTTTTTTCAATTGTTATATATCTTGAATCATTTGGGTTTTGTGAAGAGATATTATGCTTTATGATTTGTTCCGATATCGATACTGAGTATTTGGGTATTTTTTTTATTATGTTCATTGTCTAGTTATTTAATATTTGGCTATAACTTTCTAACTAGATAGAGTTATAGAATATTCAGGAAGATTTTGATAACTTGTGATGAACATAACTTGAATTTTTGAAAAGGCTTATCATAGTGATATGTAGGTTTAATTAAATTCATGAATTTACGCAATTAATGCAGTTAGAAATATAGATCAGGTAATGGGGACGTGCTCGGTTCATATTTTTAACTAGAGTAATGATTTTAGTGTAAGCAAATTACTATTTACCTGATAATTATAGATAAATTGCCTTGGCGGGTAGATTTATGCTATAATTAAAACTCTATTGCATATACATGTATATTTATTCTAATTTCAATAAGACAAAAAAATTTAAAAAATATAAAAAAGAAAAAGTTGGAAATATAAAAAAAATTCGTTCCGACTACCCTTTAGTTTCAAGATGGTTGGAATGGTTAAAAGGAAGTTGAAGGTTACGATCCATATACTAAAGTGAGTCGAATCGACTCTTCACTAATCATGCATTTAGAAAAAAAATAAAAACAAGAGTGAAACTCAATTGGGTTTGAAATTGAGGTGGGTGGCTACTTACAACTAGGTATTTGAATTGATAGCCAATTGCATTTTGGTCTTATTTCCCTTTCTTTTTTAAAAATTAAATTTAGGGGATGCATGGCCACCCACTTTAGTATGTAGGTTGCAATCTACTACTTCCTTTTGGTTGTTTCAAACATTCCTTGGTTTTGGGTGGCTTAAACGATTTTTTTTTATTTGTAAATATTTTTTTATTTATTTTAAATTTTCTATTTTTATATTTTTTATTTAGGTTATAATAAATGCGCATGTATATAAATGTATTACATTATAATATATATCTATATATCTTTGTTATTTGATTTTGCATTTCTTTATATTTTTCTATCTTTTTTGTATTTTTTTAATTTTTTTAATTTTTTTTAATTTTTTAAATATTTTATTAAATTAATTATTTAATAAAAATATGTAGATGAATAAAAAAGTGTCACATACCATAGTTAACCAAATAGTTAATGGCGAATTAAAGGAGAATTTGTTTGAAAACTTTTACAAATATTGAGGACTTAAATAGAAATTTTGAAATGCTTAGTACTTAAATAAAAAATATACAAAAGTTTGATTCCTAAATTTGTAATTTTTCCATGGACCAATTAAAAAGTACCACATGTCATATTGGACAAAAAGTTGATAGCAAACTAATGGAAGACTTATTTGAAAATTTTTGCAATAGTTAAGAACTCAAATAGAAATTTTGAAACATTTATGACTCAAATAAAAAAGATACAAAAGGTTGAGTTCTAAATTCATACTTTTCCTTATAGTAAAATGGTGAACATTTAGAATAGTTTTATGGAATGAGAGTAATTTAATGAAATAGAGGAAATTTACAAGCGTTGATGAGATTTTATGTGTTTTTTTTTTTTTAACACAGAATAGCTTGAATGGTTATAAATAACAAAATTATTCAAAGTGTCTAAAAGATACCCCTTTTTTTAGTAGAATTGCAAACTTCAAGGAAAACGACAAAGTTTGACTAATTTTACCAATATTAGAGCGAAATTGATCTTTAATGAGCAAGTTTATGAATTAAAGAGCTTTTACGATATGTATTGAGATTTTAAGGAAAAAAATTACTAAGTGAATCTACAAAGTACTATAAATTATAAATTTTAATAAAATAACCCAACTAGGTAAGGTTAATTTAGTTACTTAAGTCAAAATAAGAGTTTTTAAGGTATAATTAAAGGTATAGTTTTAAACTTAGAGGATCATTCGAGGGTGATTTTAAAAAATTTAAGGATGTTTAATAAGTTAATTAATAAATCAAAAAAAGAGATTTTCAAAGATTAATTAAAGAGGAGTATCTAAAGTTTGGGGCTAATTATTCAACCATTTTGCCTCCACCTCGATTCTAGTAAGATTTATCCAAATGTAACGCTAGATAATTCATTGAGTGTCTTGAAGTTTTATTTCACCTTAATGAAGTTTAAAATTGTGTTTAGACAAATAAAACTCTAATTAAGTCATTAAGATTACTTTTAAGGAAACTTGGAGTTAGATAAATGCATGCAAACTCCACTTGCTATTGTTGTATATTATTATATTAAGGACTATTTTTCATTTTCAGTATCTCCATAACATTTCTAGATTAGCTTAACTTCATATACATATACATTATTAATGCATCAGAATTACTAGTACAGTTATTCAGCATAATACATATCATTCATTTTTATGTACATGGTATCAGAGTATCAGGTACGAACACTAATTAAAAATTAAAATTTTTTTCCTCATCATGACCTCTATAATCCCCTATTTCATCATCTTCTTCAAGTGCTCCAAATCATCTCTTAATTTCATGTTAAGAACATTAGAAACAGCTTGCAAGTACCTTCTGTCCTTGTCATTCTTCTTTCATTAGGTTATCTAAATCTAACCATAAATTAAAAAAAAAAAAAAACCAATTGAGAACTTTGAATTGACAAAGATTGGCAACAATTGTTCATGTCAACATTGGCCTTCTTGCAAAACATAATCATATGCTTTCCATTGACGTTGGTGTTGAGCATACGCAATATGTGCTAGTAATCTTTGTTCACCATTAAAAAATACTCATTGAATATCTAACAAAGTTCCATCTCATTTTCAACATTTTAAAACTTTGGTCGAAAATCATTTTTCTAATTGTATCAAAATCTTTCATAGTAATGGTGGTGGTGAATTTGTTAATAAGGCTTAGATTATCTTCTCTCATGACCATAGTATATAACTTTGACCATCTTGTCCTTACAATCCCCAACAAAACGGGGTTGTTGAATGCAAACCTTGTCACATAATTGACTTGACTATAAATCACTCTTTGAACTTCTGTACCATATGTCACTTGGCTACTAATTCTTTTGCACATTTGGGTACCTATGCTTTTGCAACATGACTCATAGTGCCCCAACAAACTCTCCTTCCATTCCATTCCCTACATATTTATTGGCTACATTACTAATCATAAAAGCAATTGTTTAGAGCCTATGTCTGGGCGTGTTCACATAAGCTATCTTATGGTGTTTTTTGAGTTTGAGTTCCCTTACACTAAACTCATCTCATCTACTAACTCTAATATTATGCCCAATTCCTTAATCTTTACCCTACCTTTACCCTCTTAACCAACACTCTACAACACCAGTCTATTACTACCATTACCTTACCTCTTCTTATATATACCTTCCCTTCCTCCTTGGATTTTCCAACTTCTATGGCTTTACCCCAAGATATGTTACCTTTTACCTCCTCTTCACCTGAATTTATTACTAGTGACCACTAATTACACATGTTTATTGTTGCTTCAAACCTCTTATCATCCATGTCTCTATTCCTTCTACATCGATTGCTCTTACAACTGCATAAGAGCCTACTCCCTTTACTGATGTGCTTAGAAACTTAGTTATTACTAAGACTTATCGTAGTAGATTAGAACCAATGAGTTCTTCAAAATATCAAGGAAACTTACAGTGAGTAGGTCGACGAACTGACTAGAGTAGCTGACGTGAAGTTGCTCGGAGGATATGACTCACTTATGAATACCATACGACTTGACACTTCACTTGATATGACGTATAAGTTAATGTTAAGGTCTATCCACCATTAATCCTGAGCTATTATGTAAGATTAAATAAGAGTATATGAAAATGGACTTGGAGAACGTTATCTTGTAAGAACAGAATATTCAATGTTTATTTTGTGGTAAGTTGATTTCGGTTTACTAGGAGAAGGGACTATTTATAGTAAATCTCTAGGACAACAATACAAATAAAGAAATTACAAAAAGGCATACACAAAGGGAGATTCTTAGTATATATGAAAAGGGGTAAAAAGGACAAATGAAAAAAAGGAAAAAATAATACAGTGTTAGATGAAATGGACAGGTGGCAGCGTAACATTGGTTTCGTATATAGATTCTCTAATCATAACAGGTGAGAGGAATAAAGATATTGTGGCAACAAAGAGGTCGAGATTAGAAGTGATGCCGTGAGAATTAGAAGGATGCTGAGAGAGAAGTACTTGACCAAAGTAAGGTTAGCTTATGTTACTCAGTAGGAACTCTCGGCGGGAGGAAAGTCAGATCGCTTGGCACGGAGAATAGTAGACATCAACATAAGAAAGGGAGTAGAGCTAGGTGTAACCTTTTGGAGTTGTCAAGGAGTTTAGCCATCTTTCATCTACATAGAGTTTTTTATCATCGGCTGGTTGTCGAGAGAGAATTCTTTGTGTAAAGAATTGGGGGCCTCGGAGCCGTGCATAAGTAAGAGGACCAATGGTCAGCAGCTCATTAGTTCCCTAGGGTTGTTGAAGATTTCCCCTCAAATCTTGCCCCTCTTCTTCATCCTTCTTCTTCATCAGGTATATAGGATATCAGATCAGTCACATTAAAAGTAGTAGATACAACATATCCGTCGGGTTGCTCTAACTCATAGGCATTGTCATTGATGCACTTAAAGATCCTAAAAGGTTCACTTGATCTGGAGGAAAGCTTGTTCGTTCTCCTCCCCAAGAAATGCTTCTTGTTGAGGTGGACTTAGAAAAGGTCTATGGGGTTATAAACCACTCGTCTCTTTCCTCGGCTTCCCTATTCCTTTTGTTGGGCTACAGTTTGTGCCAGTTGTTCAACAACCTTTTGATGTAACTTTTGGAATTCCTTAGCGTACTGTAGGTCGGGTTGACTTCCCCCTTATACGGCCGAGCTGACAGCTATATTTAAGGGCAAGTTCGAGTTAATTTAATAGACGACCTTAAAAGGTAACCTTCCTGTTGAGCTGTGAATCGATTAGTTGTAAGTGAACTCAATGATAGCTAGGCATAGGTCTCAATTGTGTAAACTTTTCCTCATAGTCGCTTGTAAAAGGTTGCCAATTGTCCTGTTTACTACCTCAATTTAGCCATCTATTTGAGGGTGGCAAGAAGTAATGTACATAAGCTCCGTGTTGAGTTTCCTTTATGGGGTTTTCTAAAAGAAACTCATGAACTTTGAATCACGGTTATATACAATACTTCTCAGCAGTTCGTGCAGATGTACAATTTCCTGCAAAAAGAGGTTAGCAATAAATAAAGCACCATTAGTTTTATGGTAGGGAATGAAGTGGCTTATCTTGCTGAAACGGTCGACCACAACTATAATGGACTCATCTCTCCTTAGTGTTCAGGGAAGGCCAAGCATGAAATCTATGCTTAGGTTGATCCATGGGTGCTTAGGTTTAGATAGGGGTATATACTCTTCGTATGGCCTCCTCCTTCTTTTTGCATGTTTACACACCTTATACCTCTCAAGAACTCGGTGCATATCTCTCATTATCCCAAGCTAGTAGAAATGTTCTTTCAGTACTTTAGCCGTCTTTTTTTCTTCGAAATGGCTAGCTAAGCCTCCAACATGAGCTTCATGGATGAGTAGTTCTTTAGCTGAACCACTTGGCATACAAACTTGTTTACCCTTCATCAGGAACCCCTAACTTAAGTAGAACTTATCCATAACACCTCCAACATTGCACTTGGCCATTAAGGTCCCAAAATGCTAGTTGTGCTCATACTAATCGGGTAGGGTACTGAATCCATATACCTTGGCTTGCATAGTTATAATAAAGCTATGATGATGAGAAAGAGCGTTTGCTACAGTGTTGGTGCTCCCTTTCTTATACCGAATGAAGTAATAGAAAGACTTAAGGAATTCAACTCACTTGACATGATACCGAGAAAGTTTCTATTGCCCATGAAGATGCTTGAGAGACTCATAATCTAAGTAGATGATGAATTCTCTTGGTAACAGATAATGCTGCCAGTTTTGTCGTATTTAGACAAGGGCATAGAACTCCTTGTCGTAGACAGAGCAGTTTAGCACTTCGGAGTTTTTTGCTGAAATAGGTAATTGGTTGGCACTTTTGCATGAGGATAACACTAATGCCGACACCAGGTGCGTTACACTCTATCTCAAAAAATTTCTTGAAATCCAGCAGTGCGAGCACTGGAGTATACATCAACTTAGACTTCATAACTTCAAAACTCTTTTAAGCTTTCTCCGACCACTTACACTCAGTGTTTTTCCTAGTCAATTCAGTTAATAGTGCAGTTATGGAACTGAAGTTTCAAATGAATCTTCGATAGAACGAAGCTAAACCATGGAAGCTCCTAACTTTAGTAGCATTAGTCAGTGTGGGCCACTCGAGAATAGCTGTGACTTTCTCATCATCCATTCAGACTCCTTCCTCCGAAACAACATATCTGAGGAACATAACCTCGCTTTGATAGAACACACATTTCTTCAGGTTGCCGAATAATCTCTTGACTCGAAGGTTTTCAAATGCCGATATTAAATGGTCAACATGAGTGATGAGGTCGGTACTATAGACCAAAATGTCATCAAAATAAACTATAACACATTTGCTAATCAATGTTCTAAGCACTTGATTCATTAGCTGCATGAATGTACTTGGCGCATTAGTTAAGCCAAGCGGCATTATCATCCATTCGAATAGACTATCCCTTGTCTTGAAGGTTGTCTTCCATTAATCTCTAGACCTCATTCGTATTTGGTGGTAGTTACTTTTCATATCAATCTTTGAAAAGATGTTGTCACCATACAACTCATCGAGCATATCATCTAACTGTGGGATCGGGTTTTGGTACTTAATGGTAATTTTGTTGATGGCATGGCTGTCAATACACATTCTTCACCACCCATCTTTCTTAGGTACTAGGACAGCTGATACAACATATGGGCTCATACTTTCTCAGACATATCCGCAGTCTACCAACTCATCCACTTGTTTCTTTAGCTTGGCTGCTTACTCAAGATTGAGTTTGTAACCAAGTTGGTTTGGTAAGGTAGCTCCAGGCTGGAGGTTGATATAGTGCTCAATGCCTCTTAAAGTGTAGTCTTGAAGTAATTACTGCACTTTGGCAAGTAAGCTTACAGCTTTTCTTACCTCCAAGTGTCTCCTGACTAAAAGGAACATATAGTCCTTGGCCTTGACTTCTCGGGTAAACTAAGCTCGGGAAATCACTAAGGACTTCCATTGCAGTGACCTAGCAACCTTCTCTTGGGCTTCTTGGGTTGGACTCATGGGTGTTAGTATAATTTTTTTCCTATCCTTCTAGAACATGTAGGTATTTCTATAGCCATAGTGCAACACTCTCAAGTCAAATAGCCAGGGTCGGTTGAGTAATATGTGAGAAGCGCACATGGGAAGGACATCATACAACACCTCATCCTTTTACCTATCACCAATGGAAATCGGTACTCTAACCCATTTGGCAACGTGTAAGCCTTCTTTTCCATTCAGCTAATGAATATTGTACGACTTAAGGTATGGGAGGGTTAGCAATTTTATGGCCTTAACTACCCTTTGTACTATGACATTGGTATAGCTCCCTTTGTTAATGATTAAGGCACATAATTTGCCATTCACTCGGTAATTCATATGAAAGAGGTTCTCCCTTTGCTCATTCTCATCAGCCATAAAAGTACTAAGAGATCGTTGAACGACAAAATAGTACTTAGCAACACCCTTAGGAGGTGTTTTGACAACGGGGTCTTCCTAAAACTCTTCTAGCATTTGTTCAACTTCCATCTCTTCCTCTCCTTCGTTCGCACTCGTTACTTTAAATTGGGATTTGTCTCCCTTTATAGTTATGACTCGGTGGTTCAGACATTGACTAGCCACGTGCCCATAATTGAGACATTTAAAGCATTTGATTTCTTGAGTTTTTCTTTCTGAGCTTTGACCTTGGTCTCTTTGGACCTCAGGTTCATTGGCCTTACCCTTACCTCGGCCTTCTTTTAGTCGGGTAGGCACTTGCCTTCAATGTTCCACTTTGGAACTGTTCAATGCTTGGTCATTCCTTGGTCGGTTTAGCATGTTGCTTCTGTTTGGCAGCATAGGTTAGCTACTCGACATTCGATAAACCTGGTTCGACCTTTGCTTTTCGACTCTTTGTGCCACCCTGATGGCTTTGTTTAGAGTTACAAGACTCTGTAACTCCATTATGTTACCAATCTTGGTCCTTAGCCCATAAATGAACCTTGTGATAGTTCGTGTCTTAAGTTTGTCGACATTACATCTGATCATGAGTAACTAAAACTCTCGGACATAGTCGTCCACCGATCGATTACCCTGTCTCAAATCTTGTAGACGTCGGAAAGTGTCTTACTCATAGTGTTTGGGAAAGAACCTATTTCTCAGAACTCTCTTCATCTCATTTAATGTTCGAATTTCGCATTGAGTCCTCAGGTGAACATTCTGTAGCTTCTTTCACTACATTGCCGCATATCTAGAAAATTCCAATACGACTACTCAAATATGGATAACTTCTTCATAATCATAGAAGTTGAATATCTTTTCGATCTTCCCTTCTTGGTCCATGTAGTTACTAGCACTACCAGACCCGTTCAAGCTTGGAATTTGTACTTTGAGGTGTTTGTCGCCCCTAGGAGTCTTAAGTTCATACTTATCAACTTCAACATATTGTTCTTCCTCTCTATACTCCTCCACTTTATCCAATTTTAACCTCTTCACCATTCTTTCAGCACATCATAGTAGTGCTTGGTTTATAGGAATGGGCTTTAGTGCATACGGTTCATTCATTTGTCTTCTCAGCCTATTTCTCTTTTGTCAGCCCTTCTCAACAACTTTCTCTTATAGACCAGTTTCTAGGACTCTTTATACTGAAACGGTTAAATTAGCCACAATAGAAATAAGGTCTCATATCTACTCATCAGTAGTACGTGGTGTTTTTAGGTGACTTGATCATGACCATGAGCATTACATTCGGCATTGTTAATCTCTCCTCGTACACTAGGATCCGACATTTTCAAAACGAAGCATAAGAAAATACTCTTCACACAAGAAATCCTTACATATATAAATATTGCATGAACTGTGAACTGTAAACTTGCTCTGTTCTTCTAAGTAAAAATAGAGTATTACGAATAACAAATTAATGGAGACTATCACCACATAGCTCTTGGTCATAACCTTAAGCTCTAATATCAGGATTATGTGATGTACCTAAGACTTACCGTAGCAGATTAGAACCAATAGGTCCTTTGAAATATCGAAGAAACTTAGAGTAAGTAGGTTGACGAATTGACTGGAGTAATTGCCGTGAAGTTGCTTGAAGGATATGACCCATCTGCGAACACAACTTGAATTGACACTTCACTTGATATGACGTACAAGTTAATGTGAAGGACTACCGGCCACTAACCTTGAGCTACTCGACAAGATTAGATAAGAGTGTATGAAAATGGACTTGGAGAGTGTTATCTCGTAAGAACAAAATATTCAATGTTTATTTTGAGGTAAGTTGATTCCGACTTATAAGGAGAAGGGACTATTTATAATAAGTCTCTAGGGTGATAATATAAATAAAGAAATTATAAAAAGGCATACAAAAAGGGGGATTCCTAATATATATGAAAAAGGGTAAAAAGGACAAATGATAAAAAGGAAAAAATAGTATAGTGTCAGATGAAATAGATAGGTGGTACCACAACATTGGTTCCGTACATAAATTCTCTTATCATAGCAAGCGAGAGGAATCTAGATGTTGTGGCAACAAAGAGGTTGAGACTAGAAGTGATGTTGTGAGAATTGGAAGGATGTTGAGAGAGAAGTACTCGACTAAGGTGAGGTCAGCTTACGTTACTTGGCAGGAACCCTCGGAAGTAGGAAAGTTAGATCACTCGGTATAGAGTTCTTGGCTGGAGAATAGTCGGCATTGGTACAAAAGAGTTCTTGGCCAAAGAATAGTTGGCATTGGTACAAAAGAGGGAATAGAGTCGGGTGTAACCTTCTGGAGCTATTAAGGAGTTCAACCATCTTTCTTTTGCATAGAGTTTCTTGTCATCGGTTGGTTGTTAAGAGAGAATTCTTCAAGTGAGGGATTGGAGGCCTTAAAGCTGTGCGTGAGTAAGAAGACCAGTGGTCTACAGCTCATCACTTTTCCTCATCTCATATCCTCTTTGATCCATCCTCCTCTACCTTTACTAAACATACTATCTCCATGTTTCTACCTTTACCCAACCCCCTATGGATTGCATCCTCTAACAATCGTTACTACTTCCATTGCCATTACTTCCTCCACCAATTTCACACATTACATCCATACTTGCTCCAAATCCATCATCGCAAAACCTTGTACGATCCTCAACATCTACATATAATCTTCCGCGTTTAAGTGTCAACACTACAACATTGCCCTTTGAGACCCTAAGGAGGTACCAATTATGAGAAAGGAGTTTACCCCCTTGTTAAGAATAAAATCGAAGTTTTGGTACCTCTTCATCTAAATCAAAATGTTATTGGTAGCACTCAGAAATTTAGAATAAAGCACAATGCTGAAGGGTAGACTAAGTGTTATAAAGCTTTCCTTGTTGTCCAAGGATTCACTTAACTAGAAGAAATAAACTATATCGAAACCTTTAGCCCAGTTATCATATCTACCACCATTCGTTTTGTCTTATCTCATGCAATCTCTTCCAGTTAGGATATTCACCAACTTTATATCAAGAATGCCTTCCTCTATAATCAGCCCATTGAGATCATCTTCATGAAACAATCCCTAAGCTTTATTCATCCATGCTACCTACACCATGTTTATCAACTAAAAAAAAATCTCTATATGGTCTAAACAAGCTCGTCGAGTCTAATTTCAGTGCTTTAGCAATTTCCTATTACAATTGGGGCTTTTGCTAGGGCAAAGTTGGCACATCCATGTTTATCCTTTCATAAGGGTTCTAATATACCGGTCCTTCTTCTTTATGTTGATGACATCATATTTACTTACAACAACACTTCACTTCTCAAACTCTACATTTTTGTGCTCTCATGTTAGTTTGTCATTAGTCTCCTACATGTCTTTCTTAGCATTTGAGTTAAGCATACCGATTGGGGTCTAAACTTGACTCAGTCATAGTTTATTTATGACCTCTTTACATGTCATCACATGCATCTTTCTAAACTAGTCAGACCCCTTCTATCACCCTAGAGTTATCTTAGTGCTTATGGTTCACCTCCATTATCCAATCTTACTGCATTTTGTGAGATCATTGGTGTACTCCAGTACCTTATATCTACCCACCTAGATATTAACTTTGGTAAATTAGTTGAGTTAGTACATGTATAGACCTACCATCCATCACATGTAGGCAATAAAGCGTGTTCTTCAATACCTTTAGGTTACACCGAACCTAGTGGGCCTTTCAAGTATTCGCACATCTAAGACATCTTTGACTACTTTAGCTTGATACTAGGTTAGTTATCTCAACATATGATGCTCCATCACAGGTTATGCTATTTATCTTGATCATAATCTTATCTCATGGCAATCTAACAAACATCCTACAGTTTCTTACAATTTTACCGAGGTTGAATATGGAGCTCTTACATATATATTGATAGAAACTACTTGGATCAACCATCTTGCTCGAAAACTTAGCATCCCTATCTAGTGCCTTATCATCTTATGCTATGATAATTTTGATGCAATCTACCTATCCACAAACCCAGCATAACATGATCGCATAAAGTATATTGACCTCGACTATCAATTTGTCCATGAGATGGTTGCTATTGTCTTGTTTTGGTTCACAACATCAACATAGCAACATTTTTACCAAGAACTTATCTATGTCAACTTTCCTCAATCACTTCTCCAATTTGACGTTGACTCTTGAACCATGAGATTGAAGGGGTGTATTATTGTAATTTCTACATGTCTTTATAACTTTCCTAGATTAGTTTAACATTACGTATATCTACAATACTGGTACATTGTAATTACTAGCACAATTATCCAACATAATACATATCATTCATCTTTCTCTAAACTTATGAACTTAGAAAAATATCTAAGTCATTAGCCTATCTAGCTGAAAGCTCTAATTTTACTAAGGAAGCTTATAACCTAGCTTGTTTACTTTGTTTATACATAGAAGTAAAAGGAAATGAGGGTTCTTAGTGGCTTCTCATGGTTGGACATAGGACTTAAAGAATAAGGTTAAGTAATCTCTAAAGTTTTGTTAAGTTAAGTAGTCTTCTAAGCTTGATCTCTAGATATAGCCACTAATGAGTTGTTCTTACTTAGAGATTTAGAGAAAATTGGAGTAAATACCCTTCTTGAACTTTAAAGGTTGCATAAGTCTTTGGTTGCTAGGGCTTCAAGAATCTTCCTAAGTAAGATTTTAATCTTTAGCTCAAATGAAGAGATTTGATATTTAGAAGTACTTAGACATGCCATTTAGTTGATTAATGAGCATGTTTAGTGTTAAATTTTGATAAAATTAACTTCTTAAAGTTTTAATATGGCACTATGTGTAGGTTAGAGATTGATTGATGAACATGTGACATGGAGTAATTTAGTAGGCTTATCTTAATGATTATAAGGTGGTTGATGTACATATGTGGAGTTTAGAGTTTTAAAGTGTTGGATAAATGTAAATCCTTCCATGCCATGATCTAGGAGTATATTTGGGGGTGATTTATGTGTTCCAAGTGTTAAACAACTCTTAATCATGTTAACCTACATGTTAGACAAGGTTTAGTTCATAGGAAATGGGTTTAGGACACTTAAAACTTGAATTCACCTTCTTTCTTGATCACCAACAATCTCCTTATATGTTTGATGTTCAATTCTTTAATTCCTTATGTTAATCATGTCATTAAATGACGTTTATCTTATTACTCTTAGGTTTAGACAATGTTTTGTGCAATAATTTGTGTTTATATGTTGATTACTATGCCTTGACATCAACTATATATTGATTAAGGTGAGATATTGACGTCTCTACTAAATTTCCAACTTTTTGACAATTCCTATGAATAAATTTTGATACCATAATCTTGTTGATTTCAAGTGTACGAAGAATTATACGTGTCACATGTTATAAATATGTTAAGTAGCATGTATAAAGTTTTAATCTCAATGAAGGAATGTTTAAGTTGAATGAATCCATTTTCCTAAAATTTCCATCTTTTACATTAAAATGGATAAATTTAATGTAAGTTTATTTAGTAGATATCTTGTAGATTTTAGATTTAGATGATGGTACGAGTGGTATATAATGCATATAAGTTGACTTACATGCCTAAAGGTTTGATCTTCCTGATTAGATGTTTTGAATGAGGTAAATGACCAAAACTTTCAAATTTTCTAGAAGTGTGCAATTGTTTTGATGAGTATGATTTAAGTCTTTGAAGTGTTTTTAATATGTTCTATCGATTAATGGTGTTAAGGCTTGAATCTGTATCATCTTACATATTAAGGTGGTGTTGTGTTTCTTGAATTTCTAGAAAATATTTTTGATATTCAATTGTTCATCAATGTTCTTATTAGTGTTTAAGGTGTTCTTGAAGAAAAATACTTTTTGACCCTTTTTAAAAATTGATTTTGTAAAAAACATTTTTTAAACAAGATTTTTACCATCTATGTTCTCAAATAGATTTTTGATAGTTGAATTCATTTTTGCTATCAATAATTTCAAAATCAAAACATACAAGCATCAGTTTTAGATGTAAGTTATGGGTCAAGACTTAATAGAATACATGTTTGATCAAATTAACTGCTTATAATTGGTGAAAAAGTGTTTATGACTAAAATATTGCAATGATGGAGAATTAGTAGATAATAATAATAGTAATAAAATTTGAAATTATATTATAATGAGATTAGATGAAGGCTGGTTGAATCCCAAGTCGATCTCTCAAATTGATCCATGTAAATCAGTTCACCTACCCATAAAGCTAATTCACCTATAAAATTAGATAATCAGTTTATTTGGTTTAATTTGATTTTAATTAAATTTGATTTGATTAAAAATAAAATTAATTATGTAAACCAATAGCAACAATCCTCAAATGAGCTAATTAATTAGCTAATAAAATGAGTTGAACTTAGTCCAACACTAATTGGGCCTATTTCCCCTTTCAGGGTCCATATCTCTTAAATATCTTAAGTTATAAAAATATTAAAGAACTCTTACTTGATCTAAATTAAGTATAAGAATGCATTACTGACTACTTTACACTAATGAATCTTAATTAAGTTACTTATCTAGTTAATTAATGATTTAGTAGGCCTAAGTTAAATCAAAAGCTAATTAGACCCATTTTATTTTAAGGATTATAACCTTTTGGACCTTTGCTAAATAGAAGACTTCTAGACTTTATTAATGACATATGGTTTCATGAGGCTTAAACTAAGTTTTATTAATGAATTTTGGGAAAATGACTAGGTAATAATGATTGGTAATTGATTGGATGATTAATTTACTTAATGTGCCTAAATATAATGGGACATACAATAAAAATGAATAATTAACCTATATTGAACAAGTAGTGACTTTTACTCCTTAGTGGCATGTTAATCGATTTGTGAGTTTTGAAGTGGACTTACCTTTATTTCAAGCTCTAGGGAGGACTCTTATGGTTTGGGATCACTCCAGTATGCGATGACCTTTCGTGTTGCATGTTAGAATAGAAATTGATTCAGTCGACTAACATGTAAACTTAGCCTAATAATATTTGTTACTTGTGCTTGGTTGTTTTGATTTAGTGAACGATACACTTGGATTAGGGCTATGTCTATGGATGTAGTTATAGGGATGATATGGCAATTTAGTACTTAGGCCATCGACAATGGCTCGATGGATAATTTATAGAAGGGAACTACATCAACAATCAACTTCATGGTCGTAAAAGTGAAGAGAAGTTATAATAGGTGTTGTATGGTGATACAAGACACATGTACAATATGTTATAGATGAATTGTGATTGGTGATGTCCATATAATAGTAGTAAACTCCGTATGAAATTACTTTTCAACTTTTGGTGTTGATGCATGGAATATGGATCTTTTCAAAACACTAGATAGTCTTTGAGGATTAGATCCCTATGTTCCTTATGGTGTGGTTCCAAGTCATGAGTACTCCTACATTGTTTGATTCGATTTAATCTTTATTATATAACTTAATGAATCTACTTGCTATATTAGGTTAAACTTAAGTATGACATGATCTATGTGTGTTTGGTTACTATTGTATTGAGTCCATTGTGACTTACTCTTTATTTATTTTTCAAGTGGTGTTTGGATGCTATGATCTGCATAAGACTTTTATGTTGGGGACATGGGATGACACTAGTAGAGCACTTTAACATTGAGTTTTTGCATTGTTAATTGAAAAATTGTTAGATTATTCTTATAATTGTAATTAATTTTTTTTTTGGTAAATGTTAAGGACTAAGGCAATTGTATTAATTTAACATCTTAAGTTGTTTCTTATAATTAACAATCATATCAATTAGTGATTCAATCTAAATCTTGTTCATTTTAAGAATAGTATGTAATACTTATGAATGATTCATCTACATCCCTTATTTTCAGTTATCAAAACTACCTAAAAGCACATAAAAAGATCCCTTATATTATTCCTAAACTTTCGAAGTCGACATCAATCAGTTTTAGTATGACCTAGGATCTAGAAGATAACAAGAAGTACGAAAAACAACATAACATGACAACTCTCTCATCCAGGTTATTTACTATCCTACTTACAAGTGTTATTTAGAAGTAGAGCTCCAATTCTATGTAGATGAAATACTTAGAGCATTTTTACTTATTTTTCCTCATTTCCTTTGACTTCCTTTAATTTAAATATTAGAAAGAAGGGAATGAGGATTTTGTGTTCTTATGTAGTTCTTACTTCGGGTGAGAGTGTGAGATAGAATAGAATCTAGATTTTGAATTTGAAGCTTATATTGCATTATTCTCTTAAATAATAGAATGACCATTTGGACAATCATATCCTAGCATAGGTTGAGAAGTGTGAATTGATTCATAAGGAAGACCATTATTAATTCCAAACATAATTTTCTATATCCTTAACTTTTTCTTTTTGGTATAGTTATTTATTTTGCAAAAACTGTAATATACTCGATTATTTCCCATAACTTGATATAAAATATTTAAGAAGGGAATTATGGCAAAAATATTAAATTTCTACAAGCAATCAACTCACACGCTTTTTAATTGTTTTATTCAAATGAACATTTAGCTATTCAAGTTTCAATGCATTTCACTTAGTTTTTAAAAGTACTTCACCTTGGTGTTTTATCGATTGTATTATAGATTATTTTTATTTGGTGGTTTTACTAATAAAAGTTTCATCTTATTAACAATGATAAATAGATCAATTTTAGTTGATTAGGGAAGAGGTCATGGGAGGTTTTAAACATGTAAGCATCTTGCCTTATGAATCCTAGATGTTTTCGAACACAAACCTTACTTCTAACACATCTTTAAAAGTCGAATTATGAGGTTTTCTATCATCTTTTTCGCCTATAACGCTGATACACTAACTCTATCAATTGTTTGTCACATCAGCACCCTACTTACGACTTTTGGCTCCCATCCCTACCTCCCTCTCCCTCTCCTTCTCCCTCTTTCCTTGCTCCCTGTCTACATATAGTAAGTTAACCTTTTTCTTTTTCTTTTTTTTTTTCCTTTTTCCTCTCTATCCTTTACTTATTTATTTCTATTTTCTAGATTTAATATAGCTATTTAATGCAAATCCTACATGACATTATCTTATTTACCCAAAAAATCCTACATGACAGATGATCTTCAAGATTGTTAATAAGAACTAACAAATATGTTTTTGTTAATAAGAACTAACAAATAAAACATAGTGAATTTAAACTGTCTAAGGATTTCTATCTAGCTAAGGATTGTTATGTGTGCCTGTATGCCTTTGGAAGGATAAGGACAAGTGAAGGATGAAAACAACATACCATTCCTACTATGAGCAAATCTAGTGTATCTCAACATTTTTTTCTTGTACTGTAATTATTTATTTGCAGCGTCTTTCTAAGTGTTGCAAACTAATAAAATCTGCATAGGATCTAATTTCTATATTCAAATTGTCAGATTTTTTTTTTAAAAAATATTTTGGATTGTGTAATTATAAAAAGCAAGATGTAGATCTTGGTTTATAAATAAATTTTATATAAGCAACCAAACGGAAAATACTGAAAATTTGATAGATAGTAGAGGAGAAATCCTTATTTCATATATCAACTAACACTTAGTGTGGTTGGAGGAGCTAAGAATAATACTGGAACAACTTGTGAGAGGATACACTCTCACTAGCCAAACACTAGTGTACATCCTGGCTGTTTGGAATGAAATAAGCTACAAAAGTTAGATATTAAAAATCGTCGTACCTGGCTACCTATTATATGAAAACTCTAGCCATAGTTTCTCTAGATTATATTTAATGTTGTCGTCAGCCCTTAAAATCCATTATTTGGTGTGCCATTCATTGCATTTAGATCATGACTCTGGTGATAATTTTGCATGGATGAACCGCTACTCTCTCCTGCATTATTACTATCTTTATGCTGATACTCGTCCTCAGTCTCCTCCTTGGCGTTGATCTTCCCCATGACCATGAACTCCATGGGTCTTTGTGGCGACAGGAATTGATGGTGTGAAGATGGTGGAATTTGAGAATTGCAGTGTTCGGAACCCGATGGTGGCATGACGGATGGAAGTTTAGAGAGAAGTGCTTCTAGGCTGCTCATGGAGGGTGTTATATTCAATGGTTGATTATTGAATGGATCATAGAATTCAGCTGGTGGTGGTGGAGTTCCTTGGTAGTGCCACGTGTCCGGTGGCATCATCGGGTAAGTTGAAGATGATGAAGGGTGCGGGAGGAGCACACCAGGGGTGCTCTCAATGTAGCTGAATCTTTTTCTCAGTAGAACAACATAGCTGAGATCTTCAATCACCTTGCATATCATCAAATGAGAATGAAGTATTATGTAAGCAGTCATTAGCATACAAAAAATATGTGACAAATCAAGGAATAGGTTATTAACACCTCAATATTTCTCTATTTGGGAAATCATTAAAATAATATATGTTTTTTCTGCTTGAGAAGAAGTAAACAAGAGTGGAATTAAATAAGAACCTTTTGAACAGCTCCTAATTGGACAACACCTTCTCTTACAGCAATCAAAGCTATGGTCTGCAAGTTCAATCAAAAACCAAAATCAGGAGAGAAACTAATAAAGGTTCTCATTTTCAGCTCCTATATGTATTCATCATTTGTCATAGTGTGTTGTGTCATTACAATACTACCTTGATGCCAGACTGGAACTGAGCTTCCCATGTCCTAGGATGCTGCAAAAAGATGAATGATTCAGATTTTGACCCTGAGAGAGAGAGAGAGAGAAATATTCTTGAAAAAAAAAATGACACTCATCTAAATAGTGAAAATATATGGAGATGGGGAACAACTTGCATGCAAAGACAATTCATGAAGGAAGAAGAAACCTACTGAGTCAGCTGAATTGTGCCAAGCTGACAGGAAATTGATTTCTTGTTCATTGGGTTCTTTGTATATCCACTTATGACTGTAATCTGCTGCTACTTTTCCAATCAAACTGCAAAAGAACCAGACTGATATTTTAGGCCAACACAAGAGCTCTTTGTTCCTAACTTCGATAAAAAAATATTTCAGCAGAAACTCAGGTTGTTTTACTTTTTACGAGGAATAAATGGGGAAAGAAAAAAGAAAAAGAACAAAGATAGGTGGACACATCACATAGTCAATGAAGAAATAATGGGTGCTGGACTTAATTACCCATACCCTTCTCCATAGTTGTAAATTTCATGGGACATCTTGAAGAAAAGCTCCGGTTGAAGCCCTTGATATTGTGGAAATTCACAGGTGGAACTGTACGGCGTGCTGGAGGCTGCGGTGGCGGGGCAGTCTCTCGAATCGATCGCGGTTGATGCTGCAAAGTTGCAGAAACCATCTTCCCAGACCAATATCCTAATTCCATCAAACAGTAAATATCTGTTAGAAAGAAGCATGTAAAATGGGATAACTCTATATTATACCTAAAAAGCCAAATATGTATACAAAAAATCAAATGGAAAAAGGAAAAAGAGAAAAACTGAAAAAAAGAAAAAAAGAAAGAAACAATACCAGTTTCTCCTGTTTCCTCTAGACCTTTCATAAGCACTTTGACCTTCCCATCTGTGAGGTTTAAGATAAGACCATAGAAAGAGTGAAAGTAAGTCAGAAAGTCGAAATATAGGAAAGAATAATGATGATGGGGGTTAGTTTTAGTTTAGTGTAAGTCCGTGTTGTGTCGCGTCGCCTTACTTGGGAGGTGGGTAGTTTCTTGGCAAGATCCTCCAAAAGACAGCATAAACCCATTGGGAATTTTCATGAAGGCACAAACTTCTGAGAGTGTGTTGAAGAAGATGGGTGACTGCTAGTGGGTTGAGATGTTCTTCCATATTGAATTCACTTCGCAATTATTAATGATGTCTTTTTGATATCCCTATGCCTTTTTCCTCTCCTATATATATCTCTTTATGTATCTTTTAGAGAAGGGGAAAATCCCGGTTTACTAGCTTCCTTTATATAGGGACTTTAGCAGGGATGTCTCTCCGAGTCCTTTATGCCCTCTCTCTCTCACGCACAAAACCCACACTCGTCACAATCGATAATGATTTACATTCAATTGTGATATACATAAGTATAAACATAATTGTTAAAATTATAATTCTATCTATATAATTTTAAAAATTTAAGATGTTATAAGGTAATTTTAAATTAATTTAGGTATAAAATCATCTTCATATAAAAATTTATATTTTTAACTGAATTCATATAATAAATTTAATAAAAATTTATGTTTTTAATCAGATTTATCGATTTTACAAATCTATATTGAATAAGTTGAAAGAAAAAAAAAAAACAACTAAACTTTTATAAGCTATCGATTATTAGAGCATTGTTTCCTATTCTACTCCAATTTTTTTGTTCCTTATTATTGATCTTAGTTTTTATTCAAGTTCTAGCTCCAATAATAAAGCTTACGAGAAAAAAATATATACTTCAGTTTATATTATCATTAATTCAAAACAAGTTAAAAGATTTAATTCTTTTTAATTTATTGCTAAATTTCAAATAAAATAATGGAAAAAAATTAATGTCACCTCTGCATATCTTACTTTAATACACGTTAGATAATAGATTAGGAATTTTTATAGAAAGAGAACTTGATTTTTTCGTTTTGTTATTTCTATCATGTATTATTTCAAATTTTTTATAACATATTTATAGTTTTTCAAAGTTATTTTGTACAAGTCATAGAAACTTATGTTTCTATATTTTGATTTCATGTTTCAATTTTATATATACTCTAGCGATTTTAGATAAAATTGTAAGTTTGACAACCTTGTGTAAAAAAGTCCTAATGATAGAAAATTCATTCCTTTTCTACAAAATTTTCAATGTTGAGAGATTATTATGCCAAAATTATTTCTCTTGCAATTTCCTTTTTCCTTTCTGATGTCCAGTATTTGTATATTCTTGTTTATAGACTTTTTCTTTACCAAAGTTCATGAGATGAATATAATTTTGTTAGATAGTGAAGGAAAGAAAATAATCCTAGGTTACTTTTGGTCTAATTTTAGGGATTATTATAAATATACCCCAAAATTATTGATTTAATACAAATAATGCCTTAAACTTTCCATACGCAACTTCAACCCTTTATAATTTTTGAGAATATATAAGACCATGTTTACTCATAAGGAACTATCTGGATTTCTTAGATACCATATTGGTATCTTTAGAAATTCTTTATTTTACTCGAATTTTCTTAACAAAAGTAATTTAACAATCTTTTAAGGTTTTTTATGGGACCAATAATAGCATCTTAACACGTAAAAAATTAATAATAATAAGGTAAGGAATGGCTTTTTTAAAGTTAGTTGTTAGAGTAACGTTCGAACACCATGGAACTCCACGACATCCTCGTGTATTGCCAAATGAACAGGATTCTGGTTGCTTAACCACCGAGATGCAGGTCAAGGAAAAAGCGATGTACATGCTCTAATAACCCTAAGTTCTACTAGAACCCCAAAATCATAGATAAAAGAGCTAATGGATTTCACTTAATGATGTCCTTTATTAAATGAGTTTCTCGTTTTGGTTCTGATCCCACTACCTCGTTCTCGTGGACAACGTGTGACTTCCATTGAGATCGACCTCATTAATTCGATCAACAATTTATTCCAAAATCGAACTTGTAAACCAACATATAATGGAAAGGATATAATTTAGATGACAGTTACGACATTGTTGCTCCATGCATGGATTCTTCTTTTAGCTTATTTCCTATAATTTTTATTAATGATCTCTCTACGTAGACGAAGCAGGTACCCTTACCCTCGCTAGAACTCATGTGATGATATGCTTGAACTTTCTTCTACCATAAGCGTTTAGGACTAGTATAATGGCATAATCCTTTCTATACTTGATATTCAAATCCATTCTAATCTCATCCCACCTACGGGGTGAGCAAATTAATTCTTGGGATGTGTCTGTTATGCCAAAAACGTTTTTCAAATAATAAATATTCAAAAATCGATCGGAATAAGCTTTTCGTGAAACGAAAAATCTTAATTGTTAAATTATTGTATGGTAGACTAACAAATATAACCAATTTTGACCTATTATAAACATTATTTAAAGGATTTGCATAAGAGACCGTTCAATTTTTTCATGAAAATCAATATAGATTACGTATGTCATGAAATTATTTAAATTATTAAATAATTTCAACAGTTGATTTGCAAATTTAAGAAAAATCAAGAGTATCCAATTCAACAAGGTAATGCAAATGCTAACTTAGCATGACTAGCTGGATCTAAATTTTAGAGATATCGTGAAATTGACACAATATATATTTTGAAAAATACGATTTACGAAACAATTAAACACGGTAGATAAACCAAATCTTGAATTCGATCCGGAACGGTTGCTCCTACGGAGGATTATATTTCTTTCCAAAACATTATTATTATTATTATTATGTCCCAGGCCACTTTCTGACATTAGACCTGCGAATACATCGATGTACCAACATCCATCATTTATGCAAACCGACGTAAAACAAACTGTGCCTCTATAGATGCCTAGTAGCTCTGCAAAGTATATATATATGAATGGCCAAATCAGTATATGTGCACGTACAATTTTGTTCTTCATGCTGAAATATCACCGATATAAATTATAGTCTCCATTTATTTATTTTTTCCGTATTAACTTTCTCAAATTCAACGTATTCAATTAATATATCTATAAAATATATTAAATCTAAAACTTAAGGTACATAATAATCAACTTAAATTTTCCAATGAAGATCTTATATGAGCCTCTCTTATTCATTGGAAGAAGGAGACAGCAGAATTTCTCATTTAGGGTTGTACGTGTTTATACCAAAGAGTTTGGACTGTCTTCGACGACCGTGCGAACGCATTTAGTACCCAAGTACGTTTAAGGAGAGTTGATTCAGGCCTCACAATCTATGCATTTAATAGCCAAGTCCTTGCATCAAACGACTACTTTTATTAATTTCTTTTTTAAGGTTTGAGGATAGAAAGAGCCATGTAAAATTCTATAATTATTTGTCTATAGTATAATTATGAATCTTTTTTTCAAATACGTAATGTATTAGTACTATCGAATCTTTTTTCATAATTATAACATTAGTATCATAAACTAAAATGTTAGTGATTACCAAAAAAAAAAAAAAAAGAAAAAATCCTTAAAGCCAAATGTACTTTAAAAACTAACTTATAAAAGGTAAAAAAACCCAAATATATATGGAAGCATCTCACAGAATTCATAAGAAAGAGCATCCTTAAATAAAATGGGCTCGGTAATTAGGCAATGCTTGCATTAGCAGCATCAGTGAATGGTTATAATTTAAAACCTAATTATACCTCAAAGACTTAGTATATGAAGTTGAAGAGTCTAAACGGATGTATAAGTATCACATCGAGTTCTTAGGGAGGGAATATGAAACTTGAAAGACATTATGAATGGCTTTATATTTTCACCGTTTGGATAAAATAAAATAAAATGAAATGAAATGAAGGTGGGGTTATCAATTTATATCCAATTCTAATATTTATCCACTCCATGCAAACGAAACATAATCGACACCGCGTTAGATTTTGAAAGCAATCCGACCCGGTGCAGGGAAAACTGGATCTAGGAAAAAAATATCCTCGATTTATTTTTGATCCTTGAATAAAAAAGGAAGATGGAGCATTAGATCACTTATCTCTACCATGGTTTGTATATAGGAAAAAGAGGTTTATACATAAATATAAATATATATGTATATATTTATACATACAAACGCGCGCGCGCACATACACTCCAACCAGTAAGTTAGATTGTTTTCATACGTGTTATGGACGGAATTATTAAAAATACATGATCTTTTGAGTAAAGACCAATTAAATAGGATAACTATACCATATGAATGGAGTAATACCCAATCATCAATAAAATTTTAACAATTTGAAATACAAAGAGTAGTTTTTAAAAAATCAAACATCCGATAACACCATTCATTTTTCTTGATCCTGCTATATCTCTCTCTCTCTCTTTCTCAATTGCATGAGTGTGATTGTGTGTGTGAATACAAGTAGTGTGAGCGTGGGCGTAAGTAAAAATAACATGATGACTACAACCCAAAAGGCGCTTTCAGTGCTTTCATTTTCCCTCTCTGACAATACAAGGAAATTTTGGCAGACAATTATTCACACACACATACACATACTCTCTCTCTTTGACCGTGTTTTTATCTCTATCTTTTTTTTTTTTTTTTTTAAAGTCTTTTTCCCTTTTTAAAATTGTCCTCTTTCACCTAGTGATGAACAGTACTGTTAAATGAGAAAGTTACATAACCTGCATTTATCACCCTTCACTCTCTTGATGGTGACACATATACTTCCCTTCATAATTGTTTCTTCCCTTTTAGACCGAAGGAGAACAAAATATCAGTCACGAGAATTGCTCTTGGAGGTAAATTATTAAAACCACCAACGTCTTCTATGACCAAACCCTATTTCTTTTTCTTTTTTTTTTTTTTCTTAATTTTAATTTTTAATTTTTAACACCAAATAACTTAATGTTTCATCGTACGCGTGTGCTCTGACTTAAAGTTTCCAAAAGCTCCATTTGAATTCTTAAGACAGCCTTTTTGCATCTAATATATGAAGATTAAGGTTGACAGGGGAAAATTTATACTATATTTTAAATCCCCTATAGGTTAGCTTTTATATAATTCTAGTAAATTTTGTTCAAGATAGTATCTTAATATGGTTTTATTTATTTTGCAAGATAAAGTGATGATTGTGATCGAAATCCAAAGATTTTTTTTTTTTTTTGTTTCACTAACAACGCATTATAGTTTGGAGGATGAGAGATTCGAAACTGGTCTAATATATTTATAAATTAATATTTATATTATTACATGAAAATTCAAGAATTAAATATGCACGAATGCTTGCTGCTTACAGTGAATAAAAAAGGGAAATAAAGCATGCCGTTTACCTTTTTTAGAAAGGGAGCATTTATTTGTGCTCCTTCCTTTATCCTGAACACTTAGAATACTTTTGCTTTTTGCTCTCGACGGAACCCTAGAGCAGGAATGGATAGCGATAAATATATACTTACCCGGCTATTGGTTTTATTCAGGATAGTTGCGGTTTCATCTATGAATAAGATTTGTTATTTTCCATATTTCTCTTATTTTCAAATGTTTTAAATATTTTGTTATCGGTTTTTCACTATAAGAAACTTGCGTTTTGTATAAAAAGAATTGCGATGAGTAAATCTTTTGCGGCCAGTATTTTTTTCCCCTCAGTAAGTATCTTGCTTCAAGAAGATTGTTAATTTAAAAATTTTATGAGCAATATAAATTTTACAAATAGAAATAAGTAAGATGACTTCTTGCAACAAGCTGGTTGTTGTGATATAGAGAATGCAGCAAAAACAACTCTCTATAAGAAATTGTTGGGCTTAAAATTTTTAGTTTTTATTTGTTTTCTTTAAATTGATTTAAAACTAAATTCTATACTTATTTAGTTTAAATTCTCAACTAGAATTAAGGAAAACCCGGTTTCTTATTTTTGAAAACAAATGGAGTCGCTACTAGACAGAATTGAGGAAAGTTGATTAAATTAAAACTGATTACGTGAATTGGTTCTGATTTAGCCACTAGCCTTCATTTTGAAATTTTTTTGAAATTTTTTTCAAGAAATTAGATTTACGGATTTGAGGACTATCCTATTAAATCCTATGAGTACCATTTCAACCTTCCGAAATTAATTTTATTCGTCAATTATCCATTTAAGAGAAACAATTTCTATTCACAAATAATAAATGGAATAATATCTATTTACAAAAAATAAGGAATTAAAGAATTATAAAAAGGAAAAAAAAGTTTTTCCATATTTTAAGTTGCCCTATAATTTCTTATGAGTGTATACGTACTTACTATTTGGGTCAAACTTTCGTAGTTTATTCTGAAAATTTTAAATGTATTGGTTTTTTTAAGATTTGGAAAACAATCGGATTCATGTTTTTTATCGGTTCAATTTTATTCAGGAAAAATTTTAAAGGGTCCTGATTTTAACTATTTTTTTTTGGAAAAAATTCTAAAAATGTCCTAACTTTGGAAAGGGTTTATTAGTTTTTGTTTTTTTTGAAAAGTAAGTTTTTCTAAGTGATAAAAAAATATATTTATTTATTTTTATTTTTTAATTTTCTTTAACCTAAACAAAAATAAAAATAAAATAAAATAATAAAGCTTTCCTATCTCGTTTTTTTCCTTTTTTTTCTTTTGTTTCATTATTTTTTTTAATTTTTTTTTACGACTAAATAATACAACAAAAGAAAAAAAGGAAAGAAAAAAAGAAAAAAGAGAAGGAAAAAAAAAACAAGAAATACAAACAAAAGGGCAAAAGAGAAGAGGACTAGACTAAGATATCGTGTGTGGGTCAGGGTTGGATGTGGATCTCAAGTCAGACATAGTTCATGGGTCGGGTTTTGGTTCAAGAACTACGTCAAAGAGAAACAAGGCAAATTTGATGAGTATTTCAAGTGGGTGTTTGGAGTTTCATGTAAAACTCATTGGAGAAAGAGCCAATAGTAGTGATGCAATGGCTTTTCATAGCCATTTAAGTAGTGTTTGAAATCTGGCCACAATGGTGGTGGTGGTTGGATTTTATGTTAATAGCTGGTGTTCAAAAGGGAGTTAGGGTAAGGATTTTAGACTATCACGAGTTCGTCTGTGGTAGTGGTATTGTGTGGGGGTGCTTGGAAAGTAGTGTTTTGAATGGTGGTAGTGAGGTAGCTAAGGTTTTAAGATAATAGCATTGGTGGTGAAGATAGAAGTTATGGTTATAGACAAAAGTGATTAGATTCGAGAGCTAATGATTTGGGGATTGTGGCCATGTATTTAATTTTGCTTGAAAGGCTTTGAGCTCCAACAATGTTGTAGAGAGAGAAAGGGGGGGGGGGGGGGGGGGGGGGGGGGGGGGGCTAATACCCTTAGAGAGAGAAATAGCTTGAGAGTTCATTTGAGTTTGTTTGATGAGACTTTTTTTTTCTAGAAATGAATCCTTGACTACCTATTTATATTGGTTGATTAAGGATTAAACATGAAAAACTTCCAATTAACTTGAATTCGAAAATTAAATCTAAGCTTTTAATCGAGCTATGATTGTACAATTTGATTTAATTCGAATGAATTGCTGGTCAAAATGGCTTTATTTGAGTCTATACTTGCTAGCAAGAAGCAATAGAAGCTTCGAAATCTATTATTAGAGCTAATATTTGCTAAATTTTATGATAGCCAAAATCTTAGATATCAATTTTTTTGTTATTTTCATGACAAAATTTGAAGGGAAAACAAATGAATCAAGTCCACTTTTTAGGTTCAATGCAAAAAAGGTTATGTCTTAAACATGATTCCATCATTTAGTTAATGGAATCGTGTGAAAAATATATGTGAAAACGAGCATGAAGTGAGCTCCCTAGAGATGGCAATTTGTAAAGAAGAAGGAGTTGACAACAATTGACTACCACACTTAACATAAATGTGCCACATGGTGTTTAAAAAAATAAAAATAAAAATAAAAATGGTGCAAGGTGCCTTATTGTAGAATCGAACCCTGGATCTTTAAGTTTAAAGCATGCATCCAAGCTAGCTAATCTAACTTATTTCCCAATCATGTTTAGAAATTATATTATAAATGAGCTATAAGATGGGCTTGGACTAATTTTCCAATAGGAAACCTAGTTTAGGCCAAATTAGAATGCAAAGCCTTCCAAGATTGGGTTTAGTGCACGTCAACTTTCACATTGATCTTAATTGAAGTGTTTTACATGTTTTGGGTCAAAAATAAATTTAAGTCCAAATATGGTCTAAATATTTTAAAAAATGACTTGTAATAGCTAAATTGTGTTTGTATGCTTCGACTTTATTTGACCTAAAAGATGAAATGACCAGTTTAATGTGACCTAATAACTTAAGACTTTGATTTTATTAAATTTTTTACATTTTCTAAATATTTTTTCTTATTTTTTGTATTTTGTATTTTTGTATTTTTTAATCAAGACCCTTTAAAAAAAATTCTAAAAATACAAAGATAAAAAATGGAGTATCTGTAGTTACTCTTCTTTATGGTGAAATTTGAGTAAAACTTTATTACAAAGAAAAAAAAGACACTATTATTACCCTAAAGATAAACTCGTACTAAGAAGCGTTGCAGTCAACTAGCTATCTTAAGTTTGATTCACAGGAGATTTGTGGAAAGTAAATGATCATTTTAAAGAGAAAGACGATGCTCTAAGAGTTGACTGAAATATGAGAACATGTCTTTTTAGAATGGTACCTTAAAAAGTCTCGGAGAAAGGGAAGTACTTTTAGAGTTGGTTAGACCTTAAAAGTAGCATTGAGTGGAGGGTAGCACTTTAAGAGCTGGTGAGAACTCTAAAATGATACTAAACAAAAGTTAGCACCTTAAGAGCTAGCAAGAACCTTAAATGATACTAAATAGAGGGTAATGCCTCGTGAGTTAACAAGAACCCTAAAATGATAAAGAATGAAGGGTTATGCCTTATGAGCTAGCAAAAACCCTAAAATGGTAACGCTATGAGGGTTGGCTAAACCAACAACTTTGAATGGGAAAAGAATTTGAAACCTAACTATGCTCTTTTGAGCTAATTAACTTTAGTAGGAACGTTTTTAAGGGACTCGTAACCTTAAATAGTAAATTGACTTAAAACCTTGTAGTGCTCTTCTAAGTTAACTAATTTAGGTGAGACCATCTCTAAGGGACTAGTAGTTCTAAATGAGAAATTGATTTAAAACCTAATAGTGCTTTTTTGAGCTGACTAATTTAGGCAGGAGCATTTTTGAGAGACTAGCAACTCTAAATGAGAAATTGATTTAAAATCTAGTAGTGCCCTTTTGAGCTGACTAATCTAGATAGGAGTATTACTAAAAGGTTAGCAACCTTAAATGAGAAACCTAGTAGTACTTTTCTAAGTTGACTAACTTAAGCGAAGGCATCTTTAGAAAACTAGTAATCTTAACTGAGAAATCAATATGTAACCTAGTTATGCTTCTTTGAGCTAATTGACTTAGGCGAAAATGTCTTTAGAGGACTAACAACCCTAACTGAGAAATTAATATAAAACCTGGCCATGCTCCTTTGAATTAACTAAGTTAAGAGTGAAAAGTGCTCTTTGAGCTTGTTAAATCCCGAAGGTTGGTTGGGATGGGGGAACGTGCCTTATGGACTGGCTAAGACTTTAAGAAGGATTGTTGAAATGGAAAGCGCCTTAGGCTAGCTAAGACTCTACCAGATGGCTAAGATCCTAAGAGAAGCTGGTCACGAGAAGTGCCTTATGGGCTTGCTAAAACCCTTAAGAGAAAAGGGAAGCACCCTACAGGATCTCTAAAACCCTAAGAGAAGCTAATAAAGGGAAGTACCCTATAGGCTAACTAGGACCCTAAAAGATAATGTGAGATGGGATAATACTTTATGAGCTAGCGAAAACCCTAAAGGAGAATATGAGATGGGACAACGCTCGATGAGTTAGCTAGGACCCTAAAAAACATGTGAATAGGGACAACGCTCTTAGGAGCTAGCTAGAACCTTAAAGGAGAAATGAGTCGGGATAGCGCTCTATGAGTTGGCTAGAATCCTCTAAAAAAAAAAAAAAAAAGACTAAATGAAGAATGGGAAAGTGCCTTATAGGCTAGCTTAAAATTGTAAATGCTGATTGATGAAGCAAAAAGGGTTAATGTAGCCAATTTGAAAAATCTCTTGACTTGAAAACTTTTATAAACAATGGATTGGTTGATTGAAAATTGTTTATGACAAAAAAGGTGAGGTCCCTTGAAAAATAAAAAAGTTATTGGACATTAATCATGAGGATAACTACCTTAGAGAGAATGACTTAGACCGATAAGGTTAACTTAAAATGTATGACTACATTAGGTGAAAGCAAATAACTTGATTTGAAAGCCTTCACATGGATTTGAAAATAGGTAACAAGCCTTTACCTTTTCTCTCTCTTTTCTTCTTTTTTTTTTTCACCTTTCTTTTTCTTTTTTGAAAATTTACCAATAGGCACAAATTCTTATTTAAGAAGCAAGAGCTATATCCATTCCCTTCCTTGGTAACCATGTTGGGTACTTCATACACTTCTCAATCTTTGAAAATATCTCCTTACTCCTAATACTATCAAAGCTAATTTGCCAACCTTCTTTGTGAGGCTTTGTGACTTTAAACATTTCTTTCTTAAGGAAATGGTAACTTAAGATTAGTCTAGTCAAAGAGTCATTCCTTACACACAGTATAAATTTCGCTCTTGATTACTGTCCCAAGAATTATGGTTCAATTTGAAAGTAATACAATTTGATCAATCTGTTAGGTCTTTCTCATTTTAGTATTGTGAATCAGGCTTTTGGTTATATGGTTTTAAGAGGGATTAATGAGAGGCCTACTTGAAAGAACTACTTACTTAACTTAGGTTTACAAGTTAACAACCTTTTAGGAAAAAACTAGAAGTATGCTTGCCTCAATTTTAAATATACTTTTTATTTAAGATAAATTATTCCTTATGATTAGAAGAGTTTTCATTAAGCGTGGGAGGTATTGTGAGTGGGGAGGCCTTATGTGATTCAGGATGGGTAAGAAGGTTTTGTGTTTATGATATGGAGTGTAATTCAAAATGGATATGGAGGGTTTGCGTTTTTGGAGCTATTTGGGCTTAGAGTCTAGGCTTTCTTTGGTTATGGCAATTATATTCAATTTCTCTTTCTTGTTGGGATAGATGGGGCTTTTTTCTTGCATACAACCTCAATTTTTAGACCTCTTTTTTTTTTCCCTTTTTTTACTTTTTCTTCCTTCTCTCTCTCTCTCTCTCTCTATTATTATTTTGCCTCATCATTTTGCTCCTTTTTCTTTTCCCAAATGTAATTATGCTGAGTCTTTGTCTTAAAGAGATTTAAGTTCTTAAATTAAAGGATTTTGAGTGTATAGGCTTAGGAGAAGTATGTATAAGCTTAAGGTGTTTGCAAAAGCATTAGCCCTTTCTCATTTCAAAGATAATGACTTATTAGAAATAAAAAATTTTTTTGAATTAATGTTATTGAAGTAAGTACAAAATAATTTTACCTCTTTCTCTTGATGTGATGACCCTAACCTGTAAATTACCTCATAGTGGAGTGGTTCTTAATAGTGTTTAAATTTCAAAGCACTCTAAATTGATTTAATTGGGTTAATAAAGGATAATTGTGTTTGAGATTTGAAAATGAATACTTAACTTCATTTTGATTTGCACATGAACTTCGAAACGAACATTCTTTAAGGAATAAGTCTAAAAATCCTTCTCATAATGTCACTCGACTCTCAAAGTGTTTAAAATTTAGTGTATAAGATCTAGTTTGCCTCTTTTTATTCTAAAACTTTTACAAGTGAGTTACCATTTGTGAGCTCCTAAAATCGTATTTAAGGTAATCGTACTTAGATTTAGAGCTTTCGGAAAAACTTATTTGATTGAGCCAAAATTTTATGAATAGGTTAAAAAAGTTAGTTGAAGTGATTCAGTGAAGTTAGACCGTAAAAATAATGACCTAAAACGTTAATTTCAACCTTAGAAGTGTAGTTATCTAGTATAGTAAAAAACTCGTCAGAATTCTTAAAATCAAGCTTGAAATGCGATGAGATTTTAAAGATAAGTTATTTAAGTTATAAAAGAAAATAATATAATATAATATAATATATGAATATATATGTATTTTTATGAATATACCTAGTATATATAATAATTATATCCATAAATTAATCAGAAAACTTAAAATTACATAAAACAAGCGATAAATTCACAAAATTAATTAGAAAATATATCTTAAAAAATAAAAGACATAGTAGAAACATAATTATATGAGCATGTCTACACATTACATATATCAAATATATAGGATATATACACATATATTAGTAAAATAACTAAATATTAATATAATATACATAAAATATTGACAATTAACTTAAAAATCAATCAAATCCTATCCAAAAGCAATGGACCTCATCAAATTTCATTGTGGTAGCCTCCAAGCAGTTGAATTTGATGAATCAAAAGTGGATTTAAGCACAATTAGCCACCTCATGCTTGGAGATTTGGGACAAAATTGAAAACAAATCAAAAGAAAAAAAAGGAGGAAAAATCTACTTGCCCCAATTCAATATAAATAGACCTTAGGAAGTTAGATCAACAATTTAGCAACATAAGACACCCAAGAAAATAAGAGAAAATTTTCAGAAAGAAAAAAGAAAATAGCAAAAATAGATCAGGGGTCGAACTAAGGCTAATTCCCCAACCAAATCGTAATCCATTATTAAACCCTACGACCACCATGCAGAGCCACTAGTGTGCCACCCTTCCGATAACCCTCCACTAACCAATAGTAGTCGGTGCATCAATGAATAGATTGGTTAAGTTTTTGCTCTATTTTTTTTCTTAATTTCTAAAAATACTAAAATAATTCAAAAAATTATGAAAAAATTTGTTTCTATATTATTTTGGATATGCTTTCATGTTGTAATTTTATTTTTTTAAAATTATAAATATTTTATATACTTTCTTAATAGAGTTAATATTCATTCGAAATTTCAAATCCAAAATCAATATATTAAATAATATCGTTTTGAGTTGAAAATTTTTTTGTACAATACATGTTATACCTAGTTAATTGCTATGTAGCCTAATTTTGAATTCAAGTATGTTTAGTATTCATTTTATTTTTTAACCCTAAAAATGGCTTAAAAATACGGCAAATTATAAGGTAAATTGATTTTTATAAAATTAATTGATGAAATTGATGTTCATTGACTTTTGGAGACTTGTAATAACATTAGGACATGTTAAAAATAATTTTGTGTAAAAATGATAATATTTGTTTAATTAATCGCAATTTAGGAGTAAAACGTAATTTTAAATATGTAGGTAATAAAACCGATAGCATGAAACCACTTGCTAATTGAATTCTCTATATTTTTATAAGTCTATAGAAATTTGTATGGAATTATTTGGTGACCTAGCTAATCATTGTGAATTTTAGTAGTAAACTGCTTAATTTACCAATTGAGGTACTTTATTTAGCAATATTAAGCTAAAATATGATAAAAATTCGAACAGAACCTCTATGTATCCATACTGGTCAAATCTGGTTAGGATAAATTTCTATCATATTTTGTGATAATTACATGACCTAAGCTACAATATACGCATGTTAATGTTAGATATACATATATTATTAAGCTATGTTAGTAAATTATATAAAATATAGTCTATTTATATAATATGAACATAATCTGATAAGGCTTGTAATAGGAGCATATAGGTATAATAGAAAATAAAAATATTTTTTACAAGTCATCTCTCAAGATAGAAGTCATAGTATGTATCGTCAAATTCGTATAAACCCGATGATACCACTTTTATTAAAATTGGATAATTCTAGGTAATATAACCAATATTTCTATAATGTTATGAAAATTTACGTATTACGATAATCTTATCAAAATTGAAACATAACTTGATTGATTAGAAATACATTTCGATACAATCAAAACAATATATTAATATTCACAAATTTAATATAACTTATATAATAAAATTATAATAGATACTTTTTTGAATGAAACTATATTCTACCATATAAGAATAATAATATACATTAAATATATATATATTTATGTATATAACTTCATGATGATATAAAGAGTAGATAAAACTTTAATGTTTTCATAACTCTTATGAAAACTAAATTTGAATTTTAGTATACATATAGGGTTTCCCAGTGAACAGAACAACGATTGTATAAGCTTATCGTAGTAAGCGTCAATACATATAAGTAGGGATCTTGGCTTTATTGCTTGTTAAGATAATATATTAGAGTATCTAGAGGTTTAAGAGTATTTCCGCTTGTGGTTATAAATTAGCTATCTATATATATGCTATGTGTATGATTGATATTCTATTTATGATAGGAGTTTAATTCTTTGACGTGCTGTTTTGCATGATTTCATAATTGGGCTAAGGGTTTTTGACTACCATGAGTTTATTTGTAGTAGTAGTTTTGCCTGGTGGTGTTTTGAATGGTGGTAGTGAGGTGGCTAAGGTTTTAAGATGGTGGCATTGGTGGTGAAGATAGAAGGCACAATTGCGGACAAAAGTGATTGGATTAGAGAGCTAATAAACTTGAGGATTGCGTCCATGCATTTGATTTTGCCTAAAAGGCTTTGAGCTTCAACAATGTTGCAAAGAGAAAGGGGGTCACTTGAGTGTGGATTTAAGTGTGTTCGATGAATTTTTTTTTTTTGTTAGAAACGAATCGTTGATTGCCTATTTGTATTGTTTAATCGAAGATTAAGCATGGAAAACTTCCAATCAACTTGAATTCGAAAATTAAAGTTGAGCTTTTGATTGAGCTAAGATAGTGCAATTTATTTAACTTAAATGAATTGCTGGTCAAAATGGCTTTATTCAAGTCTATACTTACTTAAAAGAAGTAATGGAAGCTACGAAATCCATTATTGGAGCTTGAATTTGCTAGATTTTATGATAGCTAAAATCTTGGATATCAATTTTTTTTTGTGATTTTTATGACCAAATTTGAAGGGGGAAGGCAAATGAATCAAGTCCACTTTTAGGTTCAATGCAAAAAAGGCAATGTTTAGTACATGATTCCATCATAAATTTGACGGAATCATATGAAAGATATAAGTTAAAATGAGCATGAGGTGAACTCCCTAGAGATGGCAATTTGCGGAGAAGAAGGAGTCAACAACAGTTGACTACTATGCCCAATGGAAATGTGCCATGTGGTGCTTTAAAAAAATAAACAAAAAGGCATGAGGCGCCTTATAGCAGAATCAAACCTTAGATCTTTAAGTTTAAACCATATGCCTAAGTCGGTTAAGTTGGTTTATTTCCCAATCATGTCTAGCAATTTAATTATAAATGAGCTATAAGATGGGCTTGGACAAATTTTCCAATAAGAAAACATGTTTAGGCTAAATTAAAATGCAAAGCCTTCTAAGATTAGGTCTAGTGCACATTAACTTTCACATTGGAACTAATTTAATAGTTTTACGAGTTTTGGTTCAAAAATAAATTTGAGTCCAAATAATGTCTAAATATTTTCAAAAATGACCTGTAATCGCTAAATTGCATTTATATGCTTTGACTCTATTCGACCTGAAGAATGAAATGACCCATTCTACATGACCGAACAACTCAAGACTTTTATTTTATTAATTTTTTGTATTTTCTAAATTTTTTTCTTATCTTTTGTATTTTCTATTTTTGTATTTTTTTATTTTTTTCAATCAAGATCCTTTATAAAAAATTCTAAAAATACAAGGGGTAAAAATGGAGTGTTTACAGAAATGATCATAACACTTTGTTTTTTGTTTGGTCAATTTAGTCTTTTTAAAAAGAAAATCACAAATTTCAGTACCATACAACGAGTGGAAGAAAAAGTCACTGCATTCATAAGTGGAAGATAAATAAATAAATAGATAAGAAGGTAGTGAATAGCTCGTTGTTTTATATGTGTCTCAATAAGCTATTCTCTTCGTTGCCTTTTGGCTTTCTCGTATATGGCCTCCCATCATCTGGATATTCCCATTTCTCCCTCTCTTTTATTTTTTCCTTTAGACATTAATTTACATTATTACCATTAATTTCCTGTTATTTTAAATGTCATATTAACAAACAAGAGTGCCAACTTTGTAAATGTCATAGAACCTGGAAAATTATAACCTGCTATGTGTCCTAGTAATCTAGTGACACATCAAATATCTATAATCAACCTATTAAAATCTTTATGTACTTCAACAATCATCAATGACCTGTAATAACTTCAATTCAAAATTTTAGGGATGTCTTTAACATCCTCAATTTGCCAATAATTGCATAACGATCAATACTCGAGTTACTTTATTTAATGAAAATAAAGTTAAATTTAGAATTCAGCTACAATTGTCTCAAGGAACCATATAAGACTCATATGTCTTACATTCGCCAGATATGATAAATAACAAACCACCAAAGATATTAACAAGAGAAGTCTTAGGTGATTTCTTATGACTCAAAATATAAAATAAAAGTAAATAACGGTTTGTCTGATAACCATTGATGGACCTAGGATCATATAACTTGGGGGGGTGGTTGGGTGGGTGGGTGGTGGATGCGAGGGGAAGGGACAAATTATTGGTAGGAAAATATTTGCCTATTATCACAATTATATTGTATCTAACTTAAGAGGATGAAAAAATTCATTTAAAAAAATGATTAAGAGTAATTAATGCACTTCATAAAATGTTAAAAAACAAAATTTTTACTTTTTTATTACGTAAATATCTTAAATGAAAATTAACTATTAATTTAGAAAAAAAGTACATTAATATATAAAACTTGTGTAAATTTTATTTTTAACAAAAATACATTAGAAAAAATAATTGAATAAGAAATTACAAGTAAAGTATAAAGAGCAACTCAACATGAATATAAGTATTGTGCTATTTCTTTTCATGATAACTTTATATGACTATTACATTAGTGATTAAAAAAAAAGAATATCATTTTGAATGTAAATTATTAAGTAATTAATTATTTGACAATCCATATTCATTTTCATAACATTAATAGTAAAAAAGTTACTAAATCAAGTCATACAATTATTATTGTTTATTAATACTTTATATGATTAGGCCAAAATACTTGTAATATAGATAACATTATTATTTTTATGGTATTACTTATAAAATGAAAAACAATTTAAGAGAATTTATTTAGTTGGATATGATATGTAACTAATAATTTTAATATTATTGGTAGTTGTGAAAAATAAAAAAAGGTTTAATACATGCAAAAAGATAAATACCATTCAAATAATAAATGCATCTTAAAAAGAGCAAATGATAAACATGGGATTTGATTTGAAGACCTTATGTTTGTAAAATAAGCACCTATCTACATATTTTTTCCTCTTTTAAAAATTAAAAAAATAACTTTTCTCAAGCTTGGGGAGGTTAGGGTCTTATTAATCCCCCCCTAGACCCACCTTAGCTGACAACATAGTTCAACGTAATACTCAATCCTACTCTAATTACATGGAATCGTCTCTATAATCAAAATATTTATCATAGTACTCTGCATCATTGCCAAATTAGCCATACTCAGTATAATATTCCTTGTAGTCCTTATAACCTACTCTTGTATCTAAAAATAAGAATCCCCAAAAGAGTGAACAAAGCCCAATATAGCGTAAGCAAAACATATACACAAATATCATACAATGATTACATAGTCATACACATTAATTAGCTTGCATAACTATATGCAATAACTACAGTTTATTATCTTTTATTAGGTTTTTTAGATGACACAGTTTTGGTATCCTAAAACTTGGAATAACTTATGATTTTGGCTCTCAATACACGTACATGCACATATACACACACAAGTATTGGTATTGCGTTATTCTTAATATCCTAGGAACTAAGGAATACCTAAACTACCTAGATCATTTTAAAGTGAGACTCTAATCAAGACAACATTGCACTAAGATCATTGGGGTACTACTCCAAGGTCTAATCCTCCTAATCCTTTGAGCCTAGCCAAATACATGTAACATACTTTATTTACGTTAAACATATATTAGGTTCATTTAACCATTACTAGTCCTATATATACATAAGTAGCATACAACCTCGAACCTGATTAAAGAGTTAGCTCAGAATATGAAACATGTGCTTCACAACCTGTTCACAAGAGAATAAAACACGTACTTAGTCTATATACTCATCTAACTACACTCTCTAACATAGCAACTTAACCATTTCACACTTACTGTTGAATTACTTGAGGAATCTAGGATCGCTAAGAAGATAGATTGATTTATAAGGTGTTTCGGGTGAAGTTTCATGTTTAGGAAAGCTTTGGAAAAGATCTAAGACAGGAAAACATGCATTAAAAACATAGAAAAACTAGAAGAAACATTGTTGCATGTAATGAGGGTCATGGGATCTGGATGCTACAATGAGTGATGTCTAAACATGATGATTAGGGAGCAATCTGCCAACTAGCATCCTGACGCTAGAGGAGATGGTGTCCGGATGCTAGGCTATAGTTTACAAATTTCTTCAAGATGTAGCGACATTTCAACCTCTTTTACCTAATCTCGAAAACCATCTTTCCACAATATTTTTCAATCAAAATCTAACCCCTACACGTCTCAAAACATCTACTAAACTCAAATAAATCTATAACCAAAACTCACCCAAATCTCAAGGATTCAACAATAATTCAAATGAATGATGATAAACATATAGTTTTAGTAAGAGATCTTACCTTTAGGATCTGAAAGCCTCACTTTCCACCACTTATGATCTACTGTGGAGTCTTCAAAACAACACCTTAAATTCGTTTTTCATGGTACCCTATAGAGAAAGATAAATTCTTGTCAGAATATGATCAAGAACTTAGTAGAAAAGGGACCTTATGACTTATCTCAAACCTTCTTGTGAAAAAATTTTGTCAAATTGCATTGAATTCTTCCCTTAGGTTAGCTCTCGCACAATAACCTTAGGCACAAATGCTACCCATGAGTTTGAGTTTTGTGAAAAGGGTTTCCTAAACCCTATGTGGCCCTTTTATACTTAGGGTTCATTAGGATTTTCCTATGCCCAAAATGCCTTCTCTCGTTATTGATAATCCCAACCATGCCCTTAGCATAAAATACCACTTATCTATTCTTTTTCTTTTATTTTATACTTTAGATTTTTCCTTTATTTCGGGTTTTATAGTAAATATATGTTGTTAACATTTTTTTGATTTTTCTATTGTTGTTATGTTTTTGTTCTATGTAATATTTTTTCCCCATGCAGCTACGCAAACATTATTGCTGAAAAAATGGAAAAAAGCTAGTGACATAAAAATATTATAGACAAAAGTAAATATAGAAAAATTATTGCTTAATTTATTTTTTTCTAATGTTGGCGCTAATAAAAAAGAAAATTCTTTTGAGATATTGGCTTTTAACTGAAAAAATAATGATTTTTTTTTTCATTTGAATAACAAATAATGAAGAAATTTTCATTTTTAGATATCTGAAATATTAAAAAGCAATTATAAAAACACTTTCTATATTTGGAAGTTTTTCCAATTTCTGTACATGAAAAGAAAACAGTCAATTTATTCAATTTGTTTTCTTTGATTTAGTATAGTTTAATTTTCAATTTGCATTCAATTTCTCAATATAATTTTAGTAGTAAATCTGTCTTGGTACCTAAAAATCAATTCTCATGATAATATCTGGACTCATTTTCCATACTACTTGTATGATCTGTCAACTTACAGTTGAGGACATATGACAGGTCTCATGTACAGTTTCTATATATTTTGTTTGTCAACTGCACTTAGAAAGTATATTTGGGAGAAGATTTTAGTTTAATTAGGGAGTTTGTTTCTTAATCGTGAAAAGTCGAAAATTATTAGCTAGTTTGCATGATATGGGGACAATGTCAAAATCACCATATAAACTTTAGTGTTTTTTTTCCCCTCTAATTTTCAGCCTAAAGTTTTAAAATTATTAAATTTTATACCTAATCAAAGTTTTACTTAGTCAAATTTACTACTTTATCTTTAATTATTTAAACTTATACTTTTAAGATGAGCAGTAAATTTGATAAGTAAACATTTGGCACGGGATATAATATTTAGCAATTTTAAATTTTAGATATCAAAATTTCACAAGTAAAATTTCGTTTAGGAGTAATATTTAATAGTTTCAAATTTAACAAATAAAATTAGAAAAGTACCCAAAAATTAGGTAGTATACATCATATTGCCATGTGTCATATTTGGTGGCCCTGATATGAGAAACAAATAAAGCAGAAAACTTCCCATTATTTTAAGAGGTAATTTACCTTAAGTTATGGTGCTTAGCCATGGTTCGCATCTAATTATGCAAATCAATTTCATCGGGATGCGTATTTGCTATTGCATTGATCCATTAGCTACAGCGAGCTTCGGTATCTTGTTGGGCTAAGTAAAATTGAATAATCTTTCACTAACCCAACTATATCCATGGATTAGGCCTATAATCCATTGGCTGATGTGTTTCAATGAATATCATTATTTGCTAGTAGTTTAATATATAAGTGGGGATGGATGCACAACTTGATTGGGCCGAACTTACCATGCATAAATTACTATTAAAATTATTTATATGCATTATATATATAAATATATATAAAGATTTTGTAAACAAGTATATCATAAGATTTTCTAATATTTAATAAAAAGAAATTTCAAACATTTTAAGAAAATAATTAAAGGTATTGTAAGAGACTAGAAGAATAATCTTCTCACCTTTTCATTATGGTAAATATTAATTGAAATCCTAGCATCGCCTTATAAAGAAATTAAATTAATACATAAAACTTGTATAAATTTTATCATCAACCAAAATTTAATTAAATACTAAATTATAAGCAGAGCAAAAGAGTGCAAATGGATATGAACGAATAATTAAATACTAAATTTTATCATAAATGTATCAATAGAAATGCTATATAAATTATTAATGCCAATATATGTGATAGGTAACTTGATGTGTTCGGCTCAGATGCGCTTCCACAAACAATCAATGAAAATGGTGGAATAATGAGTTAATAGGAAAAGAAAAGAACATGTGTTTTGATGGTTTTTCTATTAATAATGGAATTAAAGAACAAATGGATATGGACGACTATTGGAATGATCCAACAATCGAATGAGGTTTTGCTATAAATACTAAACCAATATAGTCACGATTTTCGGATTACAACGAGCTACCCCGTTTACCTCGATGTGACCTACGAAGTAAAAGAAATAGCGAGAACTGCCACAACCAATGAATAGAAACAATTGATTGCTAAGATTCAATAAACAGTTAGCAACAATATTAGCTAGGGTGTTTAAATCTCCACGAGAGAAAGAAATTCAATATAGAAAGAATAACAAGGATTAGATATCCATTACAATGAAGGAAAAGAGTTTTAAATATCATATGAAACCTAATGACGTACTTATAATTAACTAAAGAAACAACAAAACAATGAAAACAATAAAATTCAATTCATGATGGAGAACACCACCTCAATATGGTCATGTTTTTTAACCATATACATTTCTGACTTCACTTTCTCAAACAACACAATCATGTTATTCTCATATTTTCAACGTGCTCTCAACACGGTCATGTTGTTCGATCATGTATTTCTCTATCATCTGATTCCAACATCAGTACTCAATATGCCCTCAACATAGTTTTGTTGCTTAGTCATGTAACTTTCCACCTTATGTTTCCATTCAAATATGGTCATCTTGCTTGGTCATTCAATTTTCTGCCTTCTATTTCTATTCAACATGTTCACGTTTTCAGCCAAGTAGCTTTCTCTACGGTCCCTTTTTCTCGCCTTTTCTCCAATATTTAACACCCTCATTTTTTTTTGTTGATTTGAACCATGACGATGCAAACCCTGATTCATCTCATAATCCATCATTCAATAATCTAAATTCAGTTTTATAATAATGATTGAAAAAAAGTACATCAATTAATTATTTACTAGTACTTTGTGCAATAAAACTAAAAAATTTATAACATTAGCAATATATTATTATTTATGGTGTAAAATTATTAAATAACTAGCAACAAAATTAGTTGCTTTTGTAATGAAACGAAATCTAGTGTATTGGTAATTCTAAAGAAAAAGAAAAATAAAGGCATTCAAACTGTATAACAATAAATGCATTATAAAAGAAGTTAAATGACAGCCATGGGAACTAAGACGGTAACCTTTTTTTTTTTTTTAATAAAAAAACTAAAAAAATATAAAATGTATATTAATTAATTTTTTCCTAGACTTAGGGGGAAAGGCTCCCTTTGGCACCCCATGGAACCATCCCGGTATATAAGTACATAGAGGAGAAACTAAGGGAACCCAAATCCCATTTATATGATTTAAGGATTCTCATATCCACAAAAATGGACTACCAGAAATGCCGGAAATCTGACCATATGCATCTGATATACTTTTATATAAAACAAACTTAAATATGGATGGATGGATTATGTCTTTTTTTCCTTTTCAAGCGATGGATTATGTCTTTTGTTGCGGTTTAAGAATGAACTGATTTGGGATGATAATTTTCTTATATAGGTTTATTTTATTCTACATTTATTCGAGTTAAATATTATTATATTATTATCTTCTTTTATTTGATTGGATTTGGTATCTTATTTATAGGATATCAAATATTCTGGTTTCCTGTTTTTTTTTTCTTTAATTAAAGTGGTTATTATATATAAGTTATATGAAGACAAGACTCAAGATTATAAGATTTATACTTGTTCTTATTTATTCAAATAGCCTTCATCGTTAAGGGTCGGACTGTAAATGGGCCATGCATACGAAATGCAGCCATACGACATATGAAGTGCCGTGCCATGTGGAGTCTACGAATGCAATAACCGACTAAGGTCTTGACACTTCTGACAGAGTTGCGACAGCTGTTGATTCACATCCCTCAGCTTAGCGTTTTGAGTTAACCATGCATGGCAGAAGAGACTGGTGAAGAAAAATAATTATGTTAACGATGGTATAAGTCCAGAGCCCCACTCTATACTTATATCCCAATCTAGTCATGACCTCTTTCTACACATTGTTGTCTTCTCAGTCTGGTGCATCAAACCGATACTAAGCACATTACTTAATACAGAGTTACTAGTATTTAGTCTATAATGTGTAGTTTCCATAACTTTCTTTGTGATAATCTTGCATATGCCCCCTAGTAAGGCTATCCAATCTTCCCGCCTGAATTGAAGATACGTAAGGAGTATATTACCGAGCATCTCAATCTAAAAGAATGTAGCTAACCAAGATTTTCCACCCGTCACTACACATTTCCCTGTGAGGAGTTCATAACAAGGGCTTGTACTTAGTCGTCCTACATCTTTGTTCAGCAATAATGCCTCTATAAATCCTCCCATAATCGAGCCGCCTGAGCATCAGCTGGTTAATCTAAGGTGATGGACACATCTGGTTGTTGTCGTCGTTGTCGTATCCACCTCCATCACCATCATCACTACTACCATGTTACAGTTTGTGTTCATAATCAAATAAAAGAAATTTGACATTTAAGGTTTTCCTTACTTTAGAGTAAAATAGATGTCTTTGTTTTCCTTTCTTGGTAACGAGAAAAAAATTCAATAGGTATAGTATATAAGTACTAATAAAATGATGACATGAATATTAATAATACGAATAGTTTTCAAATTCATTATTACTACATATAATTTACATAAAATATATATGTAATTATTTTATTAATATTTATAATTTTCAAATTCTCTCTAAGCAACATAATCTCCTTAAGTCACCTCATATTTAGTGTCATTTTCCTATACATGAACATTTGTTAGAGTTATAGCATCATTGGAGAATGCTATAGATCCTTCATTTTAATACCTATTTCTTTATTTTAGTTTTGACCTTCCAACTTAATTCATTATAGATAAGGTAATGTTGTCAAACTTATAATTCTATCTTAAATAGCTATGTATTTATAAAATTAGAATGTAGAAACTAAATTTCTACAACTTCTAAAACCGTAAATATACTTACAATAGTCATAAATAACTACATAATGGAAAAAATACATTCAACATAAGTTAATATGAGTTATAGTACAAATAATTAGATATAAATTATTATGCTATTCTACGATCCAGTAATTTATTTTTGACGAGATCAGCCCCGTTATTTCACCATTCACTTTCATAGTTTTTAAATCTAAACTATTAAATTCATTTTATAAAATTGAAATATAAATAGTAATGCAAGTTACATGAAAGCACAAATCGTTATGAAATACGATACAAAACAAAATTATTAATCATCAGCTATCCTATTATCCTAAAAACTACTACCAACTCTTTCATCACCATTGTCATTATAGTAATTACCAATCTCATTGTTGGTACCACAACCAATGAAATCCATATTTATAATCCTTAGCACATTAAGTACAGATTAAGATAAGACATAAAATTTGTTATAAGCTTCAATTTTGCCAATTTTAATGATTTCATGTGTGATTTTATTGCGAGTTCAAACTTAAATGACTTTGATCATCGAGAAAGGCTTCACAAAATTTTAAAAGGATAAAATCATATAGATTCACTTGCAATTATAATAGTCATGCATATAAGGTAATTGTTTAGGTCCTGATACTTGTTCCTAAATAATATGTAACTATTCTTACATAAGTGAATTAAATTTGCATTTGTTTCCAATATCCTCAGCATCTTCCTTTATTATACCGTATAATAGGATGACAATAGTCTAGTACACTCTAACAATATGCTCTTCAAAAATGAAAGCCAGTTAATGAAGCTCTTAATGAACTGCCGATTATCAACCCTAAAGCTCATTATTTGTATTACATCTGATAAAAGTGAAAACTAGGGGCTTTCCTAATAAATGACCCATTTTACATCTTCGTATAAACCACACGACTTATTCACGTCGACACCACCGTCTGTATCATCACTAAGATCATTGTCTTCTACATCATCATTACCATTATTCTCCATGTCTTCCACGATGTAGTAGTCTACTTAGTTATCGAATGTTCAAGCTTCATCATGCATTACTTCATCTATATGATAAGATCTTCTAAAGCTTAATTGTCAGACGCATATGGAATCTAAATAATGGTGTATCCATATGGTGTAAATCTAAGTGGTTCACTTCGGCACTTTATCCATTCACCAAGTTTATACTTATTTGCCAAACTTTTATTATCACTAACATCGGTTTAAATTAATCATTTTAGTTTTTATCTAGTGTTTTCTAACACTTTATAGTTGTTCTTAAATGGTGAAACAAAGCCATAAATTGATTCATAACTCTCAATTCAAATTAGGACGGCTTATATGTGGAATGGGAACCGAGAACAACCTAGGGCTAGGAAATAATAAGGATATTGAAAGTGATCAAGCAAGATGAAGTCAGAAATGAATCGTGATTGATGAAGATAATAGTCCGATCTCATATGACACACAAAATGGATTAAGCAAATCGAGTATAGCGAAGGGCGGGAGCAAACTTTCTTTTAAAGATACTCTCTTGAAAAATATACTAAGCGTATATGACAAGTTCTGCTTCAATAGATCAAATGCCAATTCGAACATGGACCATGATGAAGACTTAATGATGGCTAAAGAAGAAGAGGAGAGATTAAATCAAACAGCAGAAAAGGGTACATGCTATATCAATTTTTCGAGCTTAGAGAAAAATATGATATATGGGCCCTAGAGATATGCCTTTATTAGAAAATTGATTGGATCGAATTTAGGTTTTAAATTGTTGAATGCATGTTTAACGAAAATGTGGGTAGCTATAGAAAATTTCAAACTGATTCGTATTAGATCAGGAAAAACTACATCATCTTAATTAGTGGTGTGGAGGACTATCAATGAATTATGAGTAATGCCCTTGGTTTATCAATGGCTATCCCCTAGCATTAAAACAATAGGAGTCGAACTTTAGACTTGAATTTTTGAATTTAATGCAATGGTAGTATGGATCCATATCCTAGGTTTGTCTATTGAGTTGTTTTCATTGATGGCCATCAAAAGGATTGGGGAAAAGATTGGTCTGGTGTTGTGACTGGATTCTTACATTGTGAATAAGGAACAAGGATGGTTTGCTAAGGTTTATGTACAAGTTGAGATGAACAAGCCATTAAAGCATATAGTGATCATTAACAATATTCCTTATAAGATCTACTATGAAGGATTGCCAAAGGTGTGTGAAGTGTGGTTACATTAGCCATGTGATGTCTAGATGTCCAATAAAGGAAATGAGAGAAAAAGAGGCCTAAGCCTCAATCTCGGTGGAAAGGAATATGAATGATCAGATTCAAGACTTGTAGGAGAATCATAATAATAAGGGGAAATACACTCTTAGATGCTTGTTGGCATTTCATCCTTCCTTCTCCTTATGGGCCTATTTGAAAGAGAATATAGTACTTCTTGTTGTGAATATATGAATAGTACGAACTTCCCTTATGCTTCAAAACAAAACAATTGGAAAAAAGCAGCAATGGGGATGGCAAAAATGGTCATACATTCATGTAAGTGGAATGTCTAAGTACGAAGAGAAGGGAATGAAGCACCGGAATCGAATTGGTATGAATTTTGATGCTATATTTTTAATATTGATTTGATGGATACGTTGTCATCAACAATACAACCAAATTCATTTAAAGTTTTAGCATAGAATGCATAGGGTGCTACTTCAAGGATAAGGCAACAATTCATAAGAGACCTCATTAGTTGCTATGAACTATAAGTTGTTATCATAGTGGAAACCAAACTAGATCATGTAGGTGCTGACAATTTACGATAGATCTTGGGATTCAATGATATGATTTGCTTTGAGGCTATGGGCATGAGTAGGGGGATCACCATGATGTGGTAGTCAAACCAAGTGTAGGTTAGGAACCACAAAGTTACACAATTCACATACATTGAGGTAACTTCCTCTAACACTTATTAGTTTATTTATGGTATATATGCTAGCCCAAGATTTGTTACTCGTCGAGCTTTATGGCAAGCGATTAGTGATTTCATGGGAGATGTTGATGGCCTATGGTTGTTCATAGGGACGTTAATGAAGTGATATCTAATAATGAAAAAATGGGGAGGGAGACCTATTAGTAAGGCTAGAGCATAAGAGTACTAGAATTTCATGAATTCGTGTGGAATGTCGAATTTAGGTTTCATTGGAAGTTCGTATACTTAGTCGAAAAGAACCAAAGAATTAGTCAACCTTATTCAATTACACCTTGATCGTGTGTGGACTAATATTGAGTGGAGAAACTTATATTTGAATGCTAATGTGTTTCACTTACATTCCTCTTCCTTGGACCATTGCCCTCTTTTGATTGCAACGCACCCCAACTGTAGAATGGGGGTGAAAGAGGATTGTTCTTGCCTGTTCTAGATGATGTGGCTGGACCATCCTAACTTTAAAAGCTATGTTGAAATACACTAGAAGTTAGCAATACCCACTTATGCGAAGGAATTAGACTCTTTTGTTTCGAAATTGAAGAGTTGGAATAAGGAAGTGTTTGGTTTGATAAACACAAGAAAGAGATCTATTATGAGGAAGATTGAGGAGCTCCGCCAAAGAATTCAAATCGAACCAAGTCAACCCCTTATTAATAGAGAGATGTTTTTGTAGAAGGCGTTAAAGGAGGTGTTAGGACATGTAGAGAAACTATAGGCTGTGAAATCAAGAATGACATGGTTGATTGATGGCTATCATAACACTAGATTCTTCCACATGTCAACCATGACAAGATGGGCAAAAATTTGGGTTTATGATTTGTTTGATAATGTTGGAAATTGGATCATAGAACATTGCATTTTGGAGAATATGACAATCGAATTCTTTGAAGATTTATTTAGGTTAGAGAGAGCTTTTGCAAGGATGGAACCACTTGATCGGTTGCCACGGTAGACTAGTTTCAACCAAAGTGATATCTAGGCTCTTTCAAAGGATGTAACGAGGGAGGAGATTGAAACATCGATGTAAGGAATAGCTAATTTAAAGATGCCAGGAGTGGATGCACTTCACTTACAATTCTATAAAGCTTGCTGAGTGACAGTAGGAGAATCTATCTTCAAAATAATTAAGGAAATTTGGAAAACTAGGAGGTTACTTTAGGGAATAAGTCAAACTTACTTGTTCTTGTTCCTAAAAAGGAGGTGTGAATAGACTTCCATTCAATATGCTTATGTATGACTCTGTATAAGGTTTTGGGAAAAATCTTAGGTAACAGATTGAGACCTTTCCTATAGAATATTATCAGCTTGGAGCAGTCAAGCTTTATCTTAGGGTGGTCAACAAAGGATAATGTAATGCTATTCCATGAACTCCTTCACTCCCTAAAGAAGAAGAAGAAGACAAGATTGAATTGGATGATTATCAAACTAGATTTAGAAAAGGCTTATGACAGGTTGGAATAGGACTACATTCAACATGCAATAGTTAGTCTTAATTTCCTAGAAATATGGACTCAGATTGTTGGAGCATGCCTTGCATCAAACTCCCGTCGCATCCTCCCTAATGACTCCATGTTGAAAATGTTTTTTCCTTGCAGGGGTGTACATCATGGTAATCCAATATTACCATATTTATTTATTATTGCCTTAGAGATTTCAAGCCGAAGCATCATAGAGCTAGTAAGTTTAGGTTATGGTGCCTTGTTAGATGGCATAGGTCACAAATTTTTCTGTCGCACATCTTCTTTACAAGTGATCTTATTCTGATTGGAGAAGCATCAATTGAGAATGCTAGGCTTATACATTAGGTTATGGATACTTTTAGAACCATTTCGAGGCAGAAAGTCATTTATTCCAAGTTGTGTGCCTTATTCTTACAGAACACTTCGCAGGAAGTATGCTAACAGATTTGTGACACCTTTGATATCAATATAAATCCTAGTTTGGGTAAATACCTTGGCATTTTAGTTAAAATGGGAGGAGGACTGAATGCTAGAGATTTAACCTTCCTTTTGGAGAAAACCTAAAGGAAGTTATCAATGTGGAAGAGCAAATTGCTTAATGCATTAGCGAGGATGATTTTAATTAAATCATCATTAGAGAATTTAGTAAACTACTACTCTTAAGTCATTCCTATGCTAAGAAAGACATGCTAGAATTTAGAGAAGTTGTATAATAATTTCCTCTAAGGACATCAAGAAAATGTTAGAAAGATTCATTAGGTCTCGTGGAAAAGAGTAAAACGACTTAAGGAAGACAGAGGTCTTAGATTGTTGGATCTAAAACATAGGAACGATGCAAAGTTTGTGAAACTGGCTTAGGAAATGTGGAAAAAAGATCTTCTTGGGATGAAAGTCTTTAGAGAAAAACATAGATGGAAGGATGACACATTTGGAGTCAAATGAGGATCTAGAAACTTCTAGTTGCTTGCAAGACAACATAAATGGTTGAAAAAGAAGCTCATCATACCTTCTTAGAAACTACATAAGGCAAAATTCTGGAAGGACATACGATTGAGAGGAGGACTGCCACGAATGTGGATTATAGGTCCACTGTAAATGAAGGGTCTGATGAGTCTACTATTGGGTTTCCATTGGATGATAGCATTAAGCAACGTGTAGAAGATATTGACATTTGTTTTTTAGCCTTAGAGCCTACAGATGACGACAGTGCCTTAACATGGCAATTTGATCCAAGTGGAGAAGTTCAAACATAAACATTATATAGACTGATGTACAAAGAAGAAGAAGAAGAGGAGAAACAAAGTGTTCGTTGGGATTGGATATGGAGAATCCCAACAATACTATGCATTTAGCATCTATTATGGAGAATTTGCCACAATGTTCTCTCAACTAAGAGTAAGCTTCGGCATAGAGGTACTCCAATGGAGACTAATTGTGTCTTTTGTCATGAAACTAAGGAAACACAATAGCATATGTTTTTGAAGTGTCCTATGGTAAGAAGATGGTAGAGCAAGTTTAGATGGATAGATGTGCCAGACAACACTAGCAATGATGTGAATCTTGTTGACTGGATTTGGAGAAACATGATGATGAGGAAAGTACCATGGACTAGTGTGCAATGTCCAAGAGCCTCTTTGATTGCTTTTATGATTAGAGGTATTTGGAGAGAATGGAATAACTACATCTTTAGAACAATTAATCAAGATAATTCATGGTTTAGATTGGTATGCAAGGAAGCATATGAATGTTGGTCCATTAATAGGAAGAGAAGGATGGAAGAGGGAAGAAGTGAAGCGGTAAGAGGGTGAATAAAACCGCTATAGGGATTCCTAAAGATTAATTGTGGTGTGGCGGTAGATTAGAAAGGAAGAGATGCCTTAGAGGCAATAGTATGTCGAGATTAAGATAGCCGAATCCTAAGAGGAGCGTGGCATAAAAGAGTAGGACTAACAATGTTGGGAGATGAATTGGTAGCTATTCGTATTGGTTTATGTTTTGTAATTGAGAAGCAATGGACTAACATCATTGTTGAATTGGATAGATCTCTTGCCGTGAAGCTCATTGAACAAGGGCATACAAATAACAACTCCAGTTCCATCATTATCCAATAGTGTATTCCCTTATTTGATAACTTTAACTCTATCTCCCTTTGCAGCATAAGGTGTGAAGCCAACATGATTGTGGATGTTTTTGCAAAAGTGGGATTGCTTACAGGTTTTCTTTTGAGTTTAGTTCTTTATTTCCAATGAATCTTTTAAATACAATTTCTATGGACTCTGACGTTGGCTCGAGTTTTGTTTTATCTTGAAGGAAAGGAGATGTTCCGAACCAACCAGGATACTGTGTTTTTTCTTTTCTTTTGTGGTTGTAAGACTTGTGCTTTTTAATATATTTTACCCTTTACGGAAAAAAAAAAAATCTCTCAATTCAAATTGGTGGCAGACATATATTGCATTACACACCATTAAATTTGAAAAAAACATAATCCATTATCTATGACTATGGTCCCTTAAGCACATGTCAAGAACAAAATATGCATAAATAAATATACAGAAAATTTCATTTTTAAAGTATGAACACAGGCATTATACCCACTTGCAGGATTAAGTTCTTACACTACATGCATAATTTTCATAATTCCCCAGATGCACATATAATTCAAAGCTCGTCTTTATTCATCCATTCATTCATTTGTTTTTATCGAACATACTAACACTACAATTGGTATTTATAGAGTTATATAACCGTCGGTCCGTATCCTAAGTTCATACTATTAAAAGCCGAACAAAAGCAAGCAACTGCAAACTTTCAAAATTTTTAATTATCAAAATGTAATAAGTAAATACAATTATGGTTCCTAAAAGAACCCATTTAGTAAATCTTTTCCAAAATAAACATAACATGAATTATAATTCAACAAGCACCGAGAAGTGAAAAAATAATATTAAAACAATCGAGGGGAAGCCACAAGTATAAAATCTTTTTAAATTATAAGTACGTGCACACTTTAAAGGGGCAGATTTTCTAAGAAAACAAAAAATTTATAGACAATTATTTATTTTGGAAAATAAAAGTGTGCATTCTAAAAGTACTTAATACTTTGGAAAACGTAATACTATACTTTAAATATTAAATGCATGTATTACACTTTAAATGTTGGCCAAAAAAAATATTACACCTTAAATAGACCACGGAAAATGGTGAGAAATCAACAAAAAAATATAGCAATTATAGAGAATTTTTTACTATTTTTATCAAAAATACATATTCGACATATGATACTCCAAATCATCTAATTGTAGCTTGAATCTTAGAAAAAGACCATGAAAGTTAGATGAAGTGTCATAGAACTATAAATGAGTTGAGCCATTAGTAAGCTGCTCAAATTTAGCTTAGCTCAATCTCAATTTACAAATAAGTAAACTTGAACTTAAATTGAAACTCTTTTATATAAATTAGTGAGGTCAAGCTCACGTTTAAACTTATGAGTTAGTTCATGAATAAACTTATCTATATTGTTAACTAGTTAGCTTGTGAATAAGCTCATGAGAAAGTGTGTGAATAAGCTCCCAAGTTGATATATTATATTAACAATCAAATTAAATCAAGAAAATATAATATAAGAATACAAGAATAATAATTAAAAATTATCAAGCAGTGTATATTTTGAAAATTTTAGAAATAATTTTGAGTTTTAGTTTAAATTTAAGCTTGTGTTGAGCTTGTTTAGTGTTTATCTAAACGAGTTTAAGTTCAAGCTTATTTACATAAATAAGTTTGGGCTTATTTATTTAAATGAGTTGAGCTCAAACTTTAGATTTTTTAATAAAGTCGAACTTTGACCAATAATTTTTAAGCTTAATAAAAATCCTGTTTAACTTGAGCTCAATTCTTAAACTAGTCAAGTTTCAGCCTTTAAAAACTTTGCTTAGCTTAGTGCATTTATAGTCTTAAAGTGCCCCTATCAAGTTCATTTTTCCAAGTAAAATTTAGAAAATCTTTTTTCCTTTTTCATTATAAGCTTAAGCTTATGATACCTTATTGATCGAAACAAGTTTTCAAATGTATCGAGTTATTGAAGAAAACTTGTTTGACTTGGGTTATCATCGACTGTAAATAAAAAATACACCTAAGCAGTCTAGTAATTCAAACTTAAAGTGCTAAAGGTTGAAAAGGAAAGCTATGAGATGATTTTATGTATTGTTAAAGAAGAGAATGGCACCAATATATAGGTGTTAGAGGGGAGAAAGGTTTGTGGTACAAAGAGAGTAGGTAAATTGATAAGTGATGTATAAATATTAAATAAAAATTTATTATATAAAAACATAATTGGTATTTTTTCAAAAAGTACATTCCTTCCTTAATTGTCACTTATTAAATTTTCATTTATAGTTACATGTCATTCATTGATTTATATAACTTATTAATACCATTAAATTTTTTTTTCATTGGAAGGAGAGGAGGAAAGAAAACAAGCTTAGAATACTCACTAAGGTCAATGCATTCTTCATTTGAAGTTTGATGGATGGAATCGATGAATTTGATTCTCTTTCATTAAATGCGATTAATTGTGACCTAAATCATCTAAAATTGAAGCAAATAATACATGAGAGAAAAAGAAACACCTATAAAGAAGCTTGGTCTATCTTCTCAGAGTATAATACAAGAGGAGAAAAAAAAAATAAAAATAAAATATTAAATTGGCCCTAAAGACATTTCATAGCAATAAAATAGCGCCGTTTTTTAAAGGGCAACTATTATAATATAGGAAACTTGGTCTATTTTCTTAAAAGTTTAGTGCTTGTGCAATAGAACTGTAGGGCCTTAACAGCTATAAAGCAACTTTTGAATTCACTATCATTTGGTATTATACCCATGCGTTTTTCTTTTATAAGAAAGTTACTTGTAGAAAATATCTTTCGAACATCATTTAACTTTAATTATTATAGAAATATCACAATTATTGAATATTATTGTTTATATCTTTAAAGGTTGCAATAATTAGTGACATTTAACTGTAAGTGATGGTTTTATGAATTCATTTCTTCATGAAATGTTCTAATACTAAATTGCATTGTAGTAGTTCTAGCGCAGTGATTTTAGATATTGAGCATGAAAATAAGTGCCTTTTAGAGAGTTCTTACTGGTCGGATCTTTATCCAAAAGGACTGTCTTTTGCTTAAGGATACTAAAAACCTTCCAATTCCAAGTGCTTTTAAGCCTTGTATCGTGCCGTAGTTAATGGTGATTATTATCGACCATAATGATTATAATAACGTAAAAAAGAGGAAAAAATAGTTTATTCTCATAATAGAAATAATCTTTTCATATTTATGATTGATATTATTTATAACACTTAACCTCCACCACCACGGTAATGTTACAAGTAACCAATATTATCAATCTCCAAAATATAATTTTCAAAGCAATATTTTTCTATTGAAAAATTTATTCCAGTCAGGGGAAGAAAAAGGAAAAAACAAAAAAGAGATAAACCAAAAACGTTTTGTGTGAAAACAAACATAGTTTTAGGTACGTTTGGTTATAAAAACTGGACTAGATAAATACAAGTATAGTACAAGTATAAAAAGTATAGAAAAGTATAATTTTTTATACTATATTTAGTTTATATAGTATCAAATATAAATTTTTATGATGTTCCCTATTTAGTATATATAAGTACTGGATTCATTATCAATATTTTGACTATATCCTCAATATTATTATGTTTAATTATATTTTTATATTATTAAAATTATTTAAAAACTATGATTTGAATGGATTGTAAGGGATTTTTTTTTTAGACTTGAAAAAACTTATGTTTTTGTCTAATAAAGTTAAGTTTTGAATCGTATTTTAGATGTAACAAATTTTATGTATTTTGTCTAGTTCTTCTTAAAGACCTCTTTTTGTCCAAAAATCAAGTCAAAATTACAAGTCAAATATCAAATAATTTAATTTTTTTCATCTAACCCAATCCCATAAATTTTAGCTAGCCAAACAATACCTATTTACGTACATACATATATATATATATAGTGTATGTATACATATATATGACTATTTGGCATTCCCAATGGTTTACATAGTGTATGTATATATATATATATATATATATATACGGTGAAATACAAATATATTACTTGTATTTTTGTAAATTTATAAATAGGTGACTTATGACTTTTTTTTTAAATAGAGACATAACTCGTGTTCTTAAATTTTTTTGTTAATTACATATGAGAGACATGTGATAAATTTTTATTGGCTTGGTTTTTTATTATTAAATAATTTAAATGAATAAATGAAAAACGAAAAAAAAAAAAAGAAAATTAAAAAAGAACAAACAACAGCAATATTGATGTAAGCCCACCTATCGGCCACCCAAAGCCATCCTAAGGTAAGGGGGCTGACAAGAGGCCTTACCTATCAGTAGGTCGCGTCCTACCACAAAAAGATGAGTTGTGTAGCTTATACAAGGGCGATGCATGGCTACAAAAACAATTTGAAAAAACTACTTAAAAAAGAGAGAGAGATCTTCAATGGGTCAAAATCAAGTTGTATAATTCGATTTTGACTTATAAGGATATTTTCACTTTTTTTTTTTTACCATTTTAGTTTCTGTGGTGGTGGCCACTAGCCGAAAATGGCTAATGTTTTTATTTGTTTATGTTCTTTTTCTCTCTTTTTTTTCCCTACAATTTTCTTTCTTTTTTTAAATAAAATATATATTTTTGTCATATGTAATTTAATAATTTTGTTTACCAATGCAAACATGCAACATGTCCTTTATATGTAATTAATAAAGAATTAAAAATCTCAGATCATGCACTTGAAAAATAAAATAAAAAGATAATAACTCAAGGTCACCATTTTCCAAAAGTACGATTTATAATTAATCATATATATATATATATAGATATATACATACATACATACATTTCTCCTTCTCCGCACCCGTGCAAATATTTAGTATATAAATCATAAATTTATGGTTACACTTTCAAATGTTAAAAAAGAGAACATGGTTTGATGGTTGGGGACAAGGTCTGAAGACGGTAATGTGTGTTGGGGGCCAACGATTTTAATGAGCTCTGGCATTTATGATGTTGATGATGACACACTTTATGAGACAATTACATTATTTTATTTGTCTGTTTTTTTTTTTGTTCTTATAAGGTAAATTCATCCCACTTGGAAATTTTTATTGCTATATGTTTGGGATGGGTGGGAGAGAGAGAGAGAAGATCAGGAAGGCAGAAAGAGTCTTTGGTCAAGATAAACCGGTGGTGTTTGAATGCTCCCATCACTTTCTTCCATTAAAAGAATGGAATCTCTGCTATTCCCATCCTTCCCAATGTTTCCATTTGCTATATTAAAATATTAGCTACCATTCTATCTTCTTCTTCTTCTTCTTTTTTAATTAGATAGAAAGGAGGACAAGTGATTTTAAGAAATGGTACCGCATTTATTTTTCAGGTCATGGAGGGATAGATACATTATCTAAGACACTGAAAAGCACACAAGATCAACGTTGCATGGTCAAATGCAGTCCAAATCCTCCCCTACCATCCCAAAATTCTTGCTTAGTTTTTTATCTGAGGCTGACAATAATTGGTACGGAACAAGAGGGTGCCACGACTCTAATATTCAATTGTTTAGAATGTTGGATACCATTTCATAATTTAAACAATGGGTAGAGGAGATTAGATGGTCCCCTTTTGCTGTCAAATATACCCAAAGAGATACATACCTGTGATTTAAAATAGGTGGAATGGAACCATTTAATATTAATGAGAATGAATATATAACTTGTTCGCTTTTAATAGGATTGTAATAATTTATAAATTTACTTTTATTATTTCATTATTTAAACCAAATAAAATATGAATGGCATATTTGTAATGTTTGTTTTATAATAAAATATTAGTTAAGAAAAATATAGCTACCATTATTTCCACTATTTTTTTTCTAGCTTATAGTATTTCTTGAATAGTAGTGTTTAAAAACGACATGATGTATGGTTTGGAGATGAATACACGAATAGATAGATATATATTTAAAAAAAAAAAAACCAAGTTCGTTTCACCTGGTTTGGTTTTTCTAAACGGATCAATAATTAGTAAGCAATGGTGGGTCCAAAACATCTAAATTTCAGTGGTCCTTGAAGTGATGAAATGTCGTATCCTATGAACAAAACGCTTTTGTTGTCTTCCTAGCATATTATTATTTAATGGATTCCACAATTTCCAACATGGGTTTGTGAAGAGACATTGTATTTTGAGATATGGCTCGCCGTATCAACTAATGATGCAATGGATGTTAATTTGGAAATCCTTGGATTACCTCCCCTTGCTGCGACAACGTGTTATGCTCGTATATATCGTGTAATATTATGATGCTAGGACCTCATCCTCGTTAGACCATATGATCTTAGTATTTCAATAGGGATTTGAATACTGATAATTTCAATAATTAATTACACACAATGATATTTTTAAAGAGTAAATTGAAAGAAATTAAGAAAAAGTAAACCAAGAATCTCTATTTTCTTCCACTAGAATTCATGAGTTAGTCTTCTGTTACTGACTTCTCAATTTTAATTTCAAGACCATATATTGGTTAATATGTTAGGGTTCAAAAGTTATAGCTGATCCCAATCGCCATAACCATAATACAAAATTGGCATGAGCCAATATGTTCACCAGGGGACATATCTACCTTGACACAACGCATAGGGGAGCAGTGGCAACCTGGATAGAAGGAAAGTGATAGAAAAATTCTGAGGAAATTGTTTTGATAGGAATGGGTTCAGTGATTTTTAATTCTAAGATATCACATTAAATTTTAAGAGATTCTTATATTTAGGATCCTTTCTATTTATCCTTAACGTCCTTTATAAAAGTTTATTATTGATATTTTTACATTATTTTATGACACCCACAGTTAATAAATTTAACTCTTTAACAGCAAAAGAATTAAAGAAAAGAAGAAGTAAAAGTCATGTCCTTCACAGAGGACTGATCCTTACCTAAACACCCCCCCCCCCCCCCCCACAAATGCACAAAAAGACCCTCAAAAGGGTTCTTCCTTGAAGTTGGATCAAGGACCCAACGTTGAGGATCGACTTAGAAGTGGAAAATTTAGGGGATAGATTTTTATTTGCCTTACAGAAAATCATTTTCTCCAAGACAAGGGGATTAAAGAAGGAAATACATTCATAAAGTCTAACTTCTCCTTTTATTCATAAGTATATGAGGTGTATTTTATAAATTAAAAGGGTAAAATCCACTGAATATTAATGTATTTTCAAAAAATACCATATTAATTATTGAATTTTTATTTTGATAATTAAATATTAAAATATGTGTTCATTTCCCCCTAAAAACACATGGAAATACTTTTATCTATTGACAAAAAAACTATTTATCTTCCTCTAAAAACACAAACTATTCATTTCCCTCCCAAAACCAAATTATTAAGAAAATCATTTTCTTTTTCAATTGTCCATATATTTTTTTGCTTTTCCTTTTAATTCTTTCTTTCCAACATTTCACTATACATAATATCAATATACCAATATCCTTTAGACCCTCTATTGCAAATGGAATGTCAACCATTATACCCTCTAAGGAATATACGTTTTAGTATTTTTATATGTAAAATGATATCTCATAAATACCATGTAGGATTTCGATTATCATTTAAACATAAAATCATCTGAGTAGTATAATTGCACTTTTTTGAGAAGTTAGATGGTTTTAGTGGTTAAAATAAAAGTTTAATAGTTAATATGATATTTTTTAAAATTGCAGTAGCATTTAGTGGATTTTACCCTAAATTAAAAAGATAAAATAGTTAATTGCAATAAAAGATTTTATTTTTCCATCAATAAAATTTTGAGCAAATTTCACTTTAGGCATTGTGAGTTTATACTTTCACATTTTACATATATATCTTTTCATATTTGATACTCTACTTACCTATATATTTTATCAGTTGTCATTGTTATTTAAAGGGTATGCATTGGCTTTTTATTGCTTCGTAATAATCAACTTAATAGTTTATTAATATCAAATATAGGTAACTAAATATTAGAATAAGTATAAAAAAAATTCAAAGCGAAAAAGTGAAACACCCTAGTTAGGTTAATAATTTAATTAAATCATAAAATTTTTTAAGCTTGTATTATTAGAAATTGCTTCTTAGTAGATAATTACTCAATTTAGTAAATTTGAAGCAATTCCGGTTTTATTCTAAGTGTATTCTATAGTATAGAAATCTAAATTAAGGTTTCAACAATATTTTTCTAAAACTTTTATTTTATATACGCATTAAATAGCTTAAATTTTATTTTATGTTTAAAGTATAAATATTTTATTAATTATATATATCGCAATATTTGTATATATGATTAATTTTTCTAAATACTATATTTTTCATTTCAATTAACTCTTTATTTTTTTATTTTAAATATAAACCTACATTTCATTTCAGAATGTTCTAGAACCTTAACTTAAACACTACCCTAAACTCTATCCTATATATATATTTTTTTCTTTTCTCCTTCACTTGCCACCCTCATTTTCTCTCTTAGTACACTTTCTCTCCTCGTCCATTTCAATCCTCTCTCTCTCGCCCGAACCTTATTTATCTTGCCTTTCGCTTCATTCCTGATTTCTCTCATCCAATCCTCTTAACTCACGAACCTTACCCCCTTTCCCTCATTAAATTCCCATTCTTGCCACAATTCCTAACATTGGCTACACAATCAATTCCCTCCCTTCTAATCTTAATCTCTCTCAACCCCATTTCTCTATCATTCGGCCTTACCCCACCCCACTCTCTACAATCTTGCCCCTAATTCTCGAAGTCCCCTTGTCAGCAAACCCCATTCCCCAATTCATTTCATTGCCATAGTAGCAAGTTCGGTTTGAATTTAAATTTTTGTTTCTCACTCTCAGTTGGACTTGGTTTGTTTCCGTTTGCACGCATTTTGAGCTCATTCTGGTAATTAACATTAGTCGATTATTTGAGTAATTATTTAAATAGAAAGTAATTTCTATATTTATTTTTGTGCATGATAGGTTCTCATCTAAAGTTAAATCGTAGCTGTTCAGTGATTTTGTCTTGATTTAATTTCACGAGCCATTTTGATTTCCTATTTAATACTGTATACATAGTGTATTATTTTTATTTTGTTTTCCATTATTATTGTGAAAATAATTAAGTATTAGTATTTGATTCCTATTAATAAATTATTTAATTATCGTGTTATATACTATTATTTTATATAAAAGTTACCATTAAATATTTTGTTATATATTAGAATAATGGATATAAGTATATATGTTTGGAGCCAAATTTCTGTTTGCTGTTGTATTTAAAGTTGGGTCACTATTTTTTGTCTAATTATAGAGTTATATTAATGTTCGTATTTTATACGTAAATTCCAAGTGTCGATTCAGTTTACAACGATACTATTTTATTATTAATATGCCTTATTATTAATATTGATGGCATTACGATCTAAGTATTTTTATCATTATAGTATTATGATTGTATATCATATTATATTATTTGTATAGTATGCCCGTTTTACATGTCGATTATTGTTATATCATTCCTTACAAAATTCTATGAATTATAATATTATTTGATTAAGTACGTATTATTTTATTACCATATCAATCCGTTAATTTATATATTTTGACACCTTAATTATGTATCCACTTTATATTTTCTTTTATATATATATACATATAAAACGTATTTTATGATTTACAGTAAATAAGTAATCTTATATAGATATATTAACTTTTACTTAATCGTATTACGTTCTCTTCTTATTTTGGACTTATTATCTGATTCGACTATTTTCTTTTGAAACCTTGATCGGATAAATTATAGGTTCATATATAACTTTTAGGTAGAACTTAGTCATAGAGTGCTTCAAAGTTAACATGTTGCTTGTTTTTCATTTACATTTGTAATGGTGGTTGGTTTTCCTTGTTGAGGTTTGAACTTTTGTTTCGGGTTGTGAGTTGGGAATTTGGTTAGCAGGTGTGGAGCAATTCCAGGCACGTGGTGCTTGTTTGTGTGATTGTGTTTGCCAGGTTACAAAGAATATAACAGGACTAATTTATACATGGCTTAATTGACCTTGACTGCTGATTATGCTTGACTTGCTCACTCAAGGGGCTTGTACTGACAGTTCTTTAAAGGAATAATCGCTGATCATATGTGAGGATTCTTTAATGGACTTGTATATGAGATGATGTAACTAGAATATTGGGCTTTTGATCTTTGGACTCTAGACTTTAGGTGTAAAGGACTTAAATGAACATTTATATTATATTTACCTATGTACGTAGACATAGATCATGTATAGTGGGGTCATGAGTATCTCTTTGATGATTGTTGGCTTAAATTAAAAATAACTAAACTGTTATTTGTTTATATGTTATCATAGTTGCATTATATGCATGTATATGTTTTAGGCATGATATCTGTATGTGTTTGTGCACTAGTATTGGGCTTCAGTTCACTTTTTTATTTTTTCAGTTGTAGGTTAAATTAATAAATTTACAAGTATGAAAATTGCTATCACCGGGTTGGGAAAGAGAGATGGTTAGTTCTCTATGTTGTAAAAGATCAAGATCTAATTATTTAGTATTTTGTAGTTGAAGTGACTCGCTTGTAAGTTACTCGAATTGATGTATTTGGAGAGTTGTAGTTTTGTATTTGAGAAGCGATTGTTATAAGTTATTTTTAATATTGTAGTTGGTTTTAGAGTCTTAACGTATTTCTGATTGATAGGGACACGTGGTTGGTTGTGACGCTCTTTAGTTTTGGACTGTTGCAAAAAGAAAATCACATTTGTTCCTACATAAAATTATAGGTAAAACCTAGCAATGCCAACAACAAAGTCTATCTTTAAGAAACGAGTTGATGACATGGACTTCATATTCACTGCAAAAAGAAAGCAANATTAACTTTGATTTAAAAGTTAAACAAGCTAGCCTATTACAACTCCCTTAATAAGCAAGTTAGAATTTTAAGCTTATCTCGCTTCACACTATGTTAAGTAGGCCAACCCATTAATGAGTCATTTATATAATTTGGTGGGTCAAGTGAGCTAATTCACTAACTTATTAAGATTCTTTTAATTTAAAAAAAATGTTACTAAAAATAATAATTTTTTTTTCAATTAAATTTTTAGGAAAAAAGTACTTATATATAAGAGGAAAAATAGACAATTCTATTACAAGTAATTTTACCTATTTCATTGGACAAAGTTAGCAAAAGTACTCAAATTTTTATAATTTTTTATTTAAGTACCTAAACTTTAAATATATTCATTTTAGTATCATAACTTTTAAAATGAGACAAATTAATATCTCCATTTTAGGGATCATTATCATTAACTAGTAGGATAGTACATTAACATTCATTTTATTTCTATTTTAGTGCTCAAATTTTTTTTCCCTTTTTGGTACTTAAACTTTTTGAAGTGAAACAAATAGGTATTTTTTATAATTACATTTATAAAAATATCATAAATAAATAAAATATAATAATTAACAATAATATATTATAAAAAATAAAAAAGAGAGAGAATAGGTTTGATTTTTAAAATTTTATTTGCACAGATGGTTTTTACAGACAATATTCAACCTTTGCAAGTTTTTATATCTCCGAATGAGTTTTATCATTTATTATTATTGTTAAAAAGATGACATCAACAACAACCACAATATTAATAAATAGAAGAAAATGAAAATGGATTTAAAAATGGGTATGTACCTATGAAATTAATCTTGTGTTAATCCTTTATAACTTCACACTTATCGGTCAGACTCAATATCTTAATTCTTACTTAGTTTATATTAACTAAAGTAATTCTTTATATCTATTTTAATCCATTTTCAAGACTTGAGTCTATTATTTATTATTTATTATAATTATTCATTGTTATTTATTAATTTTAAAAATGTTTTCATAAAAGTTATTATAAAGAATACTTATTTGTTTCATTTTAAAATATTGAAGCACTAAAATAAAAAGAAAAACTAAAGCTTAAACACTAAAATGAAAATAAAATGAAAGTTAATGTACTTATATTGTTATTATAAAATGGTTGTTATAACGGATATACCAATTTATTTTATTTGAAAAGTTGAGGAACTAAAATGAACCGGTTTAAAATTAGGTACTAAAATAAAAAAAAAAATATACGTGGATATTTCTATTACCTTTAACCCCCTATTTCATTATATTGACTCCACAATATAAATATATAATATAGGCATGTCAAGAAGACTTGAATGTTGGTTTATTAAATTTGTTTATCCCATATATTATTATTTAAGGAATTCCTAAAATTTAATCATTGGTATTGTCCACTTACATTAAAACTATTGTTTTTAATCAACTATTAAAAACATTATATAGATTATTTTTAATTCCTAAAATTTATTTATTTATTTTTCAAATAACTTATATAGGATATCTTCTCTTTTTAGTGAGTCAAAATTTCTTCAACTATTCTTTCTCAACACATATAAATACAATGAAACTAGAACATTATTTAGTAAGGAAAAAATGAACTTGTCTTTATAGAGAAAATAAGAAAAATTTTCAATTTGATGGTATATATAATGTATCAATGTTTACAAAATATTATAATATAGATAATTATAGCTTTTTTCTAAGACACTAATATTGATATGCTTTATGGAAATCAACTATAGTGTTATTCAACAATCTATATTTTTAATACTTAGACATATATAATAGGCTTTTATTATACCTAAAGTCAAAACTAAAGAAGAAGGGAACAAATGAAAACTTTATTTTTCCTAATTATAAATTTCACGAAAAAGAGATTAGGGTTTCTTGTTTTCTTTACTTTAGTCTAAAGTTTTATTTAAAAACAAGTGAATGCTTTTTTGACCTTTTCACTTGCTCTTCTTTAACTTTTTTTCTTTAAAAAAATTTATAAGTTTATGGGCTTTCTCAACCTATAGTAGATTAGGTGGTGTTTGTTTGGAGGTGATAGGTACTCTTAGGAATACCTAATTCCTCTAATTGGCTACCACTTTTTTTTATTAGAAATAAAAAGTATACTTTAGTAATATATGTTCCCTTTATAGAGGTAATAACCATTCCCTCTCCCCCATGGTAAAACCTACTCTCACTCCCCCCAAGACCTCACCATTTTATATGTAGTTCTATTATCATTAGAATATAAGTAATTAGAAATAATAATATTTAATAAATTTTATTGAGTTCTATTTTATTAATTAATAATAACTAAAAATTAGTTTATGATAACATATGTAATGGAAATGAATAATTATTAAATATTAATTAATAAATCATAATTTAGTAATACATAATAAATAGTTAAGAAATATAGTAACATAACTAATGATAACAATTACTAATATGTAATTAATAATAAATGCATACCTAATTGAATTATCTTTAAATGTAAAAATTAATATAAAAACTATAAATTAGTACTTAATCAACAATAATAAACTATATTATTAAAGTCAAGTAAAAGTTGGTTCGATGTCTTTTTCATTTTACCAAGTTTATCCTTTCATAGTATTAATATATCATATAACTTCCCATTACAGTTTTACAATATATGTGTGTAGAGGAATAAATCTGAATTTAGGCCTTAAGCTCAATAATTAAAATGAATTTGATTTTTTGGGTTAAGGTGATAGGGCTTAGAGAGTTAAGGCCATATATATGTGGGATGATCGAGGGAGTCTTGATATGATGGACTTAGAGTAAGGTCTATTGGATTGGTTTGCGTAATTTAATCTTTCTTAGTTTGACTCACACTAAAATATAAAGCCTTTAATTAACTTAAGCCCATGAAAAAAGTCCACATGAAACCTATTAACGAAAGGCTTTAATCCGAGCCATTGATCAGCATTATGATCCGATGGATAAGATCAAACACTATTTTCTATAAATACCCCCATTTATTTCCTCATTGGGACATGTGGAAAATCTTCATTAACATTGTTAATCTACCAGAATCATGTCTTAAATATCAAATATTTAAACACCTTAAGAACGCTATTCGATTCTTTATCAATTGTAGAGTTTGATGCTATTGTATTCTTCTTACTGTCACTATACATGTTAGAGTCTCACCTAGATTACCTACTCCTCCTTTCTAATCTACCTCACTCGATCATCTCATTTGTATAATTCAAGTTATATTTTTAGTCATGTATAGCGCGATGTAGCATGCAGTACACACGTAATCATTGCATTTAAACCCATACACCTACAATGTGTAATTGATATTTTACACTAAGGTTATATATGTCAACTTATTATTTTTCTTTTTTATATATAGATTATAGTAAGGTTAATGATCATATCACTTTCGGTAGTTAATATCGTCTCACCTATGATTTATTTTCTATATATATCAACCAATTGTTTCTCTTTTTTATGCATAATTATAGCAAAGTTGATGACAATAACCTTCATCATGTCACTTTTGGTTAATTAATAACATTTGACCTAGGATTTCTTTCTTATTTGAAATTTCTATATCTTATGTTGATTTATTTGGTTTCTTTGTGAACAAAATTATATGTTTTTCTTGTTTAAGGTTTTCAACTTTTTATGAATAGCATATATTTTAGGAAGTGAATACAGTTATCAAACTCTTATCATATTAAAATGAAATTTAAAAAGCCTTTTCTTATTCATTTAAATCATATTTTAGATTAAATGCGTTATATGATTTTATACTAAAATTTTAGTTTGTATTTCGTTGTCAAATAAATGTGGTTTGAAATTGGTATTATTGGATATGATAGAGTACTCGAAGATATGGGTTTGATTTAAAATGTTTAGTTATTTTTTTTTATTTATTGGTTAATTTGTATATATTTTTTGTAATCTATGTTAAAAGCTTAACATCTTTTTCTGTTTTTTTTTTTTTATATGTTGTTGTCAATTACTCATTCTTTTAATGTATTATGTCATTTTAAATTTGATTAATATTTATATATATATTATTGAAAGAAATTAGGGAAGTTTGGTGTCTTTAGTGTAAATAATATTTTTTAATAATAAATTTACAACATTACCCTTTGCTATCATTAAATAATTTATCCAACAATTGTTATACGTTTTATTTTCTTTATATGAAAAATCATTGACATAAGATATGGTCAAATGCTATTAAATTTTTTTTTAAGAAACTAAAACTAAAACAACTCCTTCCACATTTTTATTGTGGTGTCATTATATTCACCATATAGTATGTTTTAATTACCATTAGTACAAATTCCTATCGATAATTCAAATTTTAACTCATTAGTTTACGGTGTGAATTATATACGTCATTAATAATATGTTTCAATTCCAATTAATAATTAAAATTTAAATTAAATTAAATTATAAGCCTTCCTCATCTCTCTCATAATATTCATCCTCTCCTTAATTCAAGCACTTTCTATATTTCATCAAAGTTAAGCCTTAATGTCTGTTTGCACGTATTGTGAAGAGAGTCACTCATATATTACATCTTTATTTTTTGGTTAACCATATCTCATTATAATGGTTTGATAAAGATCTTGAGATAGATATGTAGTGATAAGGGTGGCATGGTGGTTTAACCTTGCCTTTTTTATTTTTAACTTTTTCTGTTTATGTTTTCTCTTTCAGTATATTTACATATATAGTATGAGATAATGACTTTTATTTTTCTTTTCAAATTATCTAGGTGAAGTTTTTTGTTTTTAGGTAAAAATGAGTGGATGCTTCAATAAGCCAAAAGAAGTTGATTATAACATCTTATTTTTTTTTATAATAGTATTTTTCCAAACAATCCAAGTCAAGATAAGGATTCTAGATATATTTATTACTTTAGTATAGTCAAGATGGAATTTGTTAATGCTTATATATATAATTACGAAAGCTTATAATATTTTATTAGTAATCTTTTCTGCTAATCTTTTACTAACTCTTAGCATGCCCACAATGCATGTGCATACAATAAATAACATTAATAAGTAGAAAATGAAAACTTGAATTTGTATTAGTAATTAACTGTTAGTACGAACCAAGGATATTAGAAACAATAGCGAGTGATGATTTTCTTATTGGCATATAGAGAAGATGATAATTTCATAAAGCTAAAAGTAAATATGTTTGTGAATTGTTACACATTAGCACGTACTTACTATATATTAATGTTTATATTAATGTGTATATGCTATAGTTTAATCCTACATATATAAATTCAAGTTATCATTTTCCATAAACTAAAGTTATCAATTGTATGTACACACATCTCAAGTGCATTAATCTCTAGTAGTTTATAATTAAAAATCAATTTATTTTGGAGAAGCAATGACTAGAAGTAGGAGAACATGTCTATTTTGGAAATAATTTCCTTTGTTTTTAATGGATACTATAAACAAAGACTCATAGGACTTTAATAATATGTTTGTTTCATTTATAGGGAGGGATAAACCGCTAATTTTGTTCTAAGCTTCAGTGATGGATTTTGGTTATCTATATATATAATGCATTATCTTTACTGAAGGAAAAATCAGTTTATTTTTATAGTGAATATACCTTTCTATTATTTATATCAATTAATTAATTATTAATGAGGATCAACAATAAATGTACCATTATATTGCTATTATCACTAAACATTTGAATTTTATTTTTTTAATTAATTAATTAATTTTTAATATATTAATTGGTTTTAATTAATAATTATAATTTAAACCATATTACTAAAGAAGTTAATCCTTAGTAAATATATATATATATATGTCTATATTTATAAATATATACACACACAATTCTATAAAGTGAATGAAGAGTATTTTTGTACTTTTTCTTTTATTATCTATGATATTATCGAGGACCAAAAATTAAAAAAGTTAACCCCTAGTAATAGATATTCATAGGGAAAAGTACACTTTTTATCCCCAATATTTATTTATTTTTCTATTTGAGTTCTGATTTTTTTTTTCCTTCTAGTTAAGTCTTCAATATTTTCAAGACTTTATAAAAATAAGACTTCAATTAAATCCACCAAGTTTTATGTCTATCTAGATTGTGTATAGCTTCTAATTGGCCTGAAAAGTAATTCGTTAGGGTGGCTGGGGTTAACATAAACTTTTTCCAACCAAGTTGTCTTATTTTCAATTATTGTTTATATATTTTCTTTATTCTTAATCATGTTATTTAATTAAAATCTTTAGCATTACTTTTTCATTATGTTATGTATTTAAACATATTTTGTATACAATTATTACAAACCAATTTCAGGTTCGTAATATAAATGTTACATTATCTTTTCCACTTTTAAGTTTCATTATTATTCCCATGTTTTTTTTTTCCAAATGAATATTATTTTGTCGACAAAAAAAAAAGGGAATATTATTTTAAAAGCAAACTTCCAAGATTACATACTTGAGACTAGTGGTCTTGGTCCACAGTCAATTAAAAGAAAATCTTTTTAAAGGGAATAGGAGATCAAGATTTCTAAAGTCTCAGTACATCCCATTTTTAGCCTGAAATACTGTAATACGCATTAGTTATTCCCATGTTAAACAAACAGAATTAAACTTACTACATCCGGATTATGTGTGAATAAATTCTAAAACACGACATAGAAAGATTGGGATAAAGACCTATATGTTTCACCAGCAAATAATACAATATTTCTTAAACTACTTGCGCTCATCATCTAATATTACGAAACACTTGATAGGCATGCTCACAAGTCTTTATCCGTATTCCCCCACTTTTACCGTTGGCTCTTACGTGATATTGAAACACAACACTACGAATAAAGTCGCAACAATTAGAACTTTTACATACATCCCACCAACTTACTGAGGTATCATACATTTAAAACATACAATAATTATCATAAGTAGCTTATACTATCATATTTACACTACCTGGTTGATTTCGTAAATCAAAATGCATTACTTCATCGGGCATAAAATATTTTTAGCAGTGCATCGTCATCGCGTCCTACTGCCTTGGGTCTTTAACCACATTATGATCAAGTTCACAACTAGCTAACAAGATTCTAAAAATGTCCCCAGACGGCTGCATACCAATCAAGTAAGCTAGAACCAATTCTTTTCTAGAAAACATACATTTATGTGTCATATACTAAGGACGACAATGTGAAATGCAATTGTTATATGTATTAAACCCAAACTGGTTCAAAGGAGGGGAATATTTAGTTTTTCTTTTCTGAGGCAATGATTATTCTTTTATACTATAACGTCAATGGGAAAAGCAGTGTGTATACAACTAGAAGGGCTGTTATGTGGTCGAATAATGACTGTTTTGATAGAAGTAGCTGTATCCCACGATGCTTCGTGACTAATTGGCAAGGTAGTCCTCATCATTGAAAAGGTGTAGGGTATGTAGTATGGAGAAAGCAGGGATAGATATGTATATAATAATGGGTATGCAATTTATCTGAAATTCATGTTCCGTATGATTTTGCTGAGGACGATTAGGATCCAGATATATCAATCATCTAGAGCAGAGACCCTATTTGAGCCAATCCGCTAGTATCACCCTATACAAAGAGGAAAAATTATACAGAAAGAGATACACTTGGGGATGAAGTCAAATAATAGATCAACATACGTAATCGGTTCTATTTTTTTTTTTTTTTTAAAGTTTTGGCCCTTCATTCTTTTCTTTTGATATGTATATGATATTGGAGTAATTTGACACATGTTCTATGTGATCTTTCCTACGATGATATGGGTCCAGATATATTAATCTTCTAGGGTAGAGATCCTATTTGAGCCAATTTGTGAGAATTATAATATATAGAGATATATAATCTATAATTATGTACAGTTAATAAGCTATTTTAGGCATGACCCTAAGCCAAGTTTGAGCAAAGAATGAAGCCCATTAGCAAGTAAAGACCAGATCTCCTTACCTCAGCTCGAGCATCCTAAGGACTTATCCTTTGCGTGTTCGGCCATCCTAAGCATTCCATGGTCCCTCAAGCACTTCGCCTCTATGCAAGTCGCCCCACGTTTGGCTCACCACTTACTTGGTCACCCTAAGCTCTATGGATTTTCTCTAACCTCTAGGTGTATGTTCGCCTCACTAAGAATGCCCGCTCCCTAATAGACATACTGTAGAAGTTCAGCACATGGCTTGTACATCGATTAACACTCCCTCCTTCGGAGCTTTTTGCCTTTGACTCCTTCTCTCCTTATTAATTGCCCTCCTAACATTCGTAGTATGGCTAGGAAACTTGAATGCCTTAAGAATGTCAGCATCCTAAGTTTTAAAAGTGACTGCCAGCGTATTCATGGCTAATCAGCTTACAAAGCCATTTTGTTACCCTTGCTGCACATGTCCCTTATGGGTAGTGTGTACAGACGAACCCTAAGTTAACATGCATATTTAGTAAGTAAACTTAGGAGACAAAGGTAAGGGGGTTCTCTTTCTCTAGATATCTATCTCTCTTATGACTCACAAAATAACTCATATACACATAATTGACTGAACACCTCTTCTCTCTTCCTAAAAGAGTGCTTAGAGCTCATAATCACTTGTGCACTTTATCCCACTTTACTTCCTTCTTGCTAACTTAAGCATCCAAGGTCCCTCATGGACTAAACCACTAGGGCTTCTTACGGGCAATCGGGAGTAAGGAGCGCGTTCAACATTCAAGCCCATAAGCGTCCTCTCTAATGCTCAAGCCCACTCACATCTTTCGTACCCAATTGATTCCCAACATCAACACATATAGTTATATATACAAACACAAAACCCATACTCCTACATATATGATGGACTAGAAAACATGTTCGGGTTGTGTATACCATAAATATTTGATGGAAAATTGTAGTGTTTGCTTGCGTATAAAAGTATGGTTAAAGAATATACATACACACGTGAATATATTTAGTTACATGTTTTCTCAACTCATCTTAAAAACTGATCCACCTTTTTTTTTTTTTTTATATCCTTAGTTTTCTATTCTTTAGATAGTTCTAATTAAAAGTGTCCAATTAATTAAACGATAATCTTAAAAGTATAGAGATGAATTAACTAATTGAATGTAAATATTTTGACTTTATATAAGATAAGAACACTAGTGGTGATGCACCTTGATAGGGACCAAATTCCTTAGCTTAGGCAAATATTTATAAGAACTTGTTACTTTCCCTTATTTCATATTATAAGATATTTTATGTTATTTTATTAGGCTTTATATTATTTTATTTAGGTTTTTGCAATTTAGTCCTTTTTTGAATAGCTATTCCTATTTTACCTAGGGATGTCAATATTGATTATAAATACACATTAACATATATTATTCAGTTAATGAATAAGAGATCATATAGAAACCTTAAAGAAACCTTCGATTTCTTTATTAATATATCAATTTTTTAAGAATCGTGGCATTCAAAATCTTTGTTGTTTGATTTAATTCATTGTGTTTTTACCTTATTGAATTGAATTACATAACACCCTTTTGTTATTCTAATTGTGGCATCAATTTAGCTTGTTAATTAAAACCAATAAAGGAAAACCCTAGTTTGATTACTTTAATTGTAGTGTCAATTTGGGCATTGGGAGGTCGACAGCTTCATCTTTGTTACAAGCTTAGCAGAAATAATGTTTATACAGCATCTACTATCTATAACAAGGGGGACAAGTTTTTCCATTCGCTAAGCAATGGGTTTCAAATAAGTTTCCTCTCCGATCATGGTCTTCCCTGAGCTCAATGCTCGATGCTCAGCTTCCCATTAAGGCTAAGAATTCACCCTTTTCCACCCTGCACTCAATAGTTTCCGCATTCTCCTAGGAGCTTTCACTTTTTGAATACTTGTCTCTCTAACTTTCAATTTAGGCATCGAATCTTTCTCCCTTTAGTACCATTACTTATTTTTTCAACCATTAAGTGAGGCAATATGGCTATAACCTTGGATTTTAAAAGTACTTTCCTTCTCAAGTCTTCCTTCTTAAAACTCTTTCCTCCGTAGTTTGTTGGGGTTTAGCTTTTGCTTAGTTGGAGTCTCTTTTATTGATCTTCTTGTTAAACTTCTTCTTTTCCTAAAAACTATCCGACTCGTAGGTTGTGGATGGCGAGTCGACTTCTGGTATCTCCTCTGTCATTTTCTTTCAATCTTAATAATTATTAGGTTAATGACATCATCCAATGAATTAAAAGTTTAGAGTTTGACCATGTCGGCTATGTCATCTCGAAGTCCACTCAAATACCTTGCAATTGTTTAGTCTTGTGGCTTTTACACCTCATAGCGAGTTATCAAAGTCTCAAACTCTTGAAAATACTCTTCAACATAATTCCATCCTTGCTTGAGGGGTTGGAGTTCATGGAGCATTTCTTGCTTACAATAGCTCGAGCTAAAGCCTTGGCTCATCAACTTTTTCATGAGCCTCTTAAAATAGATGGGTTCTCCTTCGTCAACTTGCTTGTCCCTTAACTTTTCCCACCATAGACTTATATACTCAACAAAAGACAAGGAAGCAAGTTGGACGTTGGTTTGGTTATCATACTCATAGCATTAGAGAATCTTCTATATTTAAGGTACCTAATCTAGGTATTCTTCAGGTCAACTACTTACACCATAGGTTAGAAGTTTAAGCTTAATATTCTCCTAACCTCGATTTTGGCAACTTTCGGCTCATATCTCCTTCTTTAAGCTCTTTGCTCTACCTCATAATCATCATTACCATTGTTTCCATACTCTTCTTATCATAGGTTAGAAGTTTAAGCTTAATATTCTCCAAACCTCAGTTTTGGCAACTCTTGGCCTTCATTCGACCTTAAAATCATCATTTCCATACTCTTCGTGGTTTCTTTGTGCTCATAGCTATCTCTTCTGCACTTATTAGAATCCATATTGCTTCTTTCATCCCACTCCTTCCTTCTTCACCTTAGCTAATTCTACTTCTACCTTAGATTAATCTAAATAGCTCTTGCAATGATTTTATGATGTTATGCAATTGATACTTAAGGTCCTTTACTCAATGTCTTAAACTTCCATAAGAATTGTCTCTATAATCATAAGTACTAACATTTGACATCTTGACTTGGTAAAATTTCTACACTTCTTTTAGGAATTTCATCAAACACATAGAATACTAACAACACTAGCACTCAAACTTGCACAAACTTCAAATCTACAGCTACACAAATTAAACTAACACTAGGAACAACCTTACTAACAACTCCAAAAGCTAAAGAAAATCAATACAATTAACTTAAACAACAGCACTGACAAAATCACAATGTAAAAAACCATACATGAATAGTAGCTAAGACCTACTAATCAATAGCAAACAAAATGCTAGAGATACATGGCTTACTATTAAACCATGAGGAACTGCAAATGGGTTTAGAAGTAATTTCATGAACATGCATGGAGTCTAAAGCTTTGATACCAAAAGATGATATGCCTCAAACTCGAAGGGTTTGGGATTGAAGTATGCATAACACAAACAAAGAAGAATAGCATCGTAATGTTTTAGGCTTTGGGTTTTTAGTGTATAAAATAGTAAAATAAATGGATATGGATGCAAATATGGCTAGATGTTACACACTAACATCAAACTCAAATTGGTTAGTGATTAAAATGGAGTTTGATATGTGTAAACACCAAACTAGCTCATAGGTTTCTAATAGAAAGTCGATGTTACTCATTACCTTAGCAAAAGAAGGTTTGCCATAATCTTACTAAAAGGATTGATACGAACGAAAACGAATAAAGAATAATTGTCAATAATTTATGAAGAAAGCAAGAGTCTCTCCATTCTCATAGGTTTCTAAGACAAATGTTGATAATATTGAAGGTTTCTTACAAAGTGTGTTTATTTATGCTAGTCTTAAAGCCCTAATAGCATTATTTTGAATATGTATAAGGCCTTAAGCACTAAAAGAGAGGCTCTTAAGGCCAAAACAGTAAATTCGAGTCTATGTACAAAACAGACAAAAGAAAATAATAGCTGGATCGTATGTAGTTGGAGCTTAGTTAAAGTTAGAGTTGGTGTCTTTAGGTGGGTTGGAGTTGGAGTTGGAACAATTGGACATTGACTTTGGAAAATAGGACGATAACTAATAGCATAAGTTTCTAGTGGCCTATTAATAGATTTGGTTTCCTAATTGAGCTTCTAACAGATCAACTACCAATCTTAAGAGCTCAAAATCAAAATGTCACACATAACTGATCTATAGAAGCATTGGTACAACAGTTGGTCGAATCGAATGAACATAGCTCATTTGGTTGATGTTTGGACCTCTGTCTTCAGCTCTGTAGACCTACCTTCTTCCTTAAGTTAGGCTTTGCCAAATAGCTCTTTGTACGTAATGGAGTTCAACCTATGAGAGAAGGAGCTCGAAATTTGATTCCTATCATAGATAATGGTAGACAATTCATTACCAAGTGTTGGTGACTTAATCCATCAACTTTTCCTTTTTCTTTTTCACTTTTTCATTTGTATTGCTAGTTGAGTAATCAATCATAGTGGTGGCTTATCACCACTTATGTGTTAGCTAACCCATGAAGGTCAAGATTGCTACCTTAATTAGCTACACAATTTGCAATTATAGCCTTTGGGTACTTATGATATCCCATGCTAAGTAAAATCTCACATAAATTGTAAGAGATTGATATTGATTTATAAAGATATAATAGTAAATACTTTATCAATATTAATTAGAAATTTTTGGATTAAGTGATTAAAAAAAGCTCATTAGTGTTTATTAAATTAATTATTTTTTACTTTTAGCCTAGGTCATTATAAATGGTATCGGAGTGGATCTTATATAATTACGTAGATGATTTTGGACCATTTGGACCAAATTTAAAGAAGAGATCTGATGCTTACAAAATGACCTATTAGTTGAGTGTGGCAGTAATATACCAAATTATACATCGAAAAGAGGGAAAGAATTGGAATAAATTATAAGGTTTCGCTATGAGGACATCATAGATTTAAAATATATTTGAAGGGAACAAGTTGTGACACCCCATATCAAGTGAAATCCCATGTGGATTTTGAGGGAAAATTGGTATTGATTTATAAGGTTACAATGATGAATATCTTATTGGCACTAATTAAAAACTTTTGAGTCAAGTGGTTGAATGAGACTATTAGTGTTTACTGATGTGATTATTTATTAATTTTAGTTTGGAGCATTAAATTACTTATCGTAAATCATTTTAATCTTGAATTCTTTTCAAAATCTTTTTCTTCTACTGATTAGAAAAAGGCAAAACTCAAGGACACTAAAATAAATTTAAGGCATCATAATTTCCATGTATTTCCAATAATGTTTCTGAAATGTGTAATTCATCTAGAAGTTGAAGACTACATAAAGGCTAGTATGAAGCCTAGCTAGTTGTTGTTAAAAGGAGGAGAAAATCTTGACTTTATCAGAAGAAAGAAAGTGTTGATTCGATAAATTCTGGCCATTGTGGGGAAATAGACATTCTGGTCAGGAAAATGCGTGACAATTCCAGCTAGCCACATTAGTGGTGATGCAAAAATCACAAGGCATAATTTGATGATCCTTATTCCAATGATGAGAAAAAAAAAAGGGATTCATATCCCACCCTTTTGCAATAAGGCAATCCTATAGATAGTGATTGGTCGAACTTCGAAGATCATCCCTGTTCTTTAAAGTAAACTTGGTTCAGTTGGACTTACCCGGAAGAGGTCCGCTCATGGCCAACCCTTAATTCGTTTCATGTATTTACAACAATTCGATTATCACTCACGTTTGAAAACCTTAATATTTGGAATAAATTACGGTAACACTCGCTAGAATGAGTGAAATTATTGGGACAATGAGAGTTTTCAAAGATGCACTTATGCCTTTAAAATAATGTTGGTATTATGTGATAACTTCTTCAATTGCAGCATCAAGGGAGTTTCTTATATTAATATACACAATTATAATTGTTTGTTAAGCCAATTCATCGCCTACTTTAATTTGTATTGTCTGTTCAAATATCAAATGAATTGATGAACCAATATCTACAAAGAATTGCAAGTGTATATTAATATATAAAACTGGCTAAGTACTACACAGAAGGAGAATTTTGTGATGTTAACATTTTCATGACACATTATGCCATTTGAAAAGTTGGGTATCACCATAAATTTAATAGTCTCTTAGTGTGTCAAGTATACGTACGGAGACTGGGATGTGATATGAGAGCCCATTTTATATTCTAGATGTTACCAAGAGATGTAACGTAAATTATAGCCACAAACCTTAAAGGCTATTAAAATTATAGAAAAAGATATAATGTGAAATGTCATATCAATAAACTTAAGGTAAATTATAGCCATACTCCCTAAAACTACTGAAATTACAAAAAGCCCCTAAATTTTTAAAATATTACACTTATACCTTTTGAAAAATATTATTATCAAAAAAGGTTTCCAAGTCAGTTCTATATAGAACTATATGATTATAACCATCTCTTGTAGTCGCTTAATTACTTGGCCCATTAAATATTAACTAAGCTAAAAAAAATCCTCAAATCAGATGATAAATCAATCTAAAAGAAATAATTTTAAGGGTATATCACTAAATTAGTATCACATTAGGGGAAAAATTCTCTTAATATCAAACACTTTTTATGAGATGAATTGGCAATTCTAGAACTTTATAGTTGTTTTATAATTTAGATAGTTTTTAAGGTATCATTATAATTCTCCATAAAATTAATGTTTATTTAAATACTAAAGTCATTCCTACCCAAAAATCATAATATCCAATCATAAATATAACATTGATAAATTACATCCCCAAGTGTTAGGAAAGCAAAGATTGCTAACTTCAATATTGAAATATGAGATGCCGATTGGTTTGTTAAAACTAAATATGTTTGGCTGTTTGCTATAGTATGTGCTTAGTATTAGGAAAAAAAGATTTAATGATATTAACACGTAATGTGTATCTTAAAAATGAATAAATGTATTTATATGTCGTTTATCCATTTAAGTAATGTATTAGTATTATTAAATCTTTTCTTGACATTACCACATCACTTGTTAGGCTTGTCTAACTGTTTTATCATATTTAATTATTTATCAAATATATTTGCATTAAATACAAACATTTTATACCGTGAACACTATATATCTAATTTACACATAGTAGTAAAACAAGGCATTGCCAAGACTTACGTTACCCTTTCATAAGAATAGTATAAACACGTATCTCCCCTTCCCATAACATCCAAAGGAGGGAGGAACAAAAAATAGATAAAAGGGCAAGGCATCCTAAAGATTTAAAATGACATACACAAACTACATATCGTCATATAGTTTCGTCTAAAGAGATCATTCCTTGTACCCATTACTGTGGGAATCAGTTCTGAAAATTTACATCTATAGCGAGTCATCAAATTCATCCCACTGTCATCATCCATCAACATCATGAATGGACAGAGTGGAGCACCTTGAACAGCCAATGACAACCCTTTTTTCCCAAATTTTTCTTGCAACCAATTATTATAGTTTAGTTATTCTTCTGCAGTGGTTCATATTGGTGTCCATACTGGCTAATTTGTGGACTATTCGGCTATATATTCCTCCAAATCCACTAGGTTTTAATCCTTCCAAGTGGACAAAACATTTGTGTTACTAAGACTATTGTGTAAAAATCATACGACAATACTGAATGTTTTCCTGACATAATGAGTCCTATCCGCCACTAAAATTTTATTTGGACCAATTCTATCCGTGAAGTTTGGCCAACCAGACAATCTCACCACTTCTATTCAATTTTAGACAATGGCTTCGCAATTAAAATATTAACATGACTCCAACAACCATTTTATCACACAATTTTTCACTTCCAGGGGCGCAGAGAAAAGGAGGCAGATAAAAGGATTTATAGATTATCTATTTCTTGAAGCGATTCCTTTGCCCCTAGAAGTGAAAATTCGTATGGTAAGATGATAGAATAAATGAATCTTAGTAAAAAATGGATCAAATTAGCAACGGACAGGCGTGGAGCGATTTTAGCTACACTAGAAGTTTTTTTTTTTTTTTTTCTGTGTTTTTATATATCTAATCCTTGGATAAAAGTTTGAGTTTTACAGGTGTTAATTATTGGAAAAAAAAAAAAGTTCACCCCTACTCCAATCCTCTTAGAGCTCATACTTCCCTTACACCAAACTCCTCAATATTGTCTCCAGCTTTCCCATCAACTTCTTCCAACTCTACTAGCCTTCGAACTCCCTTATCTCGCCTAACTCCACCATCTCCGTTATTCCAAATTGGGTTTACTCTTTCCTCATCTTCAAACATATTTTGCCGAGCTCTGTTTTCATACATTTTATCTCTACTCAGATTAGCTTGCCTACCTTCTTGGAAAACATTAACGGGTTGGTTCTCTATTAATCTTTGCATGGTGATAGCCGAATTAGCAACCACTGTGGTTAATTCTTGTATCTGCTCATCTGAAAACCTGGTGGTTTGCCTGGCATTATTTTCGGTCCTAGGAGCATCACTTTCATAATCTTTTACATCCCTACATATACTTAGATTTGACAGTTCTACTATTGCTTCAACCAAGACCATTACAAATGTGGCACACAAACACTAGGTACTCCAAAATTCTCACAAACGCATTAAGAACTTACAAGACACCAACAACTCTTGTCATTAACAAGCTTGAACACTTACAAGAACAATAGGAAACACGTTACTCAAACAATAAACATATTCTCAACACCGACAACTCATGAACATGAAAAAACAACAACATGCACTCAAATACACTTCCTTCTTTACCAAAAGATGATGTATTAGAACATCAATCATGGGACCGAAGACGATCGGTGAGTCCCTCCACATATGAGAAAGAAGGATAAGGGTTTATGTAGTGTTTTAGCTAATATGACCTAAACCTTGCATTGATGTTATGCACAACGTAGAAATCTAGGGTTACTTGTCACAGCCTTCCTACATGTTGATAAGAATAAGGTATTTGAGAGGAAAAAAAAAACTCACAAATGAATTAAAGTGGCATTAGTATTTAATGACGATGATTTGGCTATTATAAAAAAAAGACTATTTATAGTAAGTTCTTAAGTTAAATGATAACATAGGAAAAAATAAAAATAATACAATCCAAATAAAAAGAATATTCTAGATATGTATGCATTGTTAGGTGTCAGAAGACATGCATTGAGGTGAGATAAGTAGGCACTACAGCAATAAAGAATAAAAAAAAAAAATGGTTCTTGGTTGAGTTGATTGGTGAAGTGGACTCAACAAGCAGTAGGTTAATAGAATAGGATGGTTGAAATAGCTTAGATTAGGTTGGCATAGTTGGCTTAGGTCGATTGTGGTGAGAATAATTTAGAGAGGTTGGAATTAGGTTAGAGGTTGGCTCAGCAGTGAGTGGGATGGACGGTTGGGAGTGCTCTAGAAAATGACTAAAGACTTAGAAGAGGAAGAAAACCTTGTCTTGTGCTAATTGCTAGGTTAAGATTCTTCACATAAGGTTTTGGAGTCTATGTGCTTGAATCTAGTCATAGGATGGAGGATTTGTTTCTCATCAGCTATTGAGATCAAATGCTGTTTCTCTTTGATCACTCTTTATCTCATCCTATTTGAAGTATTATCGAAGTTGCAACATTTAAGCATGTTACGTATGCTATACGCACATGACATTCACTTGATGAATCCTTACATCTATAAAAATAGTTGAAGTTAGGATGGTAGATGTAGGCATCCACCCCAAAGTATATATTAAATATATTTATATTGTCATAATATTTGGATTGAAAATAATTTAAATTTTATATTTTAATTTGTTTTGGTACTTTTCATCTAGTACATAATTGAAAAGAACTATTAGTTCTTGATATATATGGTATAATATATGTTAATAGGAGATTTTTGCCCAAGGCCCAACAAGTTGGAACAACCTCTTAAAGGCATAAGCCGAGCTGTTTCTAACTTATCCAACCTATTTGGTTTGACCGATCCTAGTCCATACATGAGGACTACAAGATAAACACCTTGGAGAAGTTCAAAACTAGCAGAGCCATGAGTGAACTTCTAGAATAAAGCTCAAATTGGAAAAAGAGCTCCAAATAGTTTGGAACCAATGATACAAAGGTCTAATGATTAAGGCCAATGTTAGTTAACCTTAACTTACATGTTTAAATATTTAAATAATGACAAAAGGTGTAGATAGTTCAGCAATTATTGCTTTAAGTAACCATCTGCTATCTCACTTCCTCAAATTCATGACATGGTTTAGGCAATTAATTATGCACGTAGAGGCAGTTCAAATGCCATGCTCAAATGGTTGAGAAATCTCGCCTATAAATAGCTAACCAAGTTCCACTTTTAACTCTCTTTACCTCTTTGTAATTTACACATACCTTACTTAAATACTTTAAACACTTTCTTCTAACTAACTTAAGCATTAGAGTAATTATATCAGATATCCCCAACACTTCCTTAACCTCATGTTCACTCTTTTGCAATTCCGAGTCCAGTACAAAGATTTAACAACAACATTATCTATCAATCTCTCTCTCTCTATCTATATATATCTATCTAACATTAATTTTTAACGTTCAATATTTGATATCGTATATATTATATATTGTCCTTATAAAAGATTAGCGCCATAAATTCTTGGATAAATAAGATAATTTTACTAGTACAAGAGATACTGCTGTTATCATTTTACCATTGCACATAATATAGTGCTATATTTTTTGACAAGAATTGCTTGTTTATCTACTGGATACTAATTAATGTAATGAAATGAACAATTGTTATCTGATTAGGCTACCGTAACAATTTTTATACAGCACTTAAAAAAAAAGATGTTTGTCCTTAATTGATTCACTGCTATTCAAAGGGTTGAGCATTAGAGCATAGCTAAAGTCTTAGACCTTAGAATGGGAAGCAATCTAAGTTTTAGAGCATTTTTCATTGGACTATCAATACAGGCATAAGAATTCGTGATAACAATATTGTCTTATTGAACATGAAGATTTTTATATTTGAGATTTTGTTATTTTAAGATGGATATATTTTAATATTTTTTAGCAAGTAAAACTTTCAATATATTTTATTTTAGGAGATTTATTAATAGCCGTTGAATTATATTTGTATCATATGGCCCATATTTATTTTATCTCTATATAAATAGTACTCTTTTTTAGGGTTTTGAATAATTGAATAATTGGTTATTGAATTGAATAATTTTTTTCTTTTTAAGAATGGAGTGATTTTTTCTTTTACCATAGTGTGGGGCTATCAAAACTTCATCGGTGATATGAGATTATCAAAGCACATTATTTCAATTTATTTACATTTATTTTATTCGCTTCAATACTATTGTAATTACGTATACCAATTTGTCTTGTCATTGGAAAGTAAGTATTAAAGAATCTTCATAATAAAATTTATTGAAGCTTTCGGATAGGAGTACATTAGCGAAGAGCATGGTTTCAACAAGGCCAACCAACATCAATTCTTGGAATCTTATAAATAATATAATATTGTTGGGAAGGCATAAATTACTTAGTTTCTTTATATCGTGACGAGTTGCATCGAAAGGCTAATTGAGTTTAAGCTTTGATTACCTGATTGATTCTTTGTCGTGAATAAAGCACGATTCCGACTGTTGAAGCATCTACAATAACGTCTGGAAGGGACTTGATTTTCTTTGTTGATTGGCCAATAAATTATTTAATTACAAGACTTGCAATTATAAAATGCAAGGAGGATAATGAGAATAAAGTCAAGAAAAAACGGACTCGAATTATTCCTATCTAGGTTTTCTTATTTCCCTTAGAATATTTGATATTCTTTGTTATAATTTTTATTTAATTTAATTTTTTAATTTATTTTCCGCATCCTTACATTATTCCTTTCTTTCAAAATTAAATGGTCCTGCACGAATCTTATCCGACAACTTCTCTATCATCTATATCTATGTCTTCCATGTATGGCTGAGTTCGATTTGCTCATCGAAGTTCAAGAGGATACGGTGATGATGCATTTATTCTGCTTTCTTGATTTGTCTAGCTAGCTATTACTAGATGCTATAATCCTAATCCATGTTAAAGTAGAAAACATATGTTGCAATCCCTAGCGGTCTATTTGATTGAGACTACACCAAATCCGTCATATGCATCTATTTTATGATTAAATTACACTGGATAATATGGGACACAATAAGATGTAGATCAAGCGTGTTGTATGCAAAAATATATGTATCCTCTATTAAATTTTTAATGTAGAGGAAAATATGTATGCAACTCCTTTTTCCATGCGTGAAATCTACTATTAGAAAATTAATGGAAAATGTATCTAAAATTATGTACATTCGATTGTATCAATTCTCTCTATTTGCTAGGCTAATATATAAATAGTGTTAATACATTTCTATGATCTAACGCCATTACGATTTATGTATAATTCAGAAAATCCTATTTAATGGTTAAGAGTCATATTGGGGAAAATATTTTAATTATTAATAAGAAAATCAAATTACAATGGCGTATTTTAGTTTAATTTTATATAAAATCAATATCAGTTTTCATGAAATGTTGAAATAATACCGCATTCAAATATGCTGAGTAACAGCTTTACTTTCTCTTTATCTGTTACTTTTGAAGCTTTCAGTGCCTTTAGGAAATAATAGAACTAATGTATGTAAAATTAGCCAAACTAACATGTCCACGTGAAAATGCATTCTAATTAATTGAGCTATCAATATGGCTTGAAAACAATCGTCCTTCGTACGTTGACATCCAATAATTGGAATCGTTATAGGTATCTATCTTGGATCACTCCGGTTAGATGGGTTGTTTCACAAGGGATTGTCTTGATACCTTCTAGTGACTCTCTTACGCTTTGGAAGGTTCATGCTTTCAATAATTATCAAATTCAATTTTTGCTATAAGAAGGTATTTCAATAAGGGAAAAGTATATTTTTAATCTTCAATTTGTTCTTGCTTTTCCATTGTAGTAATCAATTTTTTTTTTCTTTTATTTGAATTCTTAACCTTTTTAAAACCTTAAAAAAAAATACCTTTTACTAAATCTATTAATTTTTTCTTCTATCTTAAGCTTACGTTAGCTTTTGATTGGCTTTAATTTGAGGTAGTAGGGCCGAGACGATGGTGTTTGCATAATTTTTTTCCAATCGTTTCTTTTCTTACTCTTGATTTTTAAAATTTTTTAAAATATTTTTATGATGTTATTTGATTAGATTATATAATTTTATTTTTATTATATTAAGTAATTAAATGTATTTAATATTATTAGTTTATTGATGTCAATTACTGTGCACTAATTTGAAGTTGATGGATAAGTGAAAAATTTAACAGATCCAGTATAAGTCTTATATTTCTAAGTTTTTTGAAGCATGAAGATTCGAATAGAGAAAAAGAAAATTTTTGTAAACTCTAGTAGAAAAGTGTAAAAATGTTTAGGTTTAAAATTTACCTTTCCCCATCAATAATCATAATGAATAGCCAAGAAATAAAAATAATGAATAAGGAATATCCTTCCCTCCTAGCATTCCAAGTGCAGATGGGGATTTGAAGGAAATGCTTCCAATGGGAGTATGGCACGAGTAAGGTCTACACTCTATAGTGGGATGAAAGGCGTGGAGGTCACGTGACAATAGGGAAACTTTGTTGCTGGATACCGATAGGTGTGGATAGAGAAGGAAATAAATTGAAGGGCTACTGTGAGTGGGCGTCCCGCCATAAGGAGGCCTTTGACAAGTACTGATTGATTCACCCGCTTTGACGTCTGTTGGCAGAGAGACAGAGACCACTCAGTCCAACTTATTGGCCGGTTGTAACAAGTTCATTTTCCCTCTTTCCTTCACTGACTGTGTTAAATAGAGTAGAGGAAAAAGAGAGAAACAACAAAATGTTCAATTTCTGGTGACTCTATCGAAGTTATAACATATAACATAGCGTTTTTACATATAGTTTTTATTATGTAAATGTTTCTATCTTCTACATGCTGTATTTAATAAAAGTTATTATCGAAAATAAGTGGTCGAAAGCTTTACTACCTTTTACTTGTTTGTACAAGTGAGTGAGAGAGAGAGAGACAGAGAAAGTAGAAAACGAGAGTTAGTAGGAGTACTCGCTATACCAGTCCCCACACACTCTCATGGTTCGTTCACTGTTAGGCCTTGGTGGGGCATCTCTCTGATAGTGCCCTATTATCAGATTCCATTTTATCATGCTGCTTTTTTCGTAAATGGTTATTTTATTTTTCCTTACAATTTCATACAGAAACCTTTGACAAAGGCTGTGTTGCATTTTAGTTATAGGAGCAGAGCTTTTAGAAAAATAGTGGTAGTTCCATCTATAATAATTAGTGATTACTAACTAGTATTCTAGAAGTGTGTACAAGCATCTGTACCTTGGGCATAGAGTTTATTTATTTTTTTAAAAAGAAAACAAATGTGGTACATATCAATTTTGGTTTGATCTTCCTTCTAAACCAAACTGAGTTATAAAAATATAATTCAATTTTTTATAGTTTTGAATAAGATCGTACAGTTCAAATTAGGAAATTTTTTTCAAATCGTAAATTTTGGTTTGATTTGCTTTAATTTACGAATTGAATCATGTCTTTCAATTTAGAAAAGTACATGTGTAACTTATAATCTCATATAAAAAGTATTGAATTTATTTTATAATAATAACTAATAGCTTTTGATATATAATAGAGATTTATGAAATTAATATTCATGTGACTAAAAAATTTTAAATATTTACCAATAGCTAATTTTAAATATAAAAGTATAGTATAAATTTTAAGTCAAACTATATACATAATCTTTACATCATGGTAATTAAAAGTTCAATATATGTATATTTAAATAAATCTAAATTAAAAATACTTTAAAATGTTATTTTATTATAAAAGAAATTCTTTAGTTGTAAGTAAAATATTATCATGTTTTTTATAGAACGATTTAATTCGATTTATCCTTTTAAATCAATCATAAATGTTTATTTTGTTTTAGATTAAAGATTTTTTAAATCAAATTATAAGAAAAATCATATTTTCAATTTAGTTCGGTTTGATTTACAGATTAGTTTAGTTCGATCGGTTTTTTCACCCATTCAATGAAAAAAAAAAAAGAAGGTTTAAGGTAAATCCAAATATTTTACTTGACACTGAAAAGTAGCTCAATTTGTTTGATTTAATATATGTATTATCAAATTTGATCTCATATTATTACAGCTTTTCTATGTGACTTTAAAATAATTTTCATCTTGATTTTTGCTATGCAGTTGGTAAGAAGAGGTGCCCGAAACGGATGTCAAAAGGGGCGTTACAAGTGGGTTTATATTCAATAGGCGTCAAAAGTACTGTTATTCTAATTAAAACAGTAGTAAATTATAAATTCATCCCTATATACTCTCAATGCGTGCTTAGATCTTATCTCCAAAATTAAGTATTGAAACTCATATGTCTTTCAAAACACAGAAAAAAAAAAAACAAAAAACAACTCTTTAATTTCTAGAAAATTTTCTTTTTAATTCCCAGTATGACAATTTTTACCTTTGAAGTAAAACACTGATCAAGTGGGTAAAATTCATTGTTTCCTTTATTATAGGACTAGACTGTACGTACTGTGTGACATCCTCCCGTAGAACCTAGACTGTTAGATTTATAGATTCATATCTAAAAGGTTTAAAACATACAAGGATTCATACGGCGGGATTTTGTCGTTTTTCCTTTCGTCACTTTGGTTTGGTAGTACTGTACCATCTCTTAGGAAAGAAAAAGAGGGGATAAATATTATAAAGGTGTCTCAATTTTCATTTTTAAATAATTTAGTATTTATACTTTATATTTGTACAATTTAATATATGTATCCTTTTGAAAGTTATAAAATAATGTTTCTATTAAATTGTAAACTTACAATTCAGTTTATGTTAATAGTGTCTTAAAGATACTATTTTGCAACTTTTAAAAAGTAAGTACAAACACTATATTACATAAATATAGTATAAACATTAAATTGTTAAATACAAAGATTGATATACTTATATAGCATTTATTAAAAAAAGAAAAGAAAAGAAAACCGTGTGTATATTGGTCCATCGAACACACCCATCAGGTAAAGTAATCGATACGTAGGGTGACCGCAAGTTGTCGGGTCGCCATCTACTTTGGGACATGGCCGACTAAAGTGCACTCACAGAGTAAATGCCCTTAGCTTAGAGGTCTAATAAAAAACGTAGGATGTTATCTCAAGTTATGTGTTCCATAGGTGGTACGTTCGCAACACCTTTACCAATAGCACGTACGTGAATAAGAGTACTCAAATCTTGACTAGACCACGCTATTTACCGTATGTGAACAGATAATCCCGATATAGATGATATTTATTTATGTTTTACTCGATCAAATAGGTATTGCATGAGATTCAAGATCAAATAATAATTTTTTAAAATCACTATTTTATAAAATAGTACATGGATATGATATCTTTATATCTTATACTATATCAGAGTCTATATTTTAGTATCTCTAGAGTATAAGTTTTAAGATATTTTATATTGACCTTATAAAATTTATTGAATAATATAATATATATTACTGAATAAAAAATCTTTATACTTTAACTAGTCAAGAAAACTAAATGAATAAAACTAATATTATATAACATATTTGGATGCATATTTTATAAAATGTACCATTTGTTGGCTAGATTAATTATGGTCTATTATGCCTACTATCTCTTGTACTTAGAATATAATGTATATGAGGAAGTAATCATCACGCACATACTCTTATTTTATTGTCCATTATAATTCAACAAGTAATTTTTTTTTTCCTCTTTTCATGCATGCACCCTCATGCATTTAAAATTTGATTATTTTCTTAATAAATTGTGCCATTTAACATTCCAAGTCCTATGTAACGCATAAAAAGTTTTTTTTTTCATCGATATAGAAAAAGAACAGAAAGTATAACCAAAATTTGCTTAAAAAAAAGTGCAAAATCAAAATTTACATAAAAATAAAAAAAATTTATAAATTTCATATGACACTCTGTATCATATAGGTTTTATAGAATATAAATTTCGAAATGGTTTTAGGGTATTGTAGAATAGTTTTAATTCCATAAATTTAAAAATTGATATCAATAACCATTTTATGCATTCACATGGACTAATACAATTAAAACCATTCATTTGATTATATTTTTCCTAAAGACGATAATTTTATACCATAAGGTGAGAACAAAGAGTATCTATCCTTCATCATGGTCATGCCTCCATGTGCGATCTCTTCTGTAAAGAAAAGGTAATACAAAAAAAAAAAAAAAAAAAGGAAAATGAACAAATAGAGATAAAAGAAACCAAGTAATGATGATGTTATATGGTTTGACATGAAATGACGTTGTTGGGGACATTGCAAAGTGAAAAATAATCAAGGATATTAGGGGATGCCATGGTGGGTCGTTAGGGTGAAGATGCAAGAGGGGTGAGGCCATGAGGGCGTGATAGACATATTAGCTCCTTCTGAGGTCTCCCCGACCTGGGTTGGAACCCAGTGAATAGACCCTAACAAAGGCTCTTGTAAGAAAAAGAAGGCAGTGTTTTTGTCTGATTGATCACACGTCTTTATCTCTGTGGGGTCCCACATATCTTAGTCGTGCTGTCCTCTGTCCACTGTGCTTAGATGCGTATTCCATCTCTCTATCATTGTGAGTCACTTTCAAGTACTCTGTAGGGTCCGGAAGCCTAGCATCGCAAGGACCTCCCCCACCAAAGTAGAGCTGTCCTACTTGTACCTACTACACCTTTCTCACTCCTGCATGGAACATGTGTACTTAAACTGTGATCTTGTCATAAGGTCTTTAATTCCTAATTAGCTTATTACTTTCCTTAAGACAAATTAGGAAAGCTTTCTTAGTCAAGGTATTGACCTTCGCCATAATTGTTTGGAATTTTTAAGGTTGGTTTTTGTATATTCCACAAAAGCTCTTTATCCAGAATCCTACTAATCATTATAGGTAAGCAAGCTTTGATTTTCTTTCATAAGATTGCAAAAGAAAAGGCATGGCTATGAGATTCAAACCCCAGTCCCTTTTTGAAAAAATAAAAATTGACAGTCTTATCCCTAAGAATGGCAACTTATTAAGAGGAAGGAAACACTTGGATCCTCCGTAGGAGAACATTAACCACGGGGAACCTGATTGGAACTGACTTTGATATATCTATATATATTATTTAATGGGGTAGGCTTTTGGCGTAGCACTTCAATTTATCACATTTGCCTAATTTTCCTAAAAGAAAGCAAGTTATTACGTTAAGTACCAATTCAATAACATCTTCAAAGTTTGAATTTTCCATGAGATAATGACAACTTAGATTTTCCAAGAAAATGAGAATAAATATTAAATGTTTAATCATGTAATTTTTCCTATCCCATTTTGAAGGCACTTATATCACTAATGCATCACTTTAACAAATTATGTGAGAACCTCTATTTCAGAGCAGTTATGAATATTACTAAAATATCACTTTTATATAGCTGCTCAAACGAGTTTAGTGGGCTAACACCCAACCCATAACAAGTTAGAATTAAACAACTTATCTCGCTTTGATTCATTTCATCCCAACACACCATGTCTGGCTATTGGTTTAAATGGACCAACATATTAATTTGAGTGGTATAGGGGTTTGATTTGTTAGACGGATCAACCCACAAATAAGCTTATTTCTTAAATAATTTAACGTAATATGTATTTTAATGTTTTTTTTTTAATAATAAGCAACTAAAAAGCAATTTTCTATTTTAGATATATTATTCATTAAATCTGTTTAATGAGTTATACCCACAACACAGCCTGCTCTATCCTATTTAGTCGTTTATGTTGGTTTACCCTCAACATGGCTTTTTTTTTTTTTTAATTTTTTTCCCCCTTGCTGGGGAGAACCATCACCGACATGGCTTTATCCAACCCATTCAAAAACAAAAATTAGTGAATTAAATAAGCCAACCAACTCATAATAGGCTTCAATCTAACTTATCGGTTTAATGAACTGCCCCATATAACCCATTCATTAAACAGAATTAAAAGATCAACTCTAGCCACTTTTTTTTCCCTTGTGTTAAATGAATTAACCCATTAAGGTCCAATTCATTTACAAACTCTACTTGTACATATCCATTAATCTCTTTTTATGCCTCTTTGTTCTGTTGTGATTCCCACCGCGCCCCACCTCCCATCCCTTCTCTCTCTGTTTTTTTAACCCCCCCACCTTTTCTTATAAGGATTGGTCTCCTTTTATTCAATGTGTTTGCCCATTGTACATTGTTATTTTTCCCTTTTTATTTTATTTTATTTTTTACATCCGTACCATGGTGCAGAATCAATTTGTTGAGAATAGAGTCTAATATAACAATTATATTTTGACGTGCACTTGGTCATTGGATGAAGTACCATGTGGTTTTGCTTACATGGAGTGTTGAGACAAAAATACGTGGAATCATTAATCTGAATATAATTCGAACAACTAGACTCAAGACTAAAGTCGAACCAGCGTCCGTTATCTAACCCAGACGGCATTTAGTATTTCAGGTAGGTAATCATTAGTTGCCCCCTGATTCTTATTACCTCACGATTTTACCATATCGACCAAAGGTTATATCCAGCTTTGGCCATTCAGTTCCTGCAATTCCAATCAGTCCCGTCAAAGTTCCGTTCATAAGTAAAGATAATCAAGTCAAAGGAATTAACAAGCTTCCAGTAACACTTCCTCAGATGTCCTGGTCAGGTAGCAGCACCAATCTGGCTAAGAGTTAGAGGGGGACCAGCACAGCCTTGCTCGTGTGCAGATCCAAAACCACTTTTGTATTTCAGCATTTGGGCCTAATGCATTACCAGCTTCCAGAACCCCATTGTGCTTACTGAACCATCCATGTCCAGAAAACTGACGGGACCATTGTTCCAGCACACACATTACAGTAGTTTAGATAACCACTATGTCACAAATTTCCATCTAATTACACAAACTAACAGCTCGACTCGGTTTCACACACTTTAATCACAAACTAACTAAGTTGTGATGAGGCTATTGTACTGATGCAAAGTAGGCATTCAACTTAGGTTAATTTTCATAAAATGATCATGAAGCTTATACTTGCTTTATACAACGATCAATTAATTGATTTTTCACATGGACTTGTAATGTTTATTGACATGGTGGCATGATGTTTTTGCTAGTGACTTTAACAGGTGTATGACAAAATAAGGGGTGGGGAGGAGGCAGAAAGAGAACTCAAACCTTTAGCTTCATAGGGCCAATGCCACCAGACCAAGGGTTCACTGTACCCACAGGTACATTTTTTACAGAAGTTAAGTTGAACCATGAATTTGCAGATGCAAACGTTTGATGACTTCATAAATAATATTGGTAACAAATATGACAGAAGAATAAAGCGGGGTTTACTATCCTAGAATCTTCACTTCATCACTGGAGCAAAGCATTACATTTAGAGTTGAATAATTAATAAAGCAATACAATGCACTTGATGACAATAAAATAATAATAAATGAAGAAGAAGAAGGAAGAAATTCTAACAGAATAGCAAATAGGTAACATAGGCAATGATGGATAGGATTGGCATATTAATTAGCAAGAAGCTAAGCTCCCTGCTAAAAATAAAATGATCAGAATTGCTTACTGACTCATCACAGAAGAAAATACAGCAAACTGCAATTATTGTTCCTCCCCACTTCTTTTACTCCAATTAAAAACTCAGGTATCACAATATAAACCAATATGTTAAGTACCATTAATTGCCTAAACTTAGTTGCTTGCTGATATTAAAAAAACTTAAGATGCTAGAGCTCCTTTTATCCCATGGTTAACCATCCCAGGAGAAGAAAACTCATTTTGAATAAAGGCTGACAAACCAGGAAGTGGTCCAAGGGCTGTACCATGTTTAAGAAAATAAGACAAAACCATAAAAATCATGGTCCAGGTAAGAACTTTAATATAGAGGTGCATCCAAACAAGTCCTCCTTCATTATTAACTGATTTCCATTCCAAGGTGGAGTAACAGTCAACAGCCAACTTCAATGACTTCTCCCTGTTCTATACTAGAACACGCAACAGGGAAAAGATAAAATAAAAACCAAATTCCAAGCTCAGTCAAAAAGTCTCTAAGAAATTATCAAGATCCAGTAGATAATTTCACTGGATCTCAAAAAACAAGAGATGAATGTGCAAAGACCATCCACAAGTTCATAAATATCATTAAACAAATTTGGGATATCAAGTATTCATGTAAGATAAGCTTGAAAGCCAAAATGCACACGCAATGTTTAGGAAAAGGGTCTTTGATATCTAATAATTTGGAGAATTAAAAAGTATTAGTCAATTATATCAAAAGTTAAAGAATGATGGACATGATTTATCCTTCTCAGGGTAGAATAATATACATGTTTAAAGAACTGAAACAACTTCAAAGTTTTCTTTTTCCTGCCATAAAACAAATTCCAAGATTAAAACCAAAAAAAAAAAAAAAAAGTAAGGGTAAAAAAATGGATTGTGAATGCTTCTTATTCTATCAAACAAGATATACAGATAGTATAATGCAGAACTAGGTCCTTGAACTGGGGGTCCCCAGTCCCCTACAACCATCTTCACATGCTTCAATTTGTTCAGACCACAGACATCCACCTACATAGTCTTTTGATACTTCAGAATATTTATTACATAATTGCTTTTGGAAATTTCGTAAAAACATAACTAGTCCATGAAATGTAGAAGCACACTGAAAAAGTATCCCATGCCCCAGCAAGCACCCACCATATACTTTAAATGGCCATCACAAGAAGCATACTTAACAAATGAAGCACGAAAATGTGTCCACCCATCATTCTACAAAATCAACTTTATTAGTTCCTTGTACAGACGCCCCATGTAGAAGCAATCACATAACATGCACACAATCATACTTCATAAGACTTGTTCTAGTAAAAAATTATGTGAAGCTGGAAGATCAATGTTTTAACCTCTACAAGAATTCCCAGAAATGGTACACAGAGGAACAAGCTATATCCCCAACCTAGTTTTCAAAGTGCATTGGACCATTTTTTCTGTGGGTTCCAGAAAGCCAATATATGTAATGCTACAGGGCAACACAAATTTGATGCGTGGTCAAACATAATATATGTTTAGAGATTTTTCCAATTTCAGCAGCCTCGTTTATTTCGGTCCTCCCATCTAAAGTAGAAAATACTATGTACATAAAAACAAAAGTTGCCAAAGTAGAGGCAATTTACTGTAGTTAACCTTTGATAATTCTTGAGGTAAGAGATATACTCTTAATCTGAGGGGCAAATGAAGAAATATGTTGGTGAAAAGTTAAATTTTAAGAGTTGAGACACTAAGACAATGTTTTGACTTCATAATACATATAAATACACATACACATATACATGTTTAATCTAATCTACTTGGCAAAAACTGTTTGTGCACTCTGCGAATTTCTAAATTAATATTGTTCTCCAAGCATTTGCCAATCTGAAATTTTAGACCCATTATGTGGGGTGAATTTATTTCTGGGAAGATAATTTTCAAACATAATCATAAGTGAGAAAAAAGAGGATCGCCAATTCAATTTCTATCCTCAAGGTTCTAAAAACATCTTCCTCAATTTTTTCTTTTTTGGCCGTTTTCCTCAATTCTTGTCAAAAGTGACAGTAAGCAACACCTCCTATAGGAGGATGCTATAACCACCTGTCAATCTAAATGTTGCCTGTGAGCACAATTACTACAGATGACAATTTCAATGATTTAAAACAATAAATTAGGACAAACCCTAAAAGAGTTCAGAACACATTTTCTGGACAGATATCAAGCCTAGCATCGATCTCCTTTACATGAACCATCATGGCTTGTCAAATAGCAACGTTGGTCTCACCATTAACAAGAATTTATACACACATTACAGCCATATGGATATAACAAAGAAACCAGAAAATAAAACGTGTTTTGGAGTCTAATTCTCTGATTGAACACCTAGAAAACCACAAACCAACCAATTAATTCTCAATCTTTATAGCAGCATAACTACTAGCAGAAAAGTTCGTACAAAAGTAAAAAGAAAACCAGGTTCGACTTCCCCGAAAAATAGAGTTGGAGAGCATGAATTAAAAGCAATCCTTAGATTCAATCAATATAATAGCTTGTATTGCTAATTCACCATCCTAAATGATGATAAAAAATTATAAATAGAGTATTTTCAACCTAAATATTCAACAGCATTGAAGCTCCATCAGCAAACATATCATAAAATCTCGACATGATTAACTCGTGTAAATTAAATAGAAGAAATTACAACGTAATTTAAGCAGGTAAAATGAGAAATTGAACAATGCAATGAAATAACCGACCTCATGAAACCTAGCATCCTCAGTATTCTCGGGAACCAAACAGATGCACGTAATCAAGAGAGAAAATATGATGCAATCGATACCCCTTTCATTTTTACTTGTGGTGTTTTCGGCCTACAAGTGAATACTCTTGAGGGGCCCATTCTGTCTAACGTATTGTCTGGGCCTAAACCGGTCCATGTAAAGTGGTTCTAAGACATAAGGCCCTCATGGGCAATGGGCATCCATTTATCTATCATTAACTACTTTTAGTAGCTATTCGTTTCCACTTTTACAAACTACTAGGAAAACCTTTGTGAGAAAAAATAAAATAAAAATAATATAATAAGAATATGATAGCATTATAATAGAAAAATAAAAAATTATATTTTTATGAAGTCAAATTAGTAAAAATAAAAAATAGAATAGATTTTTTAAAAGATAATAGATAATATAGATAATAGCCATATATATTTGCTAACTTCTACTATATAGTGGGTCATATTTGATAGTTATAGGTAGTTATTAAATCCCTTTTAACTTTAATAATATAGATAGTTTAATATATCTTTTCATTCTACTTGTTAATCGCTTTTATAAGGTTTATAGGGATGTCACATGTAACTTGAGCTATTCCAACATGGCTTTCTTTCTTTCCTTTCTCATCTACATTTGCATGTTCTCCATGTATTCCATAACTACCTTCTCCATTTATGCTATTCTAACTTCTAAGTAACTTACTTCTCTATGTAAAGGACGACCATGTTCTCTAGCTATTCTACCATGGAATTGCCTTATAGATTTCTCTATGTTTTAAGGCTACTCCCAACTGCAACACAGTGCTAAATGTATGTTGACCCATTTTTGACTACCTCCACCACTATCACCAAAAGCAAGTAAGCATGGATTTGTGTTGCAAATGACTAGAGTCTCTCTCTCTCTCTCTCTCTTAACTTTCTAATATCTTTCTCCTCCGTTTTGCTAGGGACTGCATGAACTCCATCTTTCAACGATGACTAACTGGCACTAGCTAACTTTGTTTGTACAACTCTGGCCTTGGTTGAGTTTAATCTTTATTATGTATGGTTTTTGTTGAATTTATTAAGCCACATGAAGTAATATTTATTTCTTTAGTTGTGTAAATTTTAGTATAGTGTTAATTAGCTGACATTGCATATTAAGTTTCTACATGTAAACAATGTACAAATTTGTTTCCTTAAAGGTGCTAGATTTTGACTTCAAACTTACCTGATTCAATGCTAAGATATTTTTACATTTCGATGATGAACTGTATAGCATCTATAATCACTCTTTATCTATCATAACCTCACTTATCATCAGGATTTCTAATTTCAATGATGATTTAGTACTCATCTCAACTTTCAAGAAAAATATTCTTTCTTCATTCATGATTTTAGGAAACTGTAAATGCTGATCAGATGAAGAATTGTACATTGCATGATCCATCTCCATGTTGCTACATGCATCCGTCTATTAAAGATCTTAAGTTCAAGTAATATATCCATATAAGTATATTGTTTTGCATTTGTTTAACGGAAAAAATAAAATGTTATTATTTAATAATGCGTATTACAATTACAATTATCATTAATACAATGCATGCCATTATGACTTTGATTGATAAATTAAGTAGGCTGTCATAATTTTTATTAGAGATTTATTTCGTTGTGAAAATTTGTTGATATGGAAAGTATAAATATATTAACTATGCTATGGTTATTTGAAGATTTTTTTTGTCCTCTTTTATGCTGTAAACAACCTTTATTTGAAAAACTTTAAAGGAAAAGTCAATCCTTATTTTTTGTCTATTAGAGGGAAATAAGATCAAAAGGTTAACAATTTTACACCTTAATACACAATAACTAAAAAAGAATGTAGATATTTATACTCATAAGTCATAATGCATAAAATTGTTTGCCTACATCAACATATTCATACTTATGTACATTGGTTTATAAACAATATTATCTACAATATTATGATTGATATATAAATTAGTGGTAGATTTTATGAGACTCTTACTTGCACAATTAGGTTCGGAAGTTGATTTTGGGTGTTCTAAAAGGTAACTTGATTATTTTAGGAACTTATGAGAGGCTTAGAAATATTAGTTGAGGAATTTCTATGAGCTCGAAAATTAAAAAATATATAATAAATATTAAAAATATAGCTAAAATAGAAGCAATTTACTACATTACTATATAAATGTTAGTAACGTGTAAGACGAGGTTCGATAATTATTGAGATAATAGACATAAATTATATTGATGTAATAAAGTATAAAATAACATGAAATATTATTTTGGAATGTTCGTATATATTAAATGTAATTTTACATATACAAACATATACTCATACTTATCTAAATTACCTAAAAATATACTAAAATTATATTAAATAATTAAGAAGACGATGAATAATTTAAAAGAAGAGGTGTAACAGTAAGAGAAAAGCCAACAATGGTGTAGCATAATCTGTAAAGGGTTAGTGTAATAAGGGGACAAGATTTAAAGACACTTAATATATGAAAGAAATAATTTATAGTTGGAATTTTCTTTTCTCATATATCCTTATTTCGAAGGAGTTTTGACATAATTATTAGTAAAAATATTAGTAACATATAATATATAGTTAAATTATATTAATTATTTGAGACTTATTTATATACATCTTATACGATATTTTACTTATCAGTATTAATTATTAAGAACACGTAGTTGATTCTAAAATATTCATCCTAAGCTATATCTAAATTTACGAAACTCTATGTTATAACAATTAGATCTGATAAACTTAATATTTCTAAGAAAGTTTTATATAAATAAGTTTAAATTGAAATATTAAAGTTAAACGATTATTTCGTTTAAATTTTCTCCTTGTTACGAGAGTTCAACTTAATTCCACGAACGTTATTATAAATTATAATTTCTTAAGTATGTTTCAAGTATAAAAATTTTCAATTAATTTCTTATTAATTTATATAATTATATATTTATGTCTAGATGTAATTTAGACATTCTCACACCTATGAATGTTTCCAATCAATCTAATGAAGAAGGGATATCTAGTCAATTAGGTTTATATTAATTTAATTATTTTTGCATCTTATCTCATGTTATTAATAATATTATTATACTTATTATTTTATTATCAAGATCCATATTCTTGTGGTTACTAGTAATATTATTATAAATTATTTTACACCTATTAACCTAACTTGTAAATATATTTTTTTATATAAAAAAATATATATTACTTAAAAGCTAGTAAGTCAGAGTCATGTGACATTACATATTATATATTTTTAGACTTTTAGGTTAATTTACAGGTATAATTATTATTTACACCGAGCATATTCATAAAAATACATATATACTTATATAGTAAATTATACTATATTATCTCGTTTTATAATTTAATTAACTTATCTTTAAGTTTTCGTCGTATTTTGAGCTCGATTTTAAGGGTTCCGAGCAATTTTGTATTATATTAAGTAATCATACTTTTAAAGGCAAAATTGAGATTTTGGATCACTATTTTCTCCAAAATCTAACTTCACTAAGTCACTTTAACTAACTTTTCTATCTTAGTTGTAAAATTTGAATTCAATCAGATAACTTTTCCTAAAAGGCCCTAAATTTAGGCTTGATTGTTCTAAATTCGATTTTAGGGTCTCAAATAGAATCAATTCTCACTATTTTAATTTTATTATTGATATTCTTATTATATTATAAACTTCCAAACGTATGGGAATTCCTTGATTAAGGTTATCAGGTTTCTCGTATGTTTCTAGCCTAATCAGTTTACTTTCTCGAATGTTCTAAATCAACTATTAACTCTAATCGTACAAAGACATGGCATTGTCCTAATACTCAGATGTTTATGTCTTGATTACTGATTTATGGGATATTACAATAATTATGTATTGATTCCAAACTTACTTAGACCTCCTATTTGCTCACTTAAGGTACGGCTCATTTAAGGTACGACTCACTACAGGCCTTCATTGATAATCGCTCTAATACAAATATTATTTTAGTGTTCATAATACTATTCTTTAGATATAAACTTTATTCTGTAATTAAGATTATTATCTTTAGTCGAAGGTTTTACTGTATCTAATTATTTAGGTTTTTAAGTCTCTTACAATTATCCTTATTTTGAGCTAGGTTTTGAATTTGTTTCTCATTTCATTTTCAATTCAGTTTCTGAATCAGGTTCTATTTTACCTTTTGATTACCCTTTATTTATAATTCTTATAAATGTTTTCGAACCTTTTCCCACAATTTATTTAGATAAATATAACTTTTGGTTCAAATTTTGACCAACTATCTAATGTACTTCTATTAGTTTTAAATCTGATTTTGTTTCTAAATCAATTTTTGATCCGGGGAATTGTCTACATTTTAACATAACTAGTCATATGTGTGTGTGTGTGTGTGTGTATAAGTTTTAAATCATTAGTTTTAATTTAAGATTATAATTTTACTTAATTCCTCAAGTTTTATATTACCTATAACCAAGCTAGTTCTAAGCTAGTTTTTTATTCAGTTTCTAAATTAACTTTTGATTCGGTTGCTGATTATGGGTTTTATATGTAAACTCTATGAATTCTTTCTGAATTAATAAGGGAAATTCATCTAATTATACTTAAGTATCCTAAATCTCCTATCTAGCTCCTAACTAATATTTCGATTGGTATGGTATACTATGCTCTAATTTAACTACCAAATTTGCTTCTGATATGAGAATAACCTATATTTTTCATATAATTAACTAAATATTCATTCATATTAGATTTATTATTATTATTATTATTATCATCACCATCAATTTTGACCTAATATTTTCTATACATTTAATTCCTATATATACATATTATGTATCAAATCTACACTTGTATCACTTATTTAACACTTTTAACACTATATATATCATTTTTCATTACCAAATAACATATTAAGATGTCTAATTATATTCTAAATCAGAATTTATACTTCATTGACCCTAAATCATAAAATCAATTTAAATATACCCTTTTATATATTATTTACTTACACATATTTACTATACAATACACACAATACTTACATCTAACACCTCAAACATCACAAATATCATCTTACATTAGCAAATAACATCATAAGATACCTAATTATATGCTAAATTAGTATTTATACCAAATTAACATTAAATCACTAAATTAAGCCTATAAAATATCTTTTATACATATTTTAGGGCCTAAAAATTAAGTAAAAATTTAGAAAAATTAATTTTCGAGAAATCTCTTCATAATACTATCATTAACACTCTAAATAGTTTATACAAAAATTTTGAAGGTAAAACTATATCATTGAGATCATTTGAATATAAATCGAAACTAGCTCGCGTTTGGGAGTTTCTTAAGCACTATATATTCTGAGGCCTAATTGTATCAAAATGATATTTTTTTCCTAAATCTATATACAAAAATATCTCAGAATACCCAAATTCATAATTTTTCAAATATATTTAGTATTTTTGATAAATTAAAAAAAATCATATTAGAAATTGGGCCTACATGTCCGATCAGCTTCTAACCACTAGTGGTGGCTCTAAGGTTGTTGATAGGAAGTGGCGGTGATCATAGGGTATGGTGGTCATAGCCATTTGATTCCAATTGTTCGTTGGTCATGGGTTCCTCTTATAAGCCCTATTTGCACACTATTTTTCTAATTTTTCCTAAAAATACTCTTTCTTCTTTTCTCTCCTATCCCTAAATTTTTTTAGACTCTAGAATGACCAAAATGAATTCCAAATGATCTTCCTCCAATTTATGGAGCTCTTTAGAAGAGTTAAGGAATTGATTTGTGTCATTTATCCCTTATCTTTTCCTCTTTTTGCTTTCTATTTAGCTAATTTTTGTTGGTTAATTTTCTATCCTTTAATCCCAGCATGCCATGCCTAGAATTCAAACAATTCTACATTTGCTTACATTTTTCTTGATTTTTTAATGAATTTTCCTTAATTAATTAATGTTATTTTAGCATATTTTAGGTATTTTAAGTAATTTTAGGTTTTACCTACACATAAATACATATATAGTACAAATAAATACTTTTAAATATTATTTATGTTATTTTATAATTTTTAGTATATATATAATTTATCTTTATCGATTTATTAATTATTGAGACTTGTTTTACGTGTTTTCAATAAATAATGGTAATATACATATAATTTAATATTATAATATTTATTTATTTTTATAAATCTAAACTCATGAGATCATTTTTACTAATATTTCTATTTTCGTTGTAAAATTTGAGCTCGATTGAATAACTTATTCGATCACCCTAAATTTTATGTACCAAATCCTAAGCACCTGGTTATATGGCTTACACCAACTAATAATGAAATTTGCAATATTGTCTTAACTAAGTGTTTATGTTATGATAATGGACTTGTCTATGGTCCAAAACCTCCATTAAGAAATGAAGATGATGTGTCACTTTTTGTTAAGGCATAAGGTTTGAGAGATGACTAAGCAAGTGTTAGAGAGAAATTGGTTGGAACATAAGAGTAGTAAATAAGCCCATTGTAATTGTTTACTAAGGGAAGAGTAAATTGAATAACACTAATGTTGGGGTGTGGAAACTTAGAGAAATAATTAAATGCCAAACTAAGGAGATGAAAATCATGTAAGCTAACTTACAATAAAATAATTTAGCTTGAGTGACAATTTCTCTTTTAATGTCACTAGTTGGCTCCAACCAAACCTTGAATTAGTAGGTGTACCTATATATCGTATGTGAGACTCGTTCTTCAACCTACTACTCAAGAGTTAAAGTAGTGGACTACTTCTACTACACTTGGGGAATAGGAACTATAACGAAGGCAAGTAATAAAGTAAAGTCACTAAGAGAAGTTTAAGAAATAGGTTGAATCAAATGACCTCACCTGAACCATTTGATATCGATACGAATTAGGTCATTTGGAATAATTTAGGGCTTTTGGATAATTTTGTCTGAAATGAACCAAATTCTAACATAAGTTCACAAAAGTTAGACAAAGAGTTCTAGTAAAGTCAATTTCTCAAAATAAAGTTTATGTAAAATTTAATTTCAAAATAATAGACTTTTATAAAGAATACTTGATATTTATCGGAAATTTGAGTTCTGAATGACCACAAAACCTTAGAGATAAATTATTTAACCTACAAAAATAATTTTGGGAATCAAATCATATGTAAGGTAATTACATAATTATATTATATGTGTTATATGTACTTGATATGTACCTATATTATTAAATAGACTAAATAATTACTCAAAATCATAATAAATTGATAAAAAAATTATAGAAAAATATCATATACACTTGATTTCTCTAAGAATAGACGTGGCACACTTTTGGAGTTATGGAAAACAATATTTGCTAGCTGTCTAAAAGGAAACATATAATATAATATTATTATTACATTACAACACATTTTATTGAAAATTGGCACTTGGATAAGGAAAAATAGTATAAAATAAAATCCATCACCTAGACTTTTATATAAATTGAGTGAAGATGAAATCTCAGCCATTTGGATAGATGAAGGTCAATAAGACACTCTCAAATGAATCTAGTTTAAGGAATTATCAAAATTGGGAAAAATAAATAGAGAAAATGTTGGGAAAAAATGGATAAAATTAGAAAATATAAAAGATGAAGACCTAACATGGTGCCCATTTTTAGGTTGAAGTCTAATGGTAAAAGAGGGGTTTCCGACAAGTGGTGGCCACCAACAGAGCTTTGGTGACCTGAGAACAGAAAACGCACAAATTTTTGCTCATAAGTTCCTATTTTTACTAAAGACATCAAATGATATTAAAAAATTATGAAATTTGGATTCCATACGTATTTTTGCATTTAGAATAAGATTATCAACCCATAATTTTGAAATTTGTAGCGCTTATATAAGTTCCTTAAGAACAAGCTTGATTTCAATGAATTTTTAAAACTAGTAAATGATATTATTTTGAGCTAATTTTAATGGGTATATTCCTCATATGGTATATTTAATTTACATAAAAATAATTTTTGATAAACTACATGTATATAATTTATTAAATTTATTTTATATAATCTACCATATTTTTCAAGTTAAAGGAATATTGGGTTTTTAATTACATTTCTTAATCATTCTAACTTGTAATGATTTATGGAGCTTAGTTATGATTTTGAAAATATTTGGTTTGAATCTTATAATTTTATTTAATTATTTACTTAATTTAAGCTAATTTCTAGTAAAATCAAACATAAAATCGACCTTTTGGAAAATATTATATATTGCACTATTTTAGTACTTTTTTATAATCAAAATATAACAATCATAATTTATTGAATATAATATACATTTCGTAGCTTTAATGGAGTTTGGATGCTAAGTATCATATATTTTCCTAGCCTTTATGCATATTATGTTAAATATGATAATATAGGGTTAAATTCCAATAATTGGCAATGTAATAAGAGAATGATGTGTGAGATGAGGATTATAAGGAATGGTGAAGTGGTGAAGTGTTAAATGAAGTGTTGAGTTGGTTTCTCAAACTCAAACTTAGGAGAAAAGTGAGCAAATCAATTAACCATAGGAATTTGGTGAAGAGTAGAAGATAACTCAAAGGAAATGGAAGGCAAAATTGCGAGTGAGTGGCAAAACAGGAGGATCTTAGAGACTAAGTTAGAGGGATGCTTTTAAGAATTTCGAAGATGCTGGTCTTAGAGGATAGCTCAGAGGATATTTTACTAGAAATTCCAAAATTAAGTAGACTACATGGTTGGTTTAAAAGGTGCCTTAGAGGATACTTGAAGTGAAATACATGAGTATAAGCACTCGGAAGTTGCCTCAAAGGATAATTTGTAGGAAATCTTGGGTATTTATCAAACTTAAGGGATGATTTAGATGTTAATCTTATTAAACCCTTAACTCTGATATGGCTCAGTAGGTAACTTAGAAGTTCTTTAGTTTAAGAACTTCAAAGGTGACTTAAGTTAGAACTTAGTTTAGAGGGTATTTATTGGAGAATCTTAGGGATATACCAACCTCAAAGATTGATTTAGAGGTCGAACCTATTGTGAGCTTCAACACCTATATGTTTAGAGAGTAGCTCAGAAGCTTCTTCAATTAAATACTGCAATTGTATCTCAACTCAAGGAATAGCTCATTAGGTAACAAAGGCAAAATGAACTTATATCACCATTCTAAACTTCCAATACTTATGGCATAGGATAATAAACAAATGACTAACTAACTTAATTCTTATATATACTAGGAAATTAGCAATATTTTATATTTATATACAGAATGAAGTACTACATCAAGATAAATATCAAGGGGTTACCAACAAAGATAAGTTAGTAAGCTTTGTTAGCGAGCAGTTGAGTTCTAGATAAGTGGATATTCGTATGTGCTTTGAGTAAACATATGTCTAACCTTATCTTCATGTGCTCTATGATATTTCGACTTGGTTGAACTTGGTTTCAAGTTGATGTGTTGTTTGATGAACCATATGAAGCTACCTATTATAATTATTGCTGATTGAATAGTGACATGATATTAAACTTGATTATTATGTTGGTACTGATGAATACATAATTTGACATTTACTAAGGTCTATGTTATCTTGGAAAAGAATTTATGGACTAACTCTATTTCCTAAGGTGTTCACTTAAGTGGACCCGATACTGAGATCTTAGGACTAACAAAACCATAAAGTAAAGGTTGGGTAACAAGTGATGAATAAGTTTGCTTAGATTTACTAGGTTTTTGCTTAGTGTACAATCTAATGCATTAATGGCATGGTATGAAAAGACTTATAGGTTAAGTTTTCTAAAAACCGAGATATTGCTAGGTTAGTTTCCATATAAAAAGTTAGGTTCATCAAGTGAACTACTTGATTAGTAAAAGTTAGATTTTCGAGCATATAGAGATTGCATTATATCTGTTGAGCCAGCTATATGTTAGATTGTCTAACCACTCTATGTGGTTATTGCTAGACTGAAATATTTGATAAGTTCTTGGATTTATTATCTAGATACCTTGTTTGAGTCAACCGAACTGGATGAGTTGCAACGCTAAGCTAAAATATCAATACTAATGCATGTCACATAAACGAGCATGACATACACTTGTCACATTTGCATTATTTGCCTGGGAAACTATAAGGTAACTAATTGGACTAACTACTTGAATGATGTACCTATTTTGTTATATTTGTTGTTGTATGTTTATCCATTTACACTTAATTCGCAGTAGCAGAGGGGATAAGTTTCTCTTATCCACAAGTTATGGATGAATAGACATAAGGATGGATTAGAGTGATAAGGAAATTTCAAAACTGTAGTTGAAGATGGGCTTTTGAGAGAAGTCATTGACTATAAAATAAGGCTTGAGTACACGGAGATAGCCTTTTAAGAAAGCGATGGGTGTTACTTGACCAAAGGTTTAGTATAGTCGTAATAGTTCAAAAACGTATATTTGTTGAAGAGTTACTATGTTGTATAAAAGCGTGTAATTGTGATACTCTAAGTACAACTCGCTAATGTAGAAGCTTTCATTGTTATTGTCATATTGAATGAGAAATTATTCGAAAGTAGTTGTGTAAGGAATCAAAGAGTAGGTTAGATATAAGTTTTGCCTTATCCTTAACTCAAGGATAACTGTAATAAACCGTCTTTATAAACCAAGAGTTTGAGAAAAATTTTTAAGCAGATACCTTTAAGGTGAGGCATTACATAGTATTTCTTTTTCAAGCATATTTTAATTTTTTATTTTTTTGTTAAGATGTACATCTTGTTGAGTAGTGAAGACTGATATTGTTCTTTTTTCACCACACTTATTGATGGCATTGCTTTATAATCCTATAACTATTAAGTTCAAGAATGACATGCCAATATCATTATTCTTTTGTGCTTTTCTTTTTCTAAGATCAATTTGAAAAATCAATTTATAGTAAGATACTTTGTTATTAGTTTAGAAATTGGCATTAAGTAGTCAGGTTAAAGTTTCTTCATTGTTCGGTTATTAGAGATTAAACTATGTTTATACATCATATTATTAAAGACAGTGCTATCAGTTCATTAGTTTTACTTTATTTTGAGTTTCATCTATTAGAAATGCTATGCAACACATTTATATAGATGATTCAAGTATCATATTATGCACTAGGTCTATTGTAAACAAAGCAAACAATCATAATATGGGCATATGAATGAAAATATAAGAAACAATTTTCTCTACCAAAAATGATAATAATAGCTAATTATAATGTATATTTAGTAACTAAAGTAGCATTTGGTAACTATTATCATATATAATTTTATAATACTTTTAGCCACCAACTTTTAGCTACCAATTTTCATTTACAAAAGGCAAAACTCTTTGATACCAAATCATATATGGTAGTTAATGGCTTAATTCTTAGAAAAGGTATTGTTTTCTACTATCAAATCATATTTGACAATCGATAGTAGTATTTTTAGCTACCAAATGTCACTAATTGCTATCACTTCTATGATATTATTTGCTATCAAAATTTGGTAGCAAAAGGTGTAACCTTTCACTAGTAGTTAAAATTAGTAGTCTATACCTTTTAATAACTTCTTAACTGCCACTAATTACAAATTGGTAGCTAATTGTTTTAGTTACCAATTTTTACCTTTTAATTACTAATTATGGTGGTAATTAAATGCAAAATTTGTTGTTTGTCTATTATGAAAGAAATATTTTCAAAATCTAAAGGGTTTTTTTATAAGATGTTTTCTCACACTTAAATAAAAATTGTCATAAACCAAAAATTTAATTGGTTAAAATTAGTAATTTCTAGGGTTTTTCAAAAATAGACCAAAAATGTCTTTACAAATTAGTTAACATATAATAACTCAAAGTGGAATATTTTATAAATAAAACTGACCAAACCACTAAAATTTTCATAAAACATTTTTAGAACTATGTGAGCTTGATTCTGGTAGGAGGTATGTAGGCACTTCAAGTGACCTTAAAAAATATTTAAAAAAAAAAAAACTAATTTTCCTACTCTCTTAATAATAAATGCATTTTCATTTTAAAAAAAGCCTATAAAAATCAAATGCCCAACTCTTTAATTTATGAACTTCTTCTATGGTAATTGCAAGTGTTAGCCCTCGGATCTATTAATCTTTGGTTTCCATTTTCTAAAACCCATCTAGAAAATTCAAGATCAGTAGTTAGAATTAGGTTTTATCTACCTATAAACACTAATTCCACTTTTTTCTCGACTTTAATCGAGTGATGACTCCATTTTTAAAAGTATTTTTTTATAAAATTAAAATTTTCTATAATCTAGTTGTGAAACTTACATTAAAGTGGAGCAAATAATATAAGTTGAATTAGAGCAAAGGCTAATCGAAATTTGTGCTTGCTAAGAGTTAGGGGGCACATGTTAATAGTGGATTCTGATTGAAATGCTTAGTGAATTGCCAACAACTTGTTCCATGTTAGAAGCCACATTAAGCTAAGTGACTGTACTTTTATCCAATTGCCACAACGATCTGTGATCGTCTAATAACAATAAGTCAACATACAAATTGCTAACCTGTCCCAGAGCTTTGCTAACTCGAAGTAACTATGCTAACCAGGATTTAATGGTTACGTCATTGAGGCTTAACATAAGAAGTTCAAACATTTGAATATTTGGACAAAGGTGCAAATAATTCCATGGTTATTATTGATGATAACTGCTCAACTACCTCTTACCTCTACATTTAACACATGCTTCAATTTATAGAGGTCCATGCATCTAAAGCAGTTCGATGGTTATTCTTGGTTTCAATGTATTAAATTACAACTTGGTTTCAAGAGCTTAGTGTAAGCCTCCTTAAAATTTGCTAATAACTGAATCTTTATTTGAAACAATCGACACTATAACTCCATGCAACCTTACTATCTCCTGAATATATAATTGTGCTAAATGCTCTAAAAGACATCTAACATTGTTAGAACTTCGAAGAGGACATTTTGATGACAACAAATCACACATGTAAGTATTATTAATCAAGTTACTTGAGTGTTTAGAAAAGCTAAACATAAGATAGAATTTTAGACAAACTTGAAAGAGTAATCAAAAGCAATGACTTCATCAAAAGCATGAAATTTAAAGAAGCTAATAAAAAGTTGTACTTATAAAAAGTATTAGAAGCTACTTTATCCAAAGCTTACTTGGCATAAGTTATTAGAAATAGAGGAGCAGTTTTGGTCAAATAAAATAAAGGTGAAGGAGGAAAAGAAATGTACATCAATAAGAAAAATTAGAAGGTACTTTCGAAGATGGAAGCCTAAGATTAAGTTCTAGAAAATAAAAAATAAAAGATTATAGATTAGAAGCCATTATGAGCCAAACAAATTTTAGAAGATGATTTGCTGTACAAGAAAAGAATAAAAGGAAATCATAGGTCAAGTCTTAGCACTAAGGAAAAGATATATTTAATCAATTAGGGAACACAATAATTCAAAAACAACGAATATAGATGAATTTTCATTTTTGATGAAGGATAAACAAAGAAATTTAAGACAATATATTTGGAAGAAGATTAATGAAAACCAAAAATATTTCATGATAAAAAATAAGAAGATATCATATTCTTAAGGACTGAACAACTATTACCAAGTTTACGTCATTTGAACATTGAGGATTGAAGTCTATATAAAGTATAATAATTGAAGACACAAAGTACAACAAGATGATGTTAAAAGATAATAGTTTAGAGTGGAAGTGTTTAATTCTATAACACCTAGGACCTTAGTGGGAGACACAGCCTTCTATGTGTTTCTAATTTTCTAATGGCACATTAAGGCTCTAATTCATTACTACAATCTTCAAAATCATCTATATTAAGGATAATTCTCCAATTATGGCAATTTAAATGACTCATAGGCGAGTCATTCCAACCACAATTACAATTAGTAACTAGAATTTCTAATTCCCAAAACAAATAGACCTGCACCTCTCATATCCAACTTGTTGCAGTAGCCTTAATTGCAATATAAGCAACAAACTTTATCTTAATACCTATAGTTGTAAAAATAAAAGAATGAGCTTAAGCTTAATATATAAGGCACAAGTACACATGGATGCCAAACCAAGTCATACACATGCATATAATGCAAGTTACATCAAGTATAATAATAACAAGTTAGTCAATTAATTATCTTCAATTTAGGCTAGCAACCAATAAATAGGTACTCATGACCCCACTACATAATTATCTTTATTTACATATATAGGTAGATATGGAATGTAAGTTCTCTTTAAGTACTTTATGCCTATAATCTAAAGTCTAGAGTCCTTCAAACCTAGTTTTCTAGCTATGTCGTCCCATATGCAAGTTCATAGGGAAACCTCACATATAATTAGCAATTGCTCCCTAACCCCTAAGGATCCATCACTATGGGCCCCTAGGATGAGTGGTTAAGCTTAATCAGCAAACAATTCAACTAAGCCAAATATAAATTAGTTTGGTTAGCTTACTATAGTCCTGGCAAGCACAAGCAAACGATTAAGGACTACATACCTAAAAAGTTGAACCAAAACCAATTTCAAAGCCTAAGTCGAAACTTAAAGTCTAAACTGTACTTATCTTGGAACCTAAATCAAGAACCTGACAATTAGAAGAATAAGCTTTCCTTAACCTAGTATAATTCAATATAAAGTTGCTATTTTAAAACTCCTAACTTAACTTCGATTACAATCCCCCAAACCTAACCCCAACTCTTAAGGGTATTACAATTAAGGTTGCGAGTAAAGTTAGAGGAAACATTTGGAAGAAGAATTGGAAGCTTAAAGTAGTAAGGGAAGTTTACGAGCATTGCTTGAAAGATACTAATTATTGTATTAGATTTGTAAAATAAGGTAACATTAAGATTGATAAAAAAGACATTTGGGAGTGAAAAGTATTTAAAACTAGCCAAAATGCTAAATTAAACTTAAAGAACTTGAAAATTCACAAAAGAAAGCTAGGTAAAACTCTACATTAAGATTAGGAAAAGGTTTGGTTGAGTTTGGTTAAGAAAAATAATAAGAAAAAATTACACATGAAGTTCAAAGCTCAACATGGTTGACAACATAACCATGTCACTTTGGTTATGTAAAAAACAAATCATTTTTACAAAAAGATGGAACTTTTACAAAAGGAAGCTAGATGAAACTTAATATTAAGGTTAGGAAATGTCATGACCCTAAGAAGAGTTTAGTAGAATCGTTTAAAATTTTCATATCATGTGTGCACTCATGATACAAAATCCACTTTATTAGTTAAAGATTGTAGGACCCTAAACGATTAGTAATTAAAGTTTTCAATTTTTAATTTAATTAACTTACTATAAAATATAAGTAACTATAGATATTCGATATTTTACAATCCACCAGAACTGCAGAGAATTGGTACCCCTTACCAAATGCTAAGATAAGGTAAAACAACTTAATAATTTACAAGAAATACTATATTATACATAATTTTATATAAATATTTTCTACATCAGTGGTTTCTATATCAACTATGTACATTTCTATCAACTCTAGTATTAACAAACCTATTTCTAATTTATACTCTGCTCTCATGATTTTCCCCAATCCCTGCTTAAAGAAACTTGTAGAATAAGTAAACCACAGCTCAGTAAGTTCGTCCCTCACTACTATCTTTTAAGCAAGTTATCAAACATTATTAGTATTTATGTAATCTATCTACATATGAGATGAATGTAAGCGTAATGAATGTAAGCAACACATCCATAAGAGTTCGCCTAGGGGCATGGTCCCATCAAACGATACTTGATTATTACCCTAATCCAAGAAACATCAATTAATATAGGTGGACCCCGACTAGTGCCATCCGCCAAACTTATCCAAGGCCCCTCGGGTACACAAAGCGAGTCCTCTCACTGTCAAAACATATCTAAGGTCCCTTGGAGATGCAATACTAGCTTTGCCTTAACGATAAAAATATTATTCATGAGCATTATGAGCTCTTGTAGAAATTATACAAAATATATTTAAGATTGGAAAAACACTTTCTAAAAATACTTTTCTAAAAAAATTGCAAAACTAGTACTCCTCATCAATATACCAATTGGGTTACAAACATGTAATAGATATAACTAGTTATTTTAGTCAAATTATTATATTTACCAGTTTAAGAAAGTGATCACACGGATGATAACACACAAAGTAATTAGTCATTCAATCAAACAATCAATATCAACCAATAAGCAGTATACAAATAACAAACAGTAAGTAGATAGCAGATCATAAGAACACCTTTACCTTAGTTAATGCTTACTTTCTTGGGCTTTAAGAATTCCAAGACTCAATAATCAAATATCTAAAATATAAGAAAACTTGTAAATGTTTTAAAAAACTAGGTTTCCCTATTAATTATATATCTATTATTATTTGTCTAGTTTTCCACTATAATCTAAGTATAATACAAATATAGTTTAACTTAAATCTTTTATCTATTTTTCTTGGTTTATCATAAATTTCTAATCGTGTATAACTTTTTCATTTTAACTCCGATTTTTGTGAACTTATAGTTGATCTTTATCGTTTTCGAACGTATTTTCACATTGCGAGATCCGTTTCGGACACTATAACCTGCGTTTTCCATTATAGTGTAAAAAATTACGAATTTTATTATTTTGACTTAAATAATTATAATATATTATTTTAAACTTTTTTTATGTATTTATGATTTAATAAATATCTAATTCTTATATGTTATAATTTTCTTATTTTTGCTTTCATTTTACCATGATTTACGTATTTTGCCATTTTTTTAAGGGTTAACGCTTGTTTATTTCATTTTTTGCTATTTTAATAATTTCCTAATTAATTAATTATTTTTAATTAAAATTATTTATATGCTAACATGGCAGCATGGATAGGTGCCTCGGTTTAATTTCATGAATTTGTATTTTTTCAATACTTTTTTCCTATTTTGTATTTTCATGTAATATATATATAATTATATTTTATTAAATTTTGCAAATTAATTATTCTATTTTCTTTTTGAAACTCACAACATATGTTCATGTGTATGTGTGTGTGTGTGTGTGTGTATTACCTTACTTTATTTATTAATTTATTATTATAGTATATTATACATGTATTATCTAATTATACCCGTTTATTGATTTATACTATACTATTAATATATGTGTTTTATAGGTATATATATTTATGTAATATGATGATATAATTATAAATATACTATATATGTTATACGTATGGTTATATATATATATATGTAATTGTATTTTTGTATTTTAGACATATATATACATATACGGCCATAATTATATATATATCTATATTTATTGAAATTACTTAATATCTATATACGATCATATACAAATATATATATACATATACCTTCACGTCTATATATATATATATATATATATAATCTATACAATAAAAATACAATAAATATACTATTGTATACGCATATACATATCGAATATATATTCTATTTTACATATACTATGCTATACTAGTATTTTTTACTTTATAAATACATAAATATATATATTTTCGGTGACATACTTATACATATACATAAGTCACGAAAATACATAATATATATATATATATATTTAGGTATAAGAAATTGGTGTATATGTACATATGTATATGCGCATATAATATATATATATATATAAATATATATACCATGTATATTTATACATGAATATACCTATGTGTTTGTACATATATAAACATATGAAATTCCATTTCATGTACTCTTAGTCTTAATGCAAGATATAACATCCCTAAGTATAAATATTTCTAAAAAATACATATATACATAAAGTACATGAAATTTAACAAAATACATACACAAAAGGCTACTTAATTTCTCCCTTTGATGCCTTGATAGATAGTTGTTCCAAGTGTTTCCTCTTTTTCCTCTTTTTTTTGTTGAAAATCAAGGAGAAAGTTGAGGAAAAGAACTAAAGGAAAAGGAAAGTGTAGAGGATTTCCGGTGGAGTTTTGTTAGTATTATATTGAGTGTGTTTTGAAAGAAAAAAGGGAGCAATTTCTAGTAGCAATTGTATTGGTCAAGTTAGAAATGGAAGTCATACATTAGAGAGAAGAGAAGATAAAATAATAATTAATAAATAATATTCGAAATTTATTAATTAAATTGTTACCCGTTATGTTTATAATATTTAAAAATTATCTCGATACATCCATTAATAATTTTACGCGATTACTCGTATTAATCAACAATTATATTCGTTTAGGGTTTTATTATTATTAAGTTATATTTATTCATTTTATAAGCTTAAAGTTATAATTTTAAGGTTTATAGCAAGTTCAAGTTTAATTTCAGATATTTACATGTACATAAGGTTTAGGATTTTCGTACACAATTTAGGTTTCGATCGAATTTTTAGGGTTTTTATTATGTATAATATATTCACTTTCATAATTTAATAAAAAAATTTATCTAACTTAGCCTTATTGACTTGCAAGATTGTCCACGGTACTAGAATTCAATCCTATTCTTAAATGACTAAATTCATGGGATTTACAAGAAATATTTAATTAAGATTGGTGAGGAAAAACAATAAAAGATACACTTAAGGTTTATAACTCGACATGGGTGACAACAAGACCATGTCACTTTGGTCATGTCAAATTCTGTTTAAACTCTACCTCTTCTACTAGACATGGTTTGTAGCATAACCATGTCACTAGTTATGTCCCCCTAACGACAAGGCTTGGTTTTCCTCATTTGAAAAATACTCTAATCTAACTCTTTCCCTTCCATTCTTTAACCCAACCCTAAAGATGCTTGAAACATTAACTAAACTCCTTTTTAATTCACCAAAATCACAAATTTCAACTCAAACATCTACTTAATCATCAAACCCACCAACAACTTCAAGAAACTAACTTTAAACTAAAGAATAAGATGAAAGAGTGAAGGATACTTATTTGAATGCTTAAATAAACACTTCAATCACCTCCACAATAAAGCTATGCTTAGGATTAGAGTTGCACATGTGTTTCCAAATTCACTTTCCATCAAAACCTTAAGAAATCTTAAGAAAAAGAAGTTAAAAAGCAAGTTTATAAAGCTAAGAATTGTTTTTCTTGGCTAAAATTTGCAAGAGATGGAGTTCTTAAGCTTATTTAAGGACTACCATTAGTTTTCAAGAAATGAATAAGAAGAATTAAGCTATTGAGAGAGGGGATTAGGGTTTTAGTAACCAACTAAAAAGACCAAAATACCTTTGTTTTTAAAAACCTTCTCTCTTCCAATTTTCTTGGCTTTTACAAATTTATTGTTAGTTTGAAATAAAACTAAAGTGTGAGGAAATCTATTATAATCGTCAATAGAGCCACTAATCTCTTTAAACTTAATGGAAATTGTTTCAAGGAATATTAGGAGTGACTTTATAGGCTAAATTAATCTCAGGGTATAAATAGTGAGACAGGGTAAAGCCATGGGAATCATATACCTCATCTTAATTTTGTTGAGTTTTCTAAAAAAGACTTGATGATAACCAACTATTTTTGTATGTTTTACTAATCTATTGAGTGTGTAGAAGTTAAAAACTAAAGAAAAGATTAACCGTATATAAAAATATGAAAATAATATTTTAGAAGCCAAAAAAGAAAAAGACAAAGTGTATAAAACCAAGAAGAAACTTAAATCGAAAAAGAAGTTTTTGAAGTAACAAAAGCATAGAAAATACAAGAAGAAAAGTTATTCAAAATAAAACATGATAAAGAAAAGAAGAAGCTAAATTATGAACGGTTAAAAAACAAGGATTTATCCAAAACCAAATGACACTTTGAAAGCTGAATAATATTTAGAATTGGAAGATATTTATGAATGGAAGCAAATGTAAGAAATTTTTAGAAATAACAATGAGCTTAAGAAGTGAACAAGAAGTTTGAAAATTAAAGAGACTCTAAAAGTTGATGCAATACAACAAAGAAAACTTATAAGTTAAAACCTAATATTAAGGATTTAACAACATAATGAACCATGGAATCTACTATTAATAGTCTAAAGACAACTCAATAATCAAATTACATAAAGACAAAACATGAAAATATTTAATGAAAACTCACAATGACAAATTGAGTATCTTTTGTAGATGGAAAGGAGATATTTTACGTTTGAAGACTCAATAACTATTTCTGATAAAACATCATTTGAATGTTGAGGAGTAAAGCTTGTATAAAGGATGAGAATTAAAGACACAATATGACATAACATCACATATAATGATTAGAAAAGATTTAATTTTTTTTATAGAGCTAAAGTTTCATATTCATTTTTTACTAAGAGATTCAAACTAAAGGATAAGAAACTTTATTATAATCCTCAATGAGTCACTGAACTCTTTAAACATTATCGATTGCTATCTAAAAGGAATAGTGAAGGTACTTTCTAGACTTATAATTATTTCTGTAGGGAGTAGGAAGGAAATTTAGAGTCAAGAGAACTATTGACCTCATCTTGATTTTCTTCAAACAGTGGAAATGTCGGAAATATTATCCTATTCCTTTACACTTGATATTGAAAGAGAAGACTAACACATAAGGTGGAACTTCTATATAACACTTGCCTAATCTTCTAAAATTCTATCTCTTTTACTTAGTCATATGTACATTAACTATTTGTTATTATCTTTAATTTTTTTTTTATTGTGTTTGGTAATAAACATCCATACATTAGAAGCACACTTGAATAATTGAATATGATATCTAAGTATTTGATAACAAGAAAAAGAATTAAGAAAGAAAAAGAACTAAGCTTATAAAATTAAAATATCATTAGTTCCCAAATATTGATAGTGTACTACTACCATTGAGAACATACTGACTGCACAATGTCTGTTATTGTTTATTTATTTCTTCTAATCCAGGCTCTAATCAATTGATTATTAAATATTAATATTTTTCTTGGCCTCTCAATCATCCATTCCTTGTTATTAACTCAAAGTTTGTTGAGGTTGCTATACATGGATGTTTCTTCCCAAATTAGTAGGTTGGAACTTTAAGTTTATAGACATTGCTTGAAGCAAGATATGAACATGCCAAAGATACCTCTCAATTGTTACAAATGTACGTTAATATTTTTAACTATTCTACAAATATTTGTGGTGTTACGTGTTTTTATGTTAGAAAAAATCCATGTTTGCTAATAACATCTGATAAATTATATTATCAATATTACTTGATATTTTAACTGTCGAAGAGTCACTTAACTTGATTTAATGTCCCAAAATAGTGTTTCCATAAGTATCTCTTCAATTGCTATATATGAATGAAAATAGAAATATAAATCTGTTTTCTCGAAACATAGGTCTTAAAAGTTAAAATATTTTTAAAAAATTATGGTAAGAAGGGAGGAACAAAAATATTTATCCAAAATAATAATAATAATAATGTCTTCATTCACAATTAGATCTTAGCAAAAACAAAATTGAAATTTATAAATGGATAAACTTAATGTTGGATTCAATAAACAACTGTACATTTCAGAAATAAACTTGCCAAATTCTATCTTGCTTTCCGTTTAGGATATTGAGTTTATTAATCAAGATTCAATATAGAAGAAACTCATAAAATTTTATCCATATTTATTGCATTTTCCTTTATTCTCTACATTAATTTGGCTACTTATACATAAATTTCCAGCATCTGGTTTTATCATTCAATACATAAAACCATCTTTTGCTACATTCCATAAGCATAGATAATGACATCTATCTTGGCTTCTTCTATGGCTATATGAATCAAAATGGAACTTTTGCACTGTATTCTATCCTATGTTACAATAGAAAAGGGTTGTTCTCATACATTCACCTCAAAATCCCATCTATATTCACTTCCATCTGCAACAATTTTCTATCCCAAATCATCATTCTTAAATTGGTAGTGGACTTTTAAGTGTCTTCCATTTCCTAATTGATTCTTGATACTCACATGATTACCATAATTATGAGTATTTAAAAGTGAAACTACTAACAAAAAAAAAAACTCAACTAAGATGATGATGATAACTCTTTTATACCTTGCCAATCATATTGGCTTTTGGGTTAGTGACAATTAGCAAATACAAAAATGTTGCATCTTTCAAGGTTTTGCCATTTTTTTGTATATTATTTGTAGATATTTATGAAGTCTATAATTGCACTTCTATTTAGCTTGATTCTGTATAACTAAAATAATAAAGGTTAAAAAGAGAGGGTTTTACTTAAGGAAACTCATTGTTTTGGAATTACCTAAAGGAGGCCTTAATGACTCCAATAACTATATTTCATTATAATAACAATCTTGTATTGTCCTTTCATTGTCTATTTTTGAAATCGATTTTTTAGCCCTTTTTTTTTTTCAAAATTTAGTGTTTAAATCTCTAGATTTTCTAAAAATATATATAGCTCAACAATTACATGACCATTTTTCCCTTAATTTTATACATTTTAATAATTTTAATACATTTTATAATCTTATGTAAAAGAAAAACAATAAAATAAGTTCTAAAAGCATGTTTTTAAAAATATTTGGAAGTTTAAGTGCATAATTTCAAAGGTAGGAGTTAAGTAAACATGAAATAAGTATAAATGAAGACATGTATGCACAATTTATGAATTTTGTTTTTTTAAAAGTAGTCAAGTAAATGTTTTATATGGAAAAACTCAAATACTAGATTTCAATTACATATACATCAAATAAGACTATTTAGGATTTCATATGCACCCAATGTGGCATTCATATTTTGAAACTTTTTGCATGTATATTAAGTGATTCAATTTTGATTTTTTTTATTTCAAATATATTTCTTTTCTCAAAGGACTAAGATTTAGCATAGCATAAAATAGGACGAATCTATATTGTTAAAGAAAGAAATTCCACTTTTGTTATATTACCTCTTTATAAAATTTATTTTGTTTTTAATGTTATTAAATATCCTATAGCCAAAAAGGAAACAAAAAAAAAAAATGAAATGGGTAGATGTTGCAAGAGTTTTCAATAGATAAATACCTTAACCTTATGAAAATCTACTCTCTTCTTTTCCTTTTCTTTTCCCATTCCAATCATTTTAATTTGCTAATTTCATGATTATCTTATCAGATTATCCTTTTTTTTTCAATACACATGCATAATGGGTGCATGGTCTTACTTATATCATAACGTATAATTATAAACAAGTTTTGAATAAGCATAAACATTTTAATAGAAGTCGATATCTTTTGTTAGGCCCATGATAATGAACTATTGAAGTCCACTATCTCTTTTCTTTTTTTTTTCCCCTTCTTTTTCTTATTCTAATTATCTTCATTTGCTAATTACATGATTATCTCTTATTATATTATTCAAGTTTTATTTTTTCAAGCACTTGTTTTCTAGTACATGATTCAAAATAATGCAGAAGTGGGAATTAGTTTACGTAAAGTGTGAATCTTCTAATATATGGGTCAACATCCGTTGTCAGGCCTATGGCAATATGCTGTGGAAGCCCTTGATTCTTCTACTTGGAAAAAAAAAAAAGAATTTATTTAGGGTAGGTGATTTGAGACACGTTTCATGAAGTCATACACGATATGTTTATAAATGAGTTTGTGTATAAAAGAAATTGATACGAAACATGAATTTGTTAGATCCATTTAAACACGATAAAATTAGTGTCCGAGTTCAAGTTTAATCCTTAAATTTATTTATGAGCCCATTTATTAAATAGGTCTATGAATAAGTGTTAGGTTTGACTCTAATCCTATTTAATTTTAAAATAACCAATATTTTGAATATTAGAAGAGCGTTATTTGCTCTTTTTTTTCATGAATATATGAAGAAGCATAGCATAAGTACAAGTTTAAATATTAATAGTAGTAAGTCAACGGCCTAGGATTCTATTAATGTTAAATGGGAAGATGACTTACAAGTAACTTTACCTTTTACAAATTTGTATACTAAATTTAAAATTATTTCATTTATTATAATGCTTATAATCTTTACATTATGTACGAATTTCAATCCTTTAAAAGCATGCAAATACTTAGAATCTCATAAACTTGAATTAGAACTATATTTGTATGAAGAGCGACATTTGATGGTTAAATTAGATATTTTGAATTATTGGAATCTTAATCAATCTTAATATTCTTAAGTTACAAAAATGACATGTAATATTTTAAGCATATTGATATCTATAATAGTTTCAAAATCTACATTTAATATATGGTCAGATTCTCTATCAATACAACTCATTGAATGAGAAATTATGGAAACTCTTTTATGTATAAAGGATTGATTTTATGGAAAATGTAGTCAACTAAATAATTTTCATAAATATTTCAATATTATTTATTTTTTATGAATACAATATTTTTATATATGGATTCTTTGGTTGTCTCTCTATAAGGAAATTATCACTTATAGTAATATCCCATTGAGACATGTTTTAACTTAACATTAATATGTTATATAATCAATCAATGTTTGGATTTGTTGTACTCGATCAAACTTTACTCCATTGACATTTTGTTGTGTTGTAATTTCATGTATAGGTGTTAAGATTATATCATTTTTATTTGCAAAATATTAGTTTTGTGATTGTTATTTTCTCTATAAATTTATAATTATTTTATAGATTTAGTTATAACTTTTTAACTGATAAATGGGTCCAATTGAACACGAAACACATTCAATTGACCAAATAAGTTACGAGTTTATGTTTTCATATACAATTAATAAAGGATTGAGGTTTTTGAGATATAAACTTGTTTATAGATGGACATGAGACACCATGGATTAACAAGAGTTACCAGTCCTATGCAAGAGTATGCTGAAAAGTAAGGAGAAGAAAAAGATGATGAGCAAGAAATGGAGAAGGAGACAAAAATGACTATTAGCAATCAAGCCTTAAGTCCTAAGTAAAATGAATCTCTACGGATAGACTTATCAAATAATCTCTATATAAGTGTATAGTAATTTTGTATAAACTTAATGGATTTTAATGGACTTATCAAATGACCTCTATATAAGTGTATAGTAATTTTGTATAAACTTAATGGATTTTATTTTTTCTTCCTCTTTTTTTTTTTGTATTTATTTATTTTTTACATTGGAAGCTATAACATTTCATAAAAAGTCTTGTATGATTATATATGACTTTTCATGAAAAAATTCTTCATAAAAGAACATATCTTTCTTCGAATGGTTCTCACTCTTTGTGAAAACGTATTCATGAAAAAATGTCTTCCTCTAAAAAGCTATCGGTGTTTCTATAAATATTGAAACTATTACATCTAAAGGGTTGTTATTCATTTTAAATTTTTACTTATACAAGATTTAAATATACATTCGCTCATCACTTTTAAGAGAGAAAATACTAAGTTTCCCATAAACAAAATTTATGGTGTGACATACTTTGTTTAGATAGTCTTATTCTAGTGATTTAGACCCTTGTAGAATTACAAGCACCAAGTAGGGGTAAATTTTATTTTAAGGACATTGCTTGTGAGACCTAGCAAAACTTAATCTAGTACTTAGTTGTAACGTGATCTTTGGAGCTATGGAGTTGAGTGAAATGGTGAGCTCCATACTCTAATAAATAGGTCTTAAGCATATAGTTTTAGGGCATTTAGGAAAATAGTTTGGTTAGGCTAATATTTTACAATTTGGAAACTATATATGTACATATATATGTACACATAATAAACAAGTGATATGTATACATAATAAACAAGTGATCCCGTAAGTTTAAGTTTTGTAAATATAATAACAAAATAATAAGATAGTTGAAAAAACTAATTTTTAATATAACACTTGTTATTAATTAGAAGCATGCAAGATGAATTCTGATAATTAATAAGGCCTTAGAGATAAATTATATGACAACAAAATTTATAAGATAATATAAAATAATATTAAGAAAGCATGTATATTCATCCAGTATAATATGTAAGCCTGTACTTTCGCAACTAGGTCTGGGTAGTCGATTTAAGACATTTGCTAAAATAAGTCAATTAAGCTAAAAATTTACGTGTGAGCTACGAATATTAATCAAAGATACCCCATAGGCATGGATTAAAAAATATAACAAAAATAATAGTAATATAGATAAAATAAATAAATTCTATACATTATTCTATAATTATTGAAAACGCGTGAAATAGATATCCATAGTTAACGGAACCTTAGAGAGAGATTATATGAGAACTAAAATTAATAGGATGACATTAAATGATATATAGAAGCATACATACATGCTAAATGTACTTGATTATGTATAAATATATTACTCGCAATGAGATAAACCTTGATTATATATAATACATTAACTATAACTAAATAAATTAATAAAAAAAATTGATAAAACATTGTACGTAGTTGATTCTTGGGAAGTTACATGGCACAACATTAGGAGTTTAGTAGTGAAGGGAATTGAGAGCCTTGAGACAAGTAGCAATTAGTTAGGGTAAATTTAGGAAAAACAACATATGAAGGATACATGCCAAAAAAAAAAAAAAATTGCCAACTCTTTTTACTTCTTGTAAAACTACCAAAACCACTTCCATTCTCAACTTTAATTAGTTTCAAGTTCAGAAAAATTAATTGGAGATTGAAAGGGCTTGAAGAGAAATTAGGAAAATTATTATAAAAATTGGGTGAAGTTAGGGTTAATTGGAGTTCAAAGACCTAGGCATGATTTGGAAGTATGCAACCAACACCACCTAAAGGGATACCCACATCAAGGTGGGTAGACAAACCCCCATCCCTCAATGGCAGTCAGAGCGTGGTGTTTCGATGAGTGTCTAATTTTCTTAATTTTAACTAAGTTTTACTAAAAATAGTAAAATATTTTCAAAAATTATAAAACTTGGTTTTCCAAAATATTTTTTTATGTGGATTTCAAATATCAAATCACTTTTTTGAAATTTTAAGTTTATGTATATGGTCCTTAAGAAAAACGTGCCATCCACTAATTTTCTATTGCATTTTCAAAGCGCGAACAATGTAGTTTTGGCCTGAATTTTTTTGCATAAACTTCTTAAAGACTATATTTTCATATTATATAAATAGTTTTCCAAATTTGTGAGGTTGGATTTTGAGTGAATTTGATTTTCCTCAAAACAACGAGCTAGTGCAATTTTTCTTAAAAGACCTAACTTACTTTTTACGTGAACATTCTAAGCTATGTTTTTCAAAGTTGTACAGTAAACAAAGAAGAAATTTTGAGTCAAAATTTGATGATTTTATACAAAGGTTCAATTCCAAAACCGAAACTACATGATTTTGAGCATATTTGTATAGTAAACTAAGGGAATTTGGAGTTGATAGGTAAAATACCTAATGAAAATTAAGTAATTGAAGATAAAAAATGTGTTTGTATTGATCTTGTTGTAAGTGTGTGTAAAATGGTATGTTATGTGGTTAAAACTTATAGTTTTATGCACTTGTGATTGGGAGTAGTTAAAATAGTAGTTAAGACTTGTTGTGGAAATGCATAGTGCTTTTAAGGAATTGATCTATTTAAGCTTACTGTAAAATTCAAGGAATTTGGATTTATATGGAGCAAAATAGTGAATTCTTGAGTAGAGGAACAATCTCAGGAGGAAATGTAGAGTTTTTTTTTTAAGTGAACATTTCATACTTGGTTACACTCAAAAGCTAAGTTAGATAAATTTTTCTGAGAACTACCCATTTAAGGAGTCTTGAAGAGTAAATTAGAGAGTAAATTTTGAGAACTATAAAGTTGGTTGAACTCAGAGGGCAATTTAGAGGATATTAGGTTATGAGATTTAAAATCGAGTAGACTTAGTGATCGACTCAAAAGAAAACTCAGAGGGTATTTGGAATGAAAATACATGAGCATGAGCACTCAGAAATTGTCTTAGAGGATATTACATGAGAATCTTGAGTACTTATCAAACTCAAATGTTGATTTAGAGGTTGATCTTGTTATAAACTTTAACTTCTATATGGCTTAGAGGGTGACTCAAAAGCATTTTAGTCTAAAAACTTCAAGGATGACTTAACTTAGAACTCATCTTAGAGGGCGATAGGAGTCAACTTCTTGGACCAGTCACATGAGGTTGGGCTGGAGGATTACAAGGACTAACTCAATGAATACTAGCTTGAGAACCATTTAAGGACGTATATTCCATCGCTAACTAGGGATTACTTCACTTTATTTGATCCGAATGCCATGCTTTGACAACGTTCAATGCAATACCTGAGTTACCAAGCACCAAGTCCTCTTTTGAGCCGAGTGTGATATCCCATAAAGTAGCAATCAAAACATAAACATTTGAGTATTAGGACAAAGCCCTATCCTTGTACGATTAGGGCTAATAGTTGATTTAGGACATTTAGGAAAGTAAACCAATTAGACTAGAAACTTATGAGAAACATGATATGTAAACCTCACAAATTTTACATTTTAGAATAAGAATTGAATTTGAAAAACCAATGGTATTTCCTAGGCTCAATTAAACTGAATAAATTAAAACCAAGAAAATTTTAAATTGAAACCTTAAAAACAAACTAAAAAAAAAAACCCTAGAGATAAAGTTCTACGAACCTTAATAGCGTACAAAGACTCTAAATCCAAGTACACATGACTATAAATTAAAAATCTGAATTGAATAAAAACTCTAAACCCCATACCCTAGAGTCGTAAAACCTTAGATTAAACTTTAAACGCAATGAAAACCCTAAATTAAAACATTTCACTTGAATTACATAAATCGTATAAACTCGATAACAAACAGTAGGAGATATCTACAAATGGTAACAATCAATCAAATTAAGTCAATTAAGGTAATAAATTAATGAGATTACTAATTTATCGTAAATGATATATTTTCTCCAAAAATAACGCTAAAATTGTAAGCATACCTTCAAAGCCCTCAAACCCTCATAAAACCCTAAAACGAAAAAATCCCTAAAATGAATTAGAAACTATAATTTAGTGTCAAAAGCCATAATTTAATTAATAAACTCTAATAATATAGCCACATTATTAACTAATTACTAATAATTCACTAAATTGCTGGAACAGCCCTAATTTGCTTTTTGAAATTGTAATTGATTAGCGATAATTGATTCTAACTCTTAGAAGCCTTAAATTTATTTGATAAAATGATCCAACGGGCTTGATTAACTTAATTAAATATGAAAAACCCTAAACTATATCTAACTATGGTCATCTATACCAGTAATTAGAGTTGTAAGCTTAAATTGCATTCTAATCATCTACATACATTCAAGCATCATAATTAGCTAAAGATAATTTCAATTAACTATATAGGACAAGATAATTAGTTGGGAAAACAAGAGATCACTTACCTTTAGTAGACAAATCATTGCCTCAATTGACAAAAATCATAAAAAGCAAATTGGTCCCTACTTGTGCTTATTCCATGTAACTAAGAATGGAAGGGATTTGTTTCCCACCACACTCACTTATAATTAACCCCTTTTTGACCTCTCCATTTGTATTTTACCCCATCTTCTCACTAAACACACAATTCCAAAACAAAAGAAAAACAAGAAGAAAGAAAACAAGAGTAAGCTTCTCGGACTTAGCTGCATACCTAAATGCCCTAAGCTATAATTCTCCACCACCACCTCCAAACGATACAAAACCACTTGCATTTGAATCCCCTTTTTTTCTTCTTGATAAACATCTTTTACCAAAAGAGTTTGTTTCGTTTGCGAAAAACAAAGTGAAATGAGACTGTTCGAATTTCTACCGAGGTAAACTTGCACCTTTTTAACTTTCCTTCTAGTTTGAGTTTATGACCATGGTTCCTAGACTTAATAATTAAGGAAAAAATTATTAAAATTCCACCTTTGTTTACCATGTTTACATGCCCATACATGTGCATTTTCTTATGATTTGTAGTGTAGTAAACATGTTACATATAACTTTAGAAGCACATAAGTTGTAGTAAGATGATAAGTTGAAGAAAAGTAGAAGAATCATCACCATATCTTCATTCCCATGCTAAGGCCAAAACATATTTATGTATGTCCCTATTATATTTTTTATTTCTCATGTTTATTTTGGTAAGAAATGGTTTTAGGAGAATTTTAGTGATAGTTTGATGCATGTTCTAGCAAGTTAAGTACATGATGTGTACAAAGTCATAGGAAATCATCTTAAACCACCCCAAACATGTTAAACAACTTGCTATAAAATGTTTATTAATGAGTTAATCATATGATTAATTAAAGATAATTAGCATTTAAGACTTAATCTTATAAGATAAGAGGCTAAACATGGTTTATAGTGAGTAGTTAGGTCTAAAATGGACATTGGGTTTAGAAAAACCCACTCGAGACCCAATGAACCATTATTATCAAATCTGGAACTCATGATAAAATGGGTCATTTAATCATTTTAGTAAATATTAAACCCATTAGATTAGAATAAAGTCAAGATATGAGCCTTAGGACATGAATTAGGCTTAAATTTAACTAAAAGGCTCCCAAACCAAGCCTTGAGCTCACTTAGTCACTCATGACCAGATTTGTAACTTTATGAAAAGTGGGCTAAACTTAGGGCCAATGATGAGCTTAAGTCTAAAAAGGTAAGAAAGATTGGCCCTAAGGCCTTAAGGCCCTAAATTGCAAAATGAGCCCAAAAAGTCTTAAGAAAACCAAAATACAAGCCTAAATAATACATGACCAAATCTGAACCTAACTTAAAAAGACTCAAAGGAAGATATTCAAAAGGCCCACTAAACCTTAAGGTCCATCTAAGAAATCTACTATAGGCCCCTTAATAAGTTGAAGTCTTAAACTTAAAAAAAGAGCCTGTTTAGGCCTATAAGAGCCACACCAAGGCTTAAGATGAAAATTTAAAGTGTTGAGCAGAAAAAGTTCACTAAAAATACTTGAAAGGAAGCCCAAAATATCAAGTGCAAAAGCCTAAGATAAAAAACTAAGCCTAAAACCCAAAACTAGGTTGAAACCCTAAAATGACCAAACTCACCTTTTGGATGTATGAACTTATAAGACCCAAATTGAAAACTTGCTTACCCTAAAGCCACAAATGACCTCATCAAATAAAAGAACACTAAAAAAATGATTAAATCGACTATAAGAACACGAAAAAAAGGGACTTAAAATAAAGAAGTTAGAGCGAAAACAAGTTTTTAACCGTACTCAAGGATTAGAGCGAGCTTCAGTAATTATGTAGACTTTTAGGTTCTTGAAAAAACCCTCTTCCAATTGCTTACATATATGTTATTATTATGTTTTAGGTGGCTTAATTTCTAATTTAAAAACCTAGAAGTTCAGGCTAAGTAGGTAAGCAGGACAAGTGAGCAAGTTTCAATGAATTGATACTTGCTCGTGTTTTATAATTGTTTATATCACACCCCGAAGTGGCAGAGTCATAACAGCTCTGCCGTGTAAACTATCCTAAGTAGAAGTTGGCTACTTTACAACCGCTATCTTAGACCTGATCTACATAAGGCGTCCATGACTAACCCGCTTTGAAGTAAACAATTTGTAATTTAAATAAATCATTTACCTAAGAAAGTGAGAAAATATATATATACACTATAATTCAGTTATTGCAATTAAAGTTTACAATATTTCTCTGTAATATATTTCCTAGTTATTACATTATTCATAAATGAAAACTAATTCTAAAATAAAAACTTAGACCTTAAAAATATGTGTTTATTCTTCAATGTTTTTCCTTACTCCCCAAGATCCAGCAGTTGCTAGCTTCAGAGTAGTTGTTTACCGCTTCTTAGCTAGCACCTGCACGACGTCTATAGGGATGTGAGCAACCACAGCTCAGTAAGTTAAGATGGAAGACTTAAAACTATACCATAAACACAATAAGGTTTTCAATCAACTTATTAGGTGCAATGCATGTACAAGTAAATGCCATCGCACGACGTTATTCGGCCCGTCATGAGATTAGAGAAATTGCGCCCGCTCTAATCCGGGTTGAGGAGTTGCCATTAATGCAACAGCTCACGACCAAACTCAGGCTTATGCAATGGAGACCTCGCTCCTCCCGTGACTACCTTCGAACCATTGACTTCACCCTCACCGCGACCTCCTCTCCTGTCACTTAGTTTGACTAAGGATGAAGAAGGGACCATTATGCAATCCTATGCTATCCCTTTCGAAGGGGTCGGTATTTGGCCGGAGAGTCCTAGGTTTCCCTTAATAGATTGCCATGCAGGTCTAATTATGATTACAAGTCGTATATTTAATTAGGTTCAGTTTAGGGTGATCATTCATTTTATACAAGTCATACAATACATGCCAGAACAATAAACAGAATCATAGCATCACTCATAATCAAGCACATGCACACAACTAACTATCTAACAAGCACAACCAAGCATAATCTCAAGCCTCCAAAACACAGCATCGTATTAATCCCAACTTACCTCGACTCTTCGCTCACTCACTCGAGGTTCGACTTGCTCAGGCCATCGCCGGTCATCCCTATAATACAAATGTGGTTTCAGTTTTTCATATAACTATTATAGGTTCATTTTATCCTATAACGCTTATTCTTATGTTTTATTTAGGGTTTAATATACCTAATTATTTGGGTCTTAAGTCTTTTACAATTATTCTAGGTTTAGGGTTAGATTCAGGTTCGGTTTTCGCATTGATTTCTAAATTAGGTTTTAGTTCGATTTTTAAGTAGTGTTTTATACTCCAACTCTAGAAATTTGTTTCAACTCATAATGTGAAATTAATCACATTACTTCCTGATCTTCTAAATACCATCATTACCTTTAATTAGTATTTTCTTACATCTGGTACACTTAAATCCTTATTAGTGTACCGAATTTACTCTTGATATGAGAAATTTTTACATTTTTCATATAATTACATAAATTCAAGTTTCCTATCAGATTTATTGTATATTTTTTTTACTATTATCATAATATCAATTTTTATTCTAATATTTTCTATTTATTATATTTCTAATAATTACATATTGTGTATTATCACCTATTATGTATATAATACACTTTTAATATTTCTATCACTCTAATTACCATATCTAAACATCAATTATCATTTCAAAATGTCTAAATTCATCCTAAATCAAATTTTACATCTAATTATCCTAATTTACAAAATTAACTTACAATTTACTATTTTTCCCAATTACTCATTTACTACATAATTAACCTAATAATTACATCTAACACCCTAAATACTACAAGTATCATACTCCATCAAATTTCAACATCCTAAAACATATACTTATTCACTAAATTAGTAATTAACCATTTAATTACTTTATTAACCTTAAATTACCCATTTTATGCCTCATTTTAAGGCCTTAAAATTATCTAAAAATTTTGAAAATTAATTTTTGAAAACAGGCTTCATAGCACTGTTCTATATCATCTAAGTAGTCTACACAAAAATTTTGGGTTCAAAACTACACTCCTAAGGTTATTTATTTGTAAACCGAAACATGCTTAGTTTTGCACGATTTCTTAAGGATCATATATTACGGGACATATTTTCATCAAAATAATATTTTTCCTAAAAAATACATATAAAAATATTTCAGAATAAAAAAATTCATAATTTTCTAACAATATTTACTATTTTTTACAAAATTACACAAAATCGTGCTGGAAATTGGACTCATCGTTCTGGGTAGCTTCGGCCACCGTCGACCGCCATGGCCTTATCGACCGGTTTGGGCGCTGCCACCACCATGTGGTGGTGGTGGTGGCCGTCCACTCCTAGCTGCTTGTCTGGTGTGGGTTCCCTTTAAAGGCCCTAATTGCATAGTTTTCCCTATTTTTTTTTTCTAACCCTAGTTTTTCTCTCAATTTTCACCTCTCCCTAATTTTCTCTGATTTCTAACTGTCCAAATGAGCTTTTGAATTTTTCTTGCTATTTATAGAGCTTTAGGGAAATTATTGTGCATTAAATTGGACAAGACATTATCCAAATCCCTTAATTTTTGGCTTTTGAGTTGCCCTAATTTAATATGGCTGATTTTTTTCTTATTTTTACCAGCTTCCACGACCCAATTCTAGATCATTCCTTATTTTTTCCTGATTTTTATTAATTTTCCTTAATTAATTATGAATTTTCTTTAAGTATTTAGTATTATTTTAGCACATTTCGTATATTTTAAGTAATTATGTGTATTTATACCTACATGTAAATTCATATATAGTACAAATAAATGTTCCTAAATATTATTTAGGTCATTTTATGATTTTTAATATACATATAATTTATCTCTAGCGATTCGTTAATTATCGAAATGCATTTTACGCATTTTCGATAAATAACGAATTATATATTTAAAATTTGGAATTTTTATAGCCTTTTATTTTATTGCTTATTTTCTTAAATTCAAACTTACAGGATCATTTTTATTAATATTTGTAACTTTACTTATAATTTAGGCTTGATTGGATCTTTTAACCGATCGAAACCTTGAGTGACTGGTTGTGGAGCTTACAGTTTGATGTTTTACTGCTTACCCATGGTTATCTCTTTAGTGACTGGTTGTTCTATATGCCAAACATTCGTGTGATCACCTTATTAAAATTGGTAAGATTAAATATTTAGCCAAATTAACTAGATATAACTATTGCATGTCTATGACCCATTAATTGTAGACTGTAATGTCTATAGCTTTGCTAAGTTTTCTGAAAAATTTGCTAAAATACATTTATGAAATGCTTTACAATTCAAAGAAAGATTTATCAACTTAGTAAGTACTCGTAGTAGTCTCTTATGATATTTTACTTATTGAGACAAAGTTAGTAAACCATCTTTAGTTGATTGATAGCGAGTCTTAATGAGTAGCTTGAGTTGGGACTCGCATGGTTTAGCTTGTGGGGCATTATATGGATTTGTTAATAGTGAGCCTATGGGGCATTGTGTTGATTGTTAATAGTGGATAACCTTAGATAGGGTCCACTTAATTGATTAGTATGATATTTTCGACTAAGGTAATAATCAAGTTCTATCTGTTGGGACGATACCCATAGACAACCTCATATGGGTAAGGTGAGGTACCCCGTACAGTTAAGTACGGAGGATAATTAATGTGCAGATAACGTAAATCTATACCTTTTATGGTTCCGAAGCCTTATGAATGTATTGCTTGTATTTACTGCATGTGCATTCATTTCGTATGTAGCTAAACTACATGTCTATTAATAATGTTTGGTAACTTGCTTGAACGGTCGTAGTGAGAGATAAACTCACTAAGCTATGGTATGCTCACCCTCCAACGGTTCCTTTTTATAGGTAACCAAAAGTTAGGAATTGGCTAAGATCAGAATATAAAGTGTTCTTATTGTAACTAGATTAGATATATAAGATTACTTTAGTAGGCTGTATTAGTTAAGCTAGATATTTATAATATTTAGTAACTCTTGATGTTATAGAAGTTTAATTATCTTGTCTTATTATTTGGTAAGTGATTCTGACTTTCTACGGTCTTAGTGGACTGTAAATTGTTGGGTCACCCTAGTTGCTTATATAAATAAGTAAATGTAAGTAAAATGAATAAGCACCTTTAGAAACATAATAGTTAGAGTCTTGCAACCTTTGACTTGCAAAGCATTCTTTATATCATAGGTGTATACGTGATATGAAGATTTTAGGAAAAACTACCAAGTCTCCCTATGGGGCATTACTTGATAACCATAATCGAAGAATTCCCATATGCTTGGACGTCAAAAATATAATAAGATATCAAGAATACAATCAAAATAGTGATGCTGTACTTTATATGAACTCCTAAAATTGCATTTAGGGTAATTATACCCAAATTTAGGGCTTATAGGAAAAACTTATCCGATTGAACCCAAATTTTATAACTAGGATAGAAAACTTAGTTAAAGTGACCTAATGAAGTTAGATTTTAAAAATAATAACTTAAAATCCCAATTTTAACCTTAGAAATATGAGTATTCTATATAGTGTAAAAATGATCAAAACCTCTAAAACCGAGCTTAGAATGCAAAGAGAACTTAGAGTTAAGTTGATTAACCTAAAAAGTGAAATAATATAGCATAATATACTATATAAGTATATACGTATGTTTATAAGTATACCTGATATATATAATAAATATACCCGTAAATTAACCTAAAATTATATAATTATGCATAATAAGCAATAAAATCGCAAAATTTAATAGGAAAAGTAACTTAAAAATAAAAGATATGCTAAAAACATGATTATATACATATAATTACACATTAAATGTATGAAACACATATGATATATACTTATATATTAACAAAATCATTAAATACTAATATAAACTACCAAAATACCCTAATATATCATCTAAAAATTATAAAAAATAAGAAACAACCTGGAATATGATTGGATTAAATGTGGAGCAGCATAAAAAGAATAACTAGCTGCATCAAAAGCAATTGGATAAAAAATTGACTCGTCATACTTGCAAATTCCTCAAAAGAATAACTAAATAAATAAAAAAATAATTACTTAATGGCTAAGAAAAATTCTAACCAACCTAAAACACTATAAATAGGATGTTAAGACTTATATTTAACATTTCGGTAACCAAGAAAACTTAAGAAAAATTTGGAAAATTTTGACAAAAAAATAGGAAAAATAGAGCAAGAACCGAGCCTAATTAGTTCCCAGACCAAACTTTGATCTACTATGATACCCTTCCACCAACATAGAGCACCACTAATACCCTTACTGGCTGACATACCCCCACCATCCAACAGTAGCTGGAGCATCGACGAACAAGTTAGTCAATTTTTTGCCTAGTTTTTCTTATAATTTCTAAAAATATTAAATTAAGTTAGAAAATTATGAAAAAAATTATATGTTAGTTATTTTAGATATGATTTCATGTTGTAATTTTATTTTTGTACAATTATAATTATTTTATGTATGTGCTTAAGAAAATTACTATTCATCTAAATTTTGACTTTCAGAATAAATACCCTAAACGATGTAGTTTGTAGTTCAAAATTTTTGTGTAGAATACATATGATATATATTTAGTTGCTATGTAGCCATATTTTTAATTTAGGTACTTTTGATATTTAATGTAATTCTTTGCCCTAAAAATAACTAGAACTAGGATGAAATGATGAAACAATGAAACAAATAGGTTTTTATGAAATTAATTGATCGAAATAGTAAGTACTGACTTTTGGTGAATTATAATGATGTTAGGGTATATTAGAATTAATTTTGTATAAAAAGAATAATATTTAGGTAATTAAATATAATTTAGGAGTAAAATTATAATTTCAAGTATATAGACGATAAATCAATAATATGAAACCAAGTGATGACTGAGTTCCCCATAATTTTAGGAGTTCATAGAAATTTTCAAAAAATTATTTAGTGACTCAAGCTATTTATTACAAATTTACGGAGTAAAATAACTTAAATTACGAACCAAGACATATTTTTAATAATAATAAGTTAAAATGTAATGAATATCGAGATGAAACCTATACGTGCACATACTAGTCAGATTTGGTGAAAATTAATTTTTAACTTACTTAATAATAATTATATGACCAGGTCATGATGTATACATATTGGGATAAGATATTACTTATATTATTAAGCTATATTAACAGATTATATAAAATATAATCCATTTACATAAAATGAATATAATATAATAATGCTTCTCATAGGAGCGTATAGATATAATATAAAACCAAAGATAAGAGATACACTTTAGAAATTATCTCTTGAAACAGAACTCGTAGTACATATTGTTAGGTTCCTATGAACCCAATGATACTACTTTACTTAAAATTGGACAATCCTAAGTAATATAATTTATATCTTTATAATATTACAAGAACTTACGTACTACAATAACCTTATCGTAATTGAAACGTAAATTGACTAATTAAAGGTACGTTTCGATATGATTGAAACAATATATTAATAGTATAACCACATATATTATTGATACTTAATAACTTAACTTATATAATAAAACTACGTTTCCTTATATAAGGAAAATAATAATATACTTTAGATATATATATATTTATATATATAACTGTTTAGCAAAATACAAATAGATAAAACCCTAACGTTTTTGTAACTCTTACGAAAACCAAATCTTGACTTTATATATATATAAGGTCTCTCAGTCAATAAGGTGTTGATGATATGAGTTTTCTATAGTGAGCATTAGGGCATGTGAGATTGATGCTTCAAAGCATTTTGGGGTATTATTTCAAAATATTTCGAGATCATGGTATGTATTAGCTTATAATTGTAGTTACTTGTTTATGCGTATGAAGCATTTGTAGTTAGGTTTTGATTTGCTGTGATAGGAACTAAGCTCTATGATATGATTGTTTTGTAAATATTATTATGCTTGAATTATTTGAGCTTGGTTGATCACCCTAAAAATAAACTAACTTAAACTCGGCTTAATATCTAACCTAATATGCATTGCAACCTAATAAGGGTAACAACTAGGATTCTTGGGCCAAACATGGACTCCCTTCGATAAGGATAGCTGAAATGGTCTTTTCCCCACCCTTAGCCAAACTAAGTGACAGGAACAGAGGTCGCAGCATAGTTGGGAGCCATGGTTCAAAGGTGGTCATGGGAGAAGGGTGTTCTCCATTGCATAAGCCCTGGTTTGGTTTTGATTTGCGAGTGCATGGCATCAATCTCCACAACCTAAATAAGAGCGGGCATAATTTCTTTGATCTAATAACAGGTTGGATAATGTCGTACGATGGTACTTACTTATACATGCAATGCATCTAACCAACTTGGTTGAAAATCCTACTTGTGATGTGCTAAATGCATATTTCTATCTCCACCTCACTTACTGAGCAAGTTGTCTTGTCACTCATTCCTCTATAGTTTGTTTTGCAAATTTTGAATAGATCATAAGTACCTACCTAAAATTAGAGAACTAGTAAACTGCGATGGGGAGTGAGGTATAACAAGAAATGGTTGGTTATTATCCATAGTATTGACTTTCTTAATTTTTAAGGAAAACAACATAGAACTCTTCAAAGGGCTTTTGTAGTTTTCAATGCTTTGGTCTATATAAGAAATGATATATACTTATAGGATTTACTACAACTCTTTTATAAAGTCAAATTACAAGTTTATCTTTAACAAATTATTTCAGAGGATTACTCTACAGGTTTATATCAAACAGGTATCAAATTGGACACTTCAAAGGGGTAAAGTCGAGTATGCCTAGTGTGAATTAGGTCTAAGATAACAACTGTAAGGACAGTTTCTATCTTAGGATGGCTTATACATTGCGACTATTATGACTGTACCTTTTCGGGGCATGACATCAAGCTACTTAAGCATCTAATTAGAGCTGAGTTGTCTAATTGCCTAATCTAAAGAGGCTTTTATCAACACCTTGAATTCGACCTCCAACCTACCCTAGATCAGGTTGGCCAAGTTTCCTACTCTCCTTCAAACCCCTTCCAAGCCAATTCTTATTAGTACTGAGCTATCAAAAAATACATTTGCAGAAGCAACCAAGCATTAATTAACCAACCACCCTTTGATGCGTGTCTTTTGAAAAAAGATCCCAAAATGATCCCTTGACTTTCCGTAGCTAGTACCATTTGTCATTTTTTCCCTTTTTAAGAATGTTATAGGAATCTTTTATGCATTATCTATTTTGTCTTTTCATGATTTATTGTAACCCTAGTTGAGGTCATATAAATATCTCACTTTTTTTATATGTAGACGTCATACTTCATTATTGAGTTTACAGAATTTTCCTCATAAAGTAACCTTTGTGTTCTCTTATTTTTTAGCTCTTATCTAACTCATTTAGCAAGAGTTAATGGTAAGGGACCTTAATACTACATTTATGTGTCATATCAAGTGCTAAGATTAGGCTGAGTAGGATTATTTGGTATGTTATATCCAGTTGGTAGCTATTTAGACTTATTAACCCCCTTTGTTTTCCTTTCATTTACGTTCGTTGTGGTGCAACCTCCATGTATGACCCTAGAGATGCATCAGCTTCACTGGTATCAAAGCACGGTTCTGACAGGGAGTATGTGAAGTGCAATAGAGGTTTGTTCATGTTTGTTGTTAGTAGTTGCTGTAGTGTGTTCGTATGGAGTATGCTGGAGTTGTAATTGAGCGTATTTGAAGTAGTAAGCTGAGAAGAAGTAGTTACGCGAGGTAAGAGTAGTAGTTCTTGTCACTCTGTTCTACTCTATTTCTCTACTGAATAAATAGAGCAAGGTCCATTTCTATGTCATGTTGTGTTGTGTTGGGAATTAAAGTAGCCAAGACATGTTAGAGAGACTCTATGTAGTGAGTAGAAGGGTTTTGTTGAGTGTTGCGTTGTTTGAATCGTTAAGAAGGATTGTATTAAATCGGATTCTAATGTTCGTAGAGTTGTTGGTGACCATGAAAATGGGGTTCATGAAGGTCGTGGTCAATGTGAGAGTAATACTCTAAGGTTAGTCAATAATAAGCTTGACAGACTTACTAAACTTATTGAGAGTCTTGTCATAACTATGGAAGGTAATAGGCAATAATCACAAGGTATGCCCAATCATGATCGAGTTGAGAATGTGCAAGGACGAAGATATAGCCATGTTAGTCATGCTAACCACCTAGCTTAACCTCATTGAGCTAGAGGAGTAGCAGCCAACCTACTCGATGAAGACTTGATTTGGAGGAAATTGAAGAAGATGAAGAGGAAGTAGATACAGAATTGATGAAGGGGAGGAAGAGGAAAGGGAATACTATGAGGTAAATAGGCGAAGGCATCGAGCTCCTCGAGGACTTGATAACATTAAAGTCCATATTTCGACCCTTACTGGTAGTGAAGATACAGATAAATACTTAGAGTGGGAACAGAAGGTTGAGAACGTGTTTGACTATTATGGGTATACTGAGGTAGTGAAGGTCCAACTTGTTACACTTGAATTTTCTGGATAAGCCACCATGTGGTAGAAGAATCTGAATACGGCTAGAGTGAGAGATTGAAGATAAGGTGTGTAGACTTGGGAAGAGATGAAGAGGCTGTTAAGGGGAAGATTCGTACCTAAGACATATTTGCAAGATACATTTGCTAAGTTGTAAGAGCTTCACCAAGAGCATTGACTTGTTGCTTATCATAGTGAGAAGCTCAGTGGTGTCGCATTGAATTTTCTATATATGAGAAAGAGCCATATTCTCTTTTTCGAGCTCTTACTATATGGCAACATTACCTTTTACCTTGAGAGTTTGTGATTTATACAAACCAGGAGTCCTTGAAGCATCTTGGGAATCAAAACAAACTTTCAAAGAGGCAAGCAAAATGGTTGGAGTTTATGGAAGGCTTTTCTAATGTAATTGGGCACAAGAAAGGCAGTGCCAATGTAGTTGTAGATGCCCTATCAATTCGGCAAACTCTGTAGACAAAGTTGTTGGGATTTTCCCTTATTACCAAGCAATATGCTCAGGACCCACACTTCGATCCTATTCATGAAAAGAAGCTATGCATATTGAAGGATGGGTATTTGTTTAAAGAGAAGAGGCTATGCATACTGAACTATTCTACACATGAGTTGTTGGTTAGGGAAGCTCATAGTGGTGGATTATTTAGCCATTTCGGAGAGACCAAAAAGCTGACTTGTTGAGAGAAATCTTATACTAGCTTGATTTGGCCAAAGATGTCCAAAAGGTTATCGGTAGTTGTAATGTATGTAAAAGGGTGAAAGGAAGGAGGGAGTCACATGGAGGATATATGCCTTTACCAATGCCAACCTTAGCATGGATTTTATCCTAAGGTTGCCTTGGACATCTAAAAGGAGGGATTTGGTCCTTATAGTCGTGGATTGCTTCAACAAGATAGCACACTTCATTCTATGCCATCAAACTAACAATGCTTTATATATTGCTAATTTGTTTTTGCAAGAAGTTGTCCAACTGCATGAAGTTCTGAAGACCATCGTATCATATTAGGATACGAAATTTCTAAGTTATTTCTGGAAGATAATTTAGAGGAGACTTAGGACTAATCTTGTATTTAGCTTTAGTTGCCACCACTAGACTGATGGCCAGATTAAAGTGGTGAACAAGTCGTTAAGCACTTTACTCTAAGTTGTTGTCGGGAGGAATTTAAGATTGGGACTTGTGCTTACCTATTATGGAGTTCACTTACAACCAAACCGTTTACAATACTACTAGGAGAGGTCACTTATGGCCTTAACCCCACTATCCCTCCAGATATGATCAACAATCCTACAGCTACTAAAAAGAACTAAGACTGAACCCAAGGTTTACAAGAGTAACACTAGTTTATGGCAAGGAAGATTGCCAAGCTTAATGAGAGGTAGCAAGAGATAGGTAGCGATGGCCACCGAACTATTTCCTTCAAGCCAGGTGACTTAGTATGGATCTACCCTAGCCAAGACAGATTTCTACACTTGAGATAGAGTAAACTACCTTTACGAGCCAATGGTCCATTTAAGGTCCTAAAGAAGATCAACTACAATACCTATTAGATTGAGCTACCTGAGAACTATAGTGTCTCCCTTACCTTCAATGTATCTGATCTGATCCCTCACCGACCAGTAGAAGTTATCGTAGAAGCAAGGGAGGAGCAACCACAAGAAGCCCCTTTAGATTTTGGGACAAATCCTTCAAACCCCTAGGTAGATGATAGGAATCAACTTCTTGGACCAGTCACATGAACTCGGGTTAGAGGATTACAAGGATTAACTCAATGAGTACTAGCTCAAGAACCATTCAAGGACAAAGATTCCATGACTGACTAAGGATTACTTCACTTTATTCGATCCAAATGTCGTGCTTTGATTATATTCAATGCAATAACTAAGCTACCAAACACTAGGTCCTCTTCCGAACCTAGTTGTCCGATTGCTTAACCTAAAGAGGCTTTTATTAACACCTTACATTCGAGCTCTAACCTGCTCAAGGTTAGGTCGACCAAGTTTCTTACTCTCCTTTAGACCCCCTTTAAGTTGATTCTTGCCAATACCAAGTTGTCAAAAAACTTACATTTGTGAAAGCAGCCAAGCATCAATTAACCAACGACCCCTTAATGTGTGTCTTCTAACACAGGTCCAAAAATGATCCCTTTACTTTCCATACCTAGTACCATTTGTCATTTTTCCCCCTTTTAAGAATGTTTAGGAATCTTTTGTCCATTATCCATTTTGTCTTTTCCTTATTTATTATAACTCTAGTTGAGGTCATATAAATACCTCACTTCTTTTGTACGTAAACATTATACTTCATTATTAAATTTACATAATTTTCCTCACAAAGTAACCTTTATGGTCTCTTATTTCTTAGTACTTATCTAGCTTCTTTAGAAAGAGTTAGTGGTGAGCAACCCTAACACTACACTCCTATGTCATATCGAATGCTAAGATTAAGTTGAACAGGATCAGTTGGTGCATCATATCCAGCTAGTAGCTATCAAGACTTGCTAACCCCCTTTGTTTTCCTTTCATTCCCATTTGTTGTGGTGCAACCTCCATGTTTACACCTTCGGAGATGCATCAAAGGACGTCAAAGGTAAAATTCACTTATAAAATAACTTTAAACTTCCAACACTTAAGTATAAATAACCCATAAAATCGATGTTTGAACAATTTAATTCGTATGACAAGGAATCAATTATTGTTATCTAGTAGCTTGTATAGAAATTAAGTTGATCAACTGAATATATATAGGGATGATCAAAGGAGACAAATATGAGACCCATGATTAACGAGCAACAAAGTTTTAGGTAAGTGGGTTCAATGCTTTACAGCAGTTTGAAATATTATTTCAGGATACTTGAAAACCTTGGTATGTTGTTGCTTGTGGTTATAGTTAGCTATTTATCTATGTACAATGCATGTGTTTGAAATTTGATTTGTTGTGAAGGGAGTTAAGCTTAAAGTTATGCTCATTCTATGTATATTGTTCTACTTAGATTGTTGAAATTGGTTAATCACCAAAAAAACGAACTCACTTAAACTTGGTTTAACTTCTAAGTTGACATACATTGCAATCCACTAGGAGAAACGGCTAGGGTTATCGGGCCAAACACAAACCCTTCGATGAAGATAGCTAAAATAGTTCTTTCCCCATCCTTAGTCAAATTAAGTGATAAGAGAGGAAGTTATAGCAAGGTTGAGAACAGTAGTTCGAAGGTAATCTTGAGTAAAGGGTGTTCTTCATTGCACAAGTCTCAATTTAGTTTTGATTTGTGAGTATGTGAAGTCAAACTCTTTAATCTAGATTAGGGCGAGTGCAATTTCTCTAATCTTATAACGGATTGAATAATCTCGTACGATGGCACTTGCTTTTACATGCATTGCATCTAACTAACTTAATTAAAAACCTTAGTTGTTTTATGTTAGATACATATTTCTGTCCTCATCCCATTTACTAAGCAAATTGACAATTATTCCCCTATAGTTACTTTTGTCGGTATAGAGTCAAACATAGTGATAACTCTTATTCTAAACATATTTCACATGGTGATTTTATAGTATTTTCCTTACATTTTTTGTTTTTTTAAAGAAATTGATACTTAATTGAGTAATATTTTGATTTCAAGATTTGAACGCGTTCTTGGATTGAAAACGAAGAAAAGGAATCACGTTTTACTCAATTTAGAGTTCAAATGAATGAGTTATGAAGTTTTGAAGTTACACAGTCTGGGACACGGTCGTATCCCCAGGCTGTGTCCATAAAAAAAAATTTGTCAAGGTCAGAAAGTTACACAACCTGGGGCACGATCTTATCCTAGGCCGTGTTTGGCAATGAAAACGGAAACCTTACAATATATTATAAAAGGACATATTAGGGTTTCACATAAGGGATTGGACACTCGAGAAGTGAAGAGACTTGAAGAGAAAGAGAGGAAAAAGGCGAAAGCAATACCAACTTCAAGATTGGAGAAATTTTTCATCAACCAAAGGGGTTTTTCATGTTTTATTTCATGCTTTTGTTGGAACTCGTTTTTAGTTTCATTATAATAGCTTAGAATTCGTGTATTTAGGATTATGGAACCTAGGGTTTTATGTGACTCTTGGGTTGATTTATAATTTTCAATAAAGTTTCTATCTTTTCTTGATTGAATTATGTTGTTTAATTGTTAATTGATATTTCTAGAGTATCAATTTATGATATCATGCATGATGATTGAGAAATTACATGGGTAATTAGATCTTAACATAATTGGAGAGAATTACATGTGTACTTAGAGATAAGAAACATATTTCTTCTGGAAAGTTGTTTGTTTGTATGGGAATTCATTATACATTAATGCGATTCTAAATTATATTACTAAGTGAAAAAATTCCGGTAAATAATTTAGGATTAGGGTTAATATGCTTGAGAAAGGTATTAACTTTAATTGTGAATCCCTCCAGTCAAGAATAATAGAAATTGAATTGAATATATTTTAAGCGGTCACATGTTAAACACTAGGAGAAATAATTCCTAAATATGTTATTACCTTCTTGAAGTCGTTCTTAGTTTTATTGCTTTCTAAATTGCTTAATCAAGTCTCATAATTAGGTTAGTTTGTTAATTTTAGTATTTTTAATTCATTCAACTCAACACGATTTTCCGGTTAGATAATAGAGCTAAGGTTAATATTAGTACTTGAAATCTCTGAGGGATTGACTCAGACTCACATCCGCTATATTAAAATTGATAGGTGCACTTGCCTGATATCACATAGCAAATGGGGCTAGGGAGTGAAGTTAACCATGACATGACTAAATTTATCTCTTTTCTAGTTTTTGCCTTTTTGAAAAACTAATTGAACTTCATTGGGCAATAGTAGTTTTTCGTTGTTGGGTTAAAATGTATGCAAAAATACCTATGAATTTGTATACTTTTATCTTAAATATAAACTTGTACATTTATTTTCACTACAGAAAAGTAATATAGGTCTACTACAAAAGTTGTTTTGAAAGACTTCACCATAGGTTTTATATCAAACAAGTTTCAAACTAGATGCTTCAAAGCGGTTGAGTTGAGTACACCTTGTATGGACTAAGTCTATGATAGTGGCCATGAGGTTAGTTTTTATCTTAATTTACTTCACACGACAGAACTGTTATGAGTTCACCTATTCGAGGTATGACATTACTACTACAAGCATCTATTTTCCATCATCAAGTTTGTTCTTTTCAGTTGTTTTTCTATTACATATTGATAATTTGTTGTTTATTTATACATTTATAATTGCAAATCTAATCTATAATAATTTTTTCCAACAAACTTGAAACATAATCTTTGTATTGGTTAATTATGGATCAACAATCAATTATAGACATTAGTAGGACAAAGAACCTACACATTGACAAGCTTGAGAAGTTTGAGGGAACTGACTTTAAAAAATGACAATAGAAGACGTTTCATTTAACAACATTGAATTTGACACATGTTAAGGAAGAAATGCCTCAAATTAATGAGAATCCTATATTGAGGAAAACTCTTAATACAATAGAGGATCGGAAGCATGCCAAATTCTATTGTAACTATTACATTATCAATGAGTTGGATGATAGTTTATATGACATATATTTTAATTCTCCAACAACTAAGGATTTGTGGAAGTCATTGGAAAAGAATTATAAAATCCAAGATGCCAATTCAAAGAAATTCATAATCAGTAAATTTCTAAATTTATCATGGTTGACTCTAAATCTATTGTCAGTCAAGTTGGGGAAATTCAAAGAATGATTCATAAACTTTATGCAAAAGGTTGTAAGATCAACGAACATTTTCAAGATGGCGTTCTAATTGAAAAAATTGCTACCATCTTAAAATGATTTCAAGATATGTCTTAAGCATAAGCATAAAGAAATGAAAATGGAGGATCTCATTCTTAAGCTTCAAGTTGAAGAAGACCATCAAAGGGGTAATAAATTCGAGTTTTTTTCCATTGAAGCCAAGGCTAATGTAGTTGAGGACTAAAGGAACCAGTCAAAGCAGAGTAATGCTTTCAAGAAAAACAAAAGTAAGATAAAAAAGTTTTGCACATGGTCATAAGGGAAAGGATTTCAAGAAAATCAAAACATCATGCTAGGTGTATGGAAAAGTGGGACATAGAGCACAAGACTATTGCTACAAAAAAAAAGGTAAAACAATTAAGCCAACATGCTTGAAGGCTTTGCTATAGTTGTTGTTGAAACCAATATGGTTTTAGATACTAATAACTAATGGCTAGATATGGATGCAACTAAGCATATTTGTGGGAAGAAAGACATTTTCTATTATCCATGATTATCAAGATGATGAAAGGCTATACATGGGAAATAATACTACATTTACTATCAAAGGAAAAGGAAAAGGAAAAGGAAAAAGAATAGGAAAAGTTCTACTTAAGTTAACTTTTGGAAAAATTCTCACTTCATAAGACATTCCTTATGTTCCTGAAATAAGGAATAATCTAGTTTCAAGTTCTGTATTGATTAGCCAGGTTTCAAAATCGTATTGAAATCAAACAAATTTGTAACATTAAGGGAGGCATCCTTTGTGGGAAAAAGATATTTGGTCGATGGTCTCTTCAAACTTAATATATTGTCCATTGTTGTTATTAATAATGATAATGTTTCTACTTATATTGTTGAATTTTCAAATAAAAGCATGTTAAATTAAGTCAAGTTAATTACCATTCTTTATATCACATGTGTAGTTTAGGACTATCACCTCATAATCAAAGTTTGCCAAATAGTTGTTTAAGTCAGTTTTGCCAAGATCAAACGGATTACTTGTATTAATTCATAGTTATCTTGACAATTTTAAATCAACACCAAGTAGAGGTGGAAATAATTATTATTTTTCTTTCATTAACAATTGCATTAAATATTGTTATGTTTACTTGATTCATAGCAAAGATGAGGCTTTGGATACGTTTAAGATAATATAATGCTAAAGTTAAAAATCAATTTGAAAGAGAAATCAAGGCACTTAGATCAAATAGAGGAGGAGAGTATGATTCAAAAGCTTTCTCTAATTTTTGTGTTGAACATGGAATTGCACATCAAACAATGGCTCCATAACACCTCAACAAAGTGGTGTAGCCAAAAAGAAAAATAGAACATTTAAGAAAATATTCTCACTTACTATAAACAAAATTTTGAATTGAATTCATTGTAAGAAGAATAATAAGTCCCTAAAGGAAATTTGGAAAGAAAATATTCTTACTTATGAAACATTGAAAGTTGTAGACACCCCATTTTTGCTCCTTTATAATTTTAACTTTTGTTTTTAAAGGGTTCTAATTCGAAAAATAACAAAAATTGAAAAAATGATAAAAAGACCAAAAAAAAAAAAAAAGAGAGAGAAAATTTTCAAAAAAAATGAAAAACCTAAAAAGAAAAAAATTAAAAAAGATTAATCGGATTGAGTTGGTATTATTGTTTTAAATAGATTTAATAGAATTACGATTGAATAATTGTTGAAAAATACAAATATAAAATGATAATATTAAATCCATTAGGATAAAGATTTGGATAGATTCAATTCTAGATTGGTCTTTATTAGTGTAGATTTAAAGTGATCCAAGAAATTCATTTTTGAGTTGTATAAATATGGATGAGTAGCAAAAGAGAAAGGATCATGAAAAAAAAGACAATAATAGCAAACACAACACCCATCCCTTGCCTTCAATCACGCACTCTAAACACATCCACATGGAATGTTGGAATAGTGGTTGTTGTTGAAGTGAGACTCGAATTAGTTGGAGCATCTGGATCTGACTCACACCATTTGACCCAATCCGAATTTGACCAGACTTGTGCCTTCAATTCGTTTTGCAAGTTATTAGTTACAACCTTTTTTATATAGTTTTTTAGTTTTACTATGTGGATTTTTTTTCTTTAAGTATAGTATTGGTTTTACTTAAAGTCCAATAAAATACGTGTTAAGGAATGTCTCTTTGTAGGTTTTTGTATTAGTAGTCGATATTTTAGTTTGTTTATTTATTTATTTTTTATGTGTATATTAGAATTATATGTTTTAGCGTTGTCATAAGATATATTACATATTTAGATTTTAAGTTACATGAATTATAAAAATTTATGTTTTACTAAAATTTATATTTCTTAAAAAATTGTATTTTTTTTAGAAAAATCAAATATTTTTAGAAGGTTGCATGTCTTTAGAAAAGTTGCACTAGGCATGTTAGGGTTTTCTAGGAAAAAAAAAAATCATTTTATCACTTATTCAAATTTTCATAAAATAAAAAAGAATATTTAATTGACATATTTTTTATGGTTAGATATCATTTCCATAATTTAGACTTCTTTTCTATGGTTTAAATATATATTCCATAGTTTAGGCTTCTTTTCTATGGTTTAGATATTTGTTCTATAGTTTAGGTATCTTTTTATGATTTAGACATTTTTTTATGATTTAAATTTCTTTTATATGGTTTAGATATCTTTTCCATAATTTAGACTTTTTTTATATGGTTTTGACATCTTTTCTATGATTTAAATATCTTTCGTATAGTTATACATATTTTCTATGATTTAGGTATGTTTTATATAGTTAGGTATCTTTTTCATATAAAAATTTTATCAAGTAGAAAATTGCATATTTCATTAAAAAATGCATTTTTAGGTCTTTAGGGTTTTTTTTTTTTGAAAAATAAAAAAATTATCACTTAGTTTTTTTTTTAAAATAAAAATCTTAATTTGAGACTTCAAAAATTAGGTTTTTAGGGTTTCTTTTTTTTTTTTTATAAATGGGAATAAAAATTAGCCTTTTATGGATTTTTTATTAATAAAAGTAAAATAGTTAATAAAAACATAAATCTAGCTTGATTGTTTTTTATAAAAAGAACCAAGCCACAAAAGTTTTTTCTAAGAACAAACTACGAACATCTGATCTCGACTAATAGGTATGTAAGCACCTTTGGGCCGACATAAAATTTGTAAAAACCTTACTTTTCCATTTTTTGTAAATTATAGCTTGAATTCCCCCCATACNAAATCAAGTTAAGGGAAATGAAATTAAAATAAGAAACCGAAAAATTAGGTTTGACAATTCGACGACTTCACTAAGGATGTTAAGAGGGCAAGCCACTTGAATTTTCTAAAATTAGGATCATTTTTCAAAAACACTTGAATCAATTATTCATTTAAATTTTCTTTTTTCCTTTTTTTTTTTGTAAAATATAAATGCTTGTACTAACATATTTGTTGTGGCTTATATGAACATACGTATGATAGATGCAGTCAGAATTAGGCCGTCTTAGGACCTTAGGAGAGGGGTTATTATGTATGTTTCAAATATTGTGGGACAATCATCTTTCGGGACTAATCGGGCTACTATACTCAAGTTTAGATGTGATCATAGAACCAGTACTTTGAAAACACGAGTGGTCACAAAACTTGAGGACCTTTAAAACCCACCTTAATTGCATACACGAACCTTGACTGATGATAAATAATAATGAGGCACGTTAACCGAGGGTTGTTAGTATGTCGAAATTCCCGTATTATACATGTAAATCTAATGTAGATTAGTTCTGTGTATAGGACTTTCTCAATGTAAAATTGTAAATCTCCTTATACCGTATATTTCCTTATATTTGTATGTATTGTTTATATTTACCTGTAATTTCAAAATTGTTATAATAATGGAATTTCGATATAATTACAACCCTAAACACCTAATATTGCCACATTACTATTTGATCACTAATCCCTTGTATCAGTGTGTCTTTATTTTACATTTTTTGTCCTTATCCTTATTCATTTGAAAATATTCACACTTGATGATTATGTCCTAATTTCTAAAAGTTAGGTTCATAAATAATCACATTTTGCTATCTTATAAAATATTACACTTCTTTGAAAGCTTATTCTTAAGTGATCAAAAGTGAAAAGAAAAAAAAAAAAACAAAAAGAATCAATCCTGTAAAATAGTTTTAGGTAGTTGCCATTTCGTGAAGCACTCTACAAGCTAGGATATTCATTCTTCCAAATAGATTAACACCTTATAAATAGGCTTCCTCATTTAGAATAAATAAGATTTAGAAATGATCTTTGACTCTTTTACTTTGTTCATATATTGTATCCTTCATAATAAAAAGAACCTTTTCTCTTTTAGAATATCATTCTTCCATTCCTTGTTTGTAAATAAGTCCTTTAATAGCATTCATTAAACTGTTATTCTCTATCAAAAAGAAAAATGTAAATGTATAGGCTTGTATAAAGAATCCTAAGAAAGCAATCCCCCATTTATGATTTGATTACTTAGTCTTTGTAACATAAAAGCCCTAACTTTTTCTCTCTCTTATAAAAAAAGAAAAAAGAAGAAGAAGAAAGAAAGAAGTTGCTAATGATTACAAATCCTTATGAGACTCAGGACAAACACAAGCCAATGACCTGTCAGGTTAGTCAAACCAACTCAAAACCCTTGGTCTATCAAGTATAACAATGAACCAAGTTTAAACACGAAGCCATGAAACACCATCTTGAGTTTGATCCCTGGTACAAACAAAAAGGGTAATTCACAATCCCTTCCACCTCAAAAGATATCAATGTTGGCTTATTCAACTTTAAAGAACCTAGCCTAAAACACACTTAGGAGTAAGGGGCATTAAGACCTATAAGTATGGGAAAATTTAAGCAAGAATGTGAAAGGTACGAGGCATTTGGCCTTTGAAATTTTATTTTAAACTCAAATCAAATGAAAAGTATCCTTTCACAATTAGGGCATGTTTCAAGGAACTGGGGGCAAGGTTAATCTCTACCCTATGACAAATCAATCCCTACGTAAGGAATTGCTAACTCAATTTTTTTTAAAAAAAGTTTAGAATGAAAAGAGATAAACTATATCCTAAACACTAACCCTTAAATACTTTGAGAATGAGAGACATCATGGTGAGGGATTTTTAGACCCATTCCTTAAAGGGGGTCTGTTTTGAATGTGATACGTAGATTAAAATTAAGTTAAGCATTTATTTTCAAATCTCAAACACAATCATCCTTTGTAAACCCTGTTAAACCAATTTAGAGTGCTTTCAAATGTAAACCCTATCAAGAACCACCCCATATTGGGGCAATTCAGAGGTTAAGGTCATTGAGAAAAGGATAAAACTAATTTATGCTTAGCTTAGTAATAATAATTCAAGGATAACTTTTGTTTTCAATAAATTATTCCCTTTAAAGAAAAGCCAATACTTTTCCAAATACCTCAAGACTATACATACCTTACACAAACCCATGCACTCGGAACCTATGGATTTAGGCTTTGATTCATCTAAAGACAAAGACTCGACAAAAGAGATGATTACTTTTAGGGAAAGAAAAACAAGAAATAATGGGGAAATAAAAGAAGAAAGAAAGAAAAAAAAAAAAAAAAAAGAAAGAAAAAGGATGAAAGACTTGAACATTGGGTTTGAGAAAAGCCCTAACCAAAAAAGGCCTAAAAGCCTAAGCTGCTCTAAAAACATAAGGTCTTGAACCACATTCCCAACCATTAACACAAAACCCCATATGCATTTTAAAATCACACTCTGAATCACAAACACAAAACCTTTATATCCATCTTGAATTAAACAAGACCTCCATACCCATAGTACCTCCCTACTCAAAGCTCTTCTAATCTTAAAGACTAATTTTTCTAAAATAAAAATTATTTTTGAAACTAGGGTAAACACACATCTAGTATACCCGGGTTGGATAAAAAAATTTCTTTCATAATAGGCCGTCTCATTAATCCCTTTTAAAACCATTTGATCAAAAGCCTAATTACTAAACCCAAAAAGACTTAACAAATTGATCAAAACATATCACTTGCAAACCATACTGTAATTTTTTAGAATAGCAGTGAACAGTGTAATATAGACCGAGAGTATGCAAGAAAGTCCTCTTTGACTAGACTAATTATGAATTACTTATTCCTTAGGAAAGGAATGTTTAAAATCACAAGGTCCTACTAAAAAGCTCAGCATCAGACATTTTCAAAGAATAAGAAAGATACGACATGCCCTACATGGTTACCAAGAAAGGGGATGGTTATAGCACTTATTTCTTAAATAAGAATTTGTGTCTGTTACCAAACTTTCAAAAAAAAAAAAAGACAAAAGAAGAAAGAAAAAAGAGAAGTAAAGATTTGTTACAAGTTTTTCCCTTTATCTTGGCCCAAGTGGCTAAATTTTGGAATTCATGTCATTTACTTCTAAGTCATTCTCCCTGATGTAGTTTTTTATGTACATTAATTCTTTTTCAACATAAGGAACCTTATCCCTTATGCCTTTTTTGTTATAAATGATTTTTACCAAAATTCCTCTTTTGTAAATTTCTCAAGTTAAGAGGTTTTTTAAAAGGTTACATCCCTAATTTTGCTTCTTAAGGTTCTTGGCCAACCCATAGGGCGCTTACTCTTTCTCTTATTTCCTTAGAGTTCTAGCCAACTCATAGAGCGCTGCCTCAATCCACATTTTCTTTAGGGTTCTAGCTAACTCAAAGAGCACTATCCCAATCCACGTTTTCTTTAGATTCTAGCCAACTCATAAAGTGCTATCCTAACTCAATTCTCGTTTAAGGCTTTAGCTAGCTCAAGGAGTGCTTTACCCAATCGCCTATGTCAATTAGCTCAAAGGAGTATGGTTAGCTTTCATGTTGACCTTTCAATTAGGGTTACTAGTCCTGATATAGACTCATGGATAAACACACAAACCCAATATCATGCATAACCAAAAGGGTAGGTCCAAGCTACAAGATAGCTTGAAAAGTAAATGATAATTGAGGGTAAATAGGGGTTCTCATGCACCGACAATGGCTATGATACACCAACACCTCACACGAGCTAGGGTCACACTTGATATGACATACAAGTATGGTTGGAGATCACTCACCACTAGTCCATGCTTGAATGGACTAGATAAGAGTAGCCCAAGAGTAAGTAAGAGGACACTTAGCTCAAGAGAGGGTAAGAAAAAGTTCAGTGCATTCTTCTATATATTCTCTTACAGCTATTACATTATATGATTATTTATAGTAGCTTGTTAGGGCAAGTTCTATGTTACAAAAAATTACAAAAATGAAGCCCTATTTGCTAAATAAAAGAAAAATAATTTATAGGGAAATCATGAAATCGTATGCAGCGAATGTCTTCTGTCACAAAGGACAACACACGCACATTTTTACTCTACAATTTTGACAATATTATGAGTTGAGCAGGGGTAGGCCTCTATTCAGGTTTGTTCGGCGTCGGAAGTTCAGCACCCTAACGACCGAAGCTGTATTAGGGTTGGTTCAGGGATGACTCACAGTCGGGTTGGCCTCAGATGGTCGACTCCTGACAGTTATTAGCTCAGCCTCAGCATTGTGGAGATTGTTGTATTCAAATTTAACGTATGGACTAGTGCATAGCGGAGGGTTCGGTTCGGTACGTCGGCTGGTCACCTCGGCAACACCTTAGATAACATGGAGAGCGAAGTAGCTCGCTAGATCAGACTTGGGCAAGCACTACTCCTCGGTGCTTAACTTACCTCGGATAACTCGACGAACCACCTGAGAGTGCCCTCGGGCTTGGGAGCATATAATCAATCCTTGATCCCTATCATCCCCTTAGAGTTGTTTAAGATTTGGGATCAAATCTGGTTCAGGTCGGATAACTCGACAAACCACCTGAGAGTGCCCTTGGGCTTGGGAGCGTATAATCAGTCCTTGATCCCTATCATCCCCTCAGAGTTATTTAAGATTTAAGATCAAATCTGGTTTAGGTCCAAGTTGCTTGTCTTCGAGAGTGTAAGGTTAGAGGTTAGCAATGTTGAAGGAGTCTAAAGCCCCATATCCTACGGGCAATTTAATCTTATAGGCATTAGGGTTGATCTTTTTAAGTACTTTGAAAGGTCGATTAACCTTAGGAGATAACTTGCTCTTCCTGAAGTTTGGGAATCATTCTTTGCTTAGGTGTATCTAGACCAAATTGCTTGGTTGAAATTCTCTCTTCCTCCATCTTCGACTTCGCTTCTCAAGCTTAATATTAGCTCGATCCAGTTGCTTTACAACCTTCCAATGCATGGCTTTGATGGCCTTAACTGTCTCGACAGCTAGCTGGTCATCATTAAGCATCGGTTGGGGTGCTTGGTCTAATGGCAACTCGAGGTTGAACCCATACGCGACCTTAAATGGAGACATGCTTGTTACACTGTAGGCGGTCTTGTTGTAGGCGAACTTAATTATTGGTAGGCACAGATCCCAGTTGGCCATGTTTCATCCAATAGCAACCCACAGCAAAGTTCCCATGATTTTGTAGACAACTTTGGTCTGTCCATCGGTTTGTGGGTGGTAAGACGTGCTATACAACATCTTGATTCCCATTCGCCTCCACAACATCCTCCAAAAGTAGCTCATGAACTTGGGGTCTTGATCTGTAATAATGGTCCTAGGAATTCTGTACAGCTTGATTACTTCTTGTAAGGAAAGAAAAGAGATAGTTGAAGTGTCATTAGTTTTGGAATAGGGTACGAAATGTACCATCTTGCTAAATCAATCCACAACCAACATGATGAAGTCCTTCCCTTAGGACATCCTCGGCAATCCTAACATGAAGTCTATACTTAGCTCGGACCATGGTATGGTCAGGATTGGCAAGGGTTGGCAGTGTCCTTGTTCGGCTCAACTCTTCACTTTTTGGCAAGTTGCATACTTTTCCAATGTAGATTGGACATCTCTCTTCATTCGTTAGCCAAAAGAATTTGGAGGATAGTACCTCATAAGTTCAGTGCTGGCCAAAGTATCCTATCAATCCCCCTCCATGCACCTCACGTACTAGTAGTTCTTGCGTAGAATAGGTCAGGATACATAGCCTTCTCTTCTTGAATAAATATCCATCCTCCCTGTAATAGTCCTCTAGTATCCGTCCTTCCTCACAACGAGCATAGATAGGACTAAAGTGTGGGTCCTCAGCATACAAATTCTTAATGGTTGAAAAACCAAGTAGCCTCATTTGCAACTTGGTCAAGAGGGTATGTCATCTCGATAAAGCGTCGACCATTACATTGTTCTTCCCGTTCTTGTATTTTATGACATAAGAAAAACCCTCCATAAACTTAACCCACTTGGCTTATCTCTAGGACAACTTTGATTGGCTCTTTAGATATCTCAAGGATTTATTATCGGTGTAGATCACAAATTCCTTGGGCAATGGATAATGTTGCCATATCATTAAGGCTCAGATTAAGGAGTAGAAGTCCTTGTCGTAGATGAAATAGTTGAGTGTGGCTCCTCAAAGTTTCTTGCTAAAGTAAGCAATAGATCATCCTTCTTACATCAGCACAGCACCTATGCCTAGTCCAGACGCATCACACTTTACTTCAAATACCTTATTGAAGCTAGGTAGGGCTAAGACAAGGGCTATAGTTAGCTTCTCCTTCACATCCTCAAAACTCCTCCTGTCTTTCTCACCCCATCTAAATTCAACATTCTTCTTTGAGAGTTTGGTGGGTGGGACCACAATCGTGTTAAAATTCTTTATGAATCAGTGATAGAATGAAGCCAGGCTGTGGAAACTTCTCACATTGGCGGAACAGGTCAGCTCAAGCCATTCTATGATCACTCTTATTTTCTCTTCATCAACCCAGATACCACCTTCGCTTACAACAAAACCCAAGAAGATCACCTCGGAACGACAAAAGTCGCACTTCTTCAGATTGGCGTAGAGCTATTCGGCTTAGAGTTTTGCAAGCACTTGTTGGAGGTGCTCTTGGTGAGTCTCCAAGTTAGGACTGTATACTACAATGTCATCAAAATAAACTACGATAAACCTTCCTAGTAATTCTCAGAGCACATGATTCATAAGTTGCATCAATGTGCTTGGCACATTAGATAGCCCAAATGGCATTACAAGCCATACATATAAATCATGTTGTGTCTTGAATGTGGCCTTCCACTCATCACCTTCATGCATACGAATCTAATGGTACTCAGCTTTAAGGTCGATCTTGGAGAACACTCTTGCTTCGCTTAATTCGTCTAGCATGTCATGGGTATGAGATACCTATACTTGATGGAGATTCGATTAATCACTTAGCTATCTACATACATCCTCCAAGACCCATCTTTCTTCGATACTAATTAAGCCGGTACAGCACAGGGGCTTAGGGACTCATGCACATACCCCTTCTTCATCAACTCATCCGCTTGCCTCTATTGTTTAGGGGCCTATTTAAGATTCAGCCTATAAGCAGACTTGTTTGGCAATGTGGCTCCTGGCTATAGGTTGATTGTATGCTTGACGCCTCAGTTTGGGGGTAAACCGTTCAGTAGCTCTTCCGAAAACAGATCAGGAAATTCCTCCAATAGCATTTTTACTTTGGTCAGCAACTCTTGCTCCCCAGGTCTCATCTCTAGAAGCCTCCTTACCAGTAGATAGGTAGGTCCCTCCTGCTCCATTTCTCTTTTTAGTTCGGCTCAGGTCAATACCAAAGCTTCTTTCCTCAAGGTTCAACTAAGCTGGGACTACATGACTTTTACCTGCTTAATAGTCATGGGACTCAATTTCAACCTTCTTCCTTCATGTTCCATAGAACACATATTCCTCCTATCGCATACATAATTGTTTAGTTAAACATCCATGGTCATTTAAGTATGAGGTAGGACGTACTCATGGGCAGTACTTCACAAAGCACTTTATCTTGATACTTGCCAATACAAATCGGTATAGACACCTATTTGTCTACTTGTAGGGCTCCCTTGTCATTAAGCTAATGAAGCTTATAAGGTTTCGTGTAGGGCATAGTCGGCAATTTCAACTGTTGGACCATAAATGCAGAGGCTGTATTGGTGCAGCTCCCACTATCAATGATTAGCACACATAGTAATTTGTTCACCTTGCATCCAATATGGAAGAGATTTTCTCTCTGCTCGTCTTGAAGCACAAGACTGACACTCATTGTCCTCCTTAACACTAGAGCGGTTGGCATGAAGTTACCTTCCTCACTATAAATAACTTCCTTCTCAAATAGCTCGATCTATCTGTCCTCCTTCAACTCCTCTACTTCCTCATCAGTACTATTGACCTCAACAGTTTGTACCTCACCTCTAATCACCATTGTTCCTCTGTTCCGACATTGAGTGACCATATATCCAAATCCTTAGCATTTGAAACACTTAATCTTACTCATCTTTCTTCCTGAACTCTGGCCTTTCTCAAACTTCCTTGGGGGTTCCTTCTCCTCGACTCGGGTGGTCGAAATGGTCAGGTCTCAACAGCTTTACTCGGTTCTGTTCATGCTAGTTTACTCGAAACAGTTTGACTACTACCTGGTCGGCCAATAGGGGGTCAGAATCTTCTTGTTCGGTGCCTTTCTATCGTCCAAGTGACTCAGATTGCATTATCAAGTGTTCTAACGTCCAAGGTTTCTAGGACATTACCAATCTCATACTTCAATCCGCTAATGAATTAAGATACAATTCGGTCTTCAGGCTTCATGGCTTGGTATTGAATCATTAGCATCCAGAATTCTTTAACGTAAGCGTCTACACTCGATCCTCCTTATGTCAGTTCTTGCAGTCTCTTAAAGGCATCCTGCAGGTAATAGCTCTGCACAAACCTTCTCCACATAACTCTCTTCATATCATCCCAACTTTTAATCTCTCATTTTCGTACTCCTTCCCTTATTTTGGTGGCTTGCAAGTTCTTCCACCATAAGGCAGCATAACTAATGAACTCCAACACAGCAAGTTTAACCCTTACATTATCAGGCACTTCGTGGCATTCAAACTGCTTTTCAATCTTATTTACCTAATCTAGGTAGTCCTTGGTATCATCACTTCTAGAAAAACTAGGAATTCGCATTCTTAATCCCTTAACTTTAGGGGCTCGTACATTTCTTTCCTCAAGCTCGTATTACTCCTTTGCCTTGTCATCTCCTTCTACTTCTTCCTCAATCTCTTCAAGTGCTAGCCTTTGTCTAGCATCCCTACCAACTCTTTTAGCTCGAGGTGGTCGAGCTGGGGCATTAACTCGGCTAAACTAGCCATTGTCTCATCCTTGCTGCTCGTGTTCCCTAGTGGGGTTATTTCTAATTTGTTGCCTGTCTTCTTGGATAATAGTCACTAGACTAGCTACCAAGTTAGTAAGCCTATCTAAGTGGTCACCCACCGACTAAGGTGTGAAGCTTCCTTCTTGTCTTTAGCTATGTTGAGTACCACTTTCTTAGTTTCTCAATAAACACTTGAGTCTATCATAGATGGTTACTTCACAACGACGGTCAAACGAATAGTCAGCCACACTTTATTTTCCGTACTGAAAACAAGGGAGAAACTAAATACAAAATACTATTCAACCACCAAACTCCAATATGAACAATAGAACCTCTGTCACACGAGAGTAGTGACAAACTATTAAAAGAACACAATAGTAGAATCCAGCTTAGAATGTAACTAAGTGCTTTGATACCAAGATGATACGCACTCGTGGATGAACACACAAACACAATATCACGCATAACCAAAAGAATGGGTTCAAGTTGCAAGATGGCTTGAAAAGTAAATGATAGTCGAGGGTGAGCAGGGGTTCCCATGCACTGACGATGGATATGACACATCAATGCCTTATACGAGCTCGAGTCACACTTGATATGACGTATAAGTATGGCTAAAGGTCACTCGTCACTAGTTTATGCTCAAATAAGCTAGATAAGAGTAGCTTAAGAGTAAGCAAGAGGACACTTAGCTTAAGAGAGGGTAAGAAAAAGTTCAGTGCATTCTTCTATATATTCTCTTATGGCTGTTGTGATGCCCCGAAGCAGCAGAGTCATAATAGTCCCGCTGTGTAAACCATTCTAAGATAGAAGTTAGCCTTACAACCGCTATCTTATACCTGATCTACACAAGGTGTCCACAATTAACCCGCTTTAAAGTAAACAGTTTGTAATTTAAATAAATCATTTACTTAAGAAAGTGAGAAAATATATATATACATTATAATTCAGTTATTATAATTAACGTTTACAACCTTTTACAGTAATATATTTTTTAGTTATTACATTATTCAAAAATGAGAATTCTAAAATAAAAGCTTAGACCTTAAAAATACATGTTTGTTCTTCAAATGTTTTTCCTCACTTCCTAGGATCCAGCAGTTGCTTGCTTCAGAGTAGTTGTAAGCCGCTTTTTAGCCAGCACCTACACGATGTCTATAGGGATGTGAGTAACCACAGCTCAGTAAGTTAGGATGGAGGACTTAAAACTACAACATAAATACAAACAAGGTTATCGACTAAATCATTCAGTGCAATGCATGTTTAAGCAAATGCTATCGTACGACATTGTCCAGCTCGTCGTGAGATTAGAGAAATTGCGCCCACTCTAATCCGGGTTGAGAAGTTGCCATTAATGCAACAGCTCACGACCAAACCCAAGCTTGTGCAATGGAGACACCACTTCTCCCGTGACTACTTTCGAACCATTGACTTCACTCTTGTCGTGACTCACTCTTGCTGTGACCTCTTCTCCTGTTGCTTAGTTCGGCTAAGGATGAAAAAGGGACCGTTATGCAATCCTGCGCTATCTCTTTCGAAGGGGTCAGTATTTGGCTAGAAAATCCTAAGTTTCCCTTAATGGGTTGCTATACAGGTTCGATTTATGTTTATAAGTCATACCTTTGTTAAGTTCAGTTTAGGGTGATTGATCACTTCATATAATGCAAGCCAGAATAACAAACAGAATCATAGTATCACTCATAATCAAGCACAAACCAACTATCTAACAAGCACAACCAAGTATAATCTCAAGCCTCTAAAATAGAGCATTGTATTAATCCTAACTTATCTCGACTCTTCGTTCACTCACTCGAGGTTTAACTCGCTTAGGCCATCGCTAATCATCCCTATAATACAAACGTAGTTTCAGTTTTTCATATAACTATTATAGGTTGGTTTTATCCTATAACACTTATTGTTATCTTTTGTTTAGGGTTTATATACCTAATTATCTAAGTCTTAAGTCTTTTACGATTCTTCTTGAATCGTGTGAAGTTTTGTTTCAGTTTTCGCATTGATTTCTAAATTAGGTTTTTAACTCAATTTTTTGGTTAAAGATTTATATATACACCCTAAGAAATCATTCCGACCCATAATATGAAATTAATCGCATTATCTTCAGATATCCTAATTATCATTTTCAATCTCTAACTAGTGTTCTAGTCCATGCGATACACCCAGATCCTAATTTAATCACCAAATTCACCCCTGTTACGAGAAATCTTATATTTTTCATATGATTACCCTAATTTAAGTTTCCTATCAGATTTATTGTATATTTCTATTATTATCATAATATCAATTTTTATTCTAATATCTTCTATTTATTATATTTTTAATAATTGTGTATTATGTACTATTACTTATTATGTACATAATATACATCTAATATTTTTATCACTATAATTACCATCTCCCAACATCAATTATCATTTTAAAATGTCTAAGTTCATCCCAAATCAGATTTTACACCTAATTACCCTAATTTACAAAATTAACTTAAAATTTACTATTTTTCTCTATTACTTATTTACTACATAATTAACCTAATAATTACATCTAACACCCTAAATGTTACAAGTATCATACTTCATTAGATTTCAACATCCTAAAACATATAATTATTTACTAAATTAGTAATTAACTATTTAATTACTTAATTAACTCTAAATTACCCATTTTATGCCTCATTTTAAGGCCTAAAAATTATCTAAAAATTTCAAAAATTAATTTTTGAAAACGGGCTCATAGCATTGTTCTATATCATCTAAGTAGTCTACACAAAATTTTTGAGCTCGAAACTACACTCCTAAGGTCATTTATTTCTAAACCGAAACGTGCTCGGTTTTGTATGATTTCTTAAGGACCATATATCACAAGATATATTTTCATCAAAATAATATTTTTCCTAAAAACTACATACTAAAATATTCAAGAATAACAAAATTCATAATTTTCTAAGAATATTTACTATTTTTATAAAATTACACAAAATTGGGCTGAAAATCGAACTCATCGGTCTGGGTGGCTTCGGCCATTGCCGACTGCCGTGGCCTTGTCAGCCGGTCTAGGTGCTGCCACCACTGTAAGGTGGTGGTGGCCGTTTACTCCCGGGTGCTCGTCTGGTGTTGGTTTCCTTCTAAGGCCCTAATTGCTCAGTTTTCTTTTTTTTTTTTCCTAACCTTAAGTTTTCTCTTCCAATTTCGATGCTCTTAATTTTTTCTGACTTCTAACTGCCCAAATGAGCTTTGTAATTTTTTTCTCTATTTATAGAGCTTTGTAATTAGATAAGATATTGCCCAAATCCCTTAATTTTTACCTTTTGTAGTGCTTGATTTTGATTGGTTAATTTTTCTTCTTCAATTCCTAACTTGCCATGACCAAATCCACATCATTCCCTATTCCTCTGACTTTTTTCTTAACTAATTAATAATTTTCTTTAATTATTTAATAAGTTTTTAGCTAATTTAAGTAATTTCGTGTATTTTTATCTACACATAAATATATGTGGGGTACATGTGAACATTCCTAATTATTATTTAGGTCAGTTTATGATTTTTAGTATACATATAATCTATCTCTAGTAATTTATTAGTTATTAATTATTAAATTACACTTTTCGCCCTTTCGATAATTAACAATTATTATACTTAAAATTTGAAAATTTTATAATCTCCTATTTTATTACTTATTTTCTTAAATTCAAGTTTACGGGTTCATTTTTACTAACATTTCTAGCTTTACTTTATAATTTAAGCTTAATTGAATCTTTTAATCGATCGAAACCTCGAGTGACTGGTTGTAGGGTTTACAGTTGTTACATTATGTGATTATTTATAGTAGCTTGTTAGGGCAAATTCTACGTTACAGAAAAATTTACAAAAATAAAGCCCTATTTGCTAAATAAAAGGAAAATAATTTACAGGGAAAGCATGAAATCGTATACAGCGAACATCCTCTGTTAGAAAGGATAGTACGGTTGTCAAAAATGACAGCGCGTGCACATTTTTACTCTACGATTCTAACAATATTGTGAGCTGAGAAGGGGTAGGCCTTTGTTCAGGTCTGTTTAGTGTCAAAAGTTTGACACCTTAACAGTTGGGGTTGGACTGGGGTTGCTTTAAGGATGGCTTACAATTAGATCAGCCTTAGATGGTCGGCTCCTGACAGTTATTAGCTCAACCTTGGCACCGTGGAGATTGCTATATTCAAATTTAATGTATGGACTAATGCATAGCGGAGGTTTTAGTTCGGTACGTAGGCTAGTGACCTCGGCAACACCTTAGGTAGCATGGAGAGTGAAGTAAGTCGGCAGATCAAACTAGGGTAAGCATTGCTCATCGATGTTTAACTTATCTCAGATAGCTTGGTAGACCACCTAAGAGAGCCTCTGGACTCGAGATTGTGTAATCGGCCCTTGATCCTTATCAAGTCCCTTAGAGATGCTCCCATCTATGTCAGCCAGCTCAAAGGAGCATGATTAGGTTTCATGTCGACCTTTCAGTTAGGGTTGCTAGTCCTTTAAAGATGCTCCCACTTATGTCAATCAACTTAGAGGAACATGGCTAGGTTTCATGTTGACCTTTCAGTTAGGGTTGCTAGTCCTTTAAAGATGCTCCTGCCTATGTTAGTTAGCTCAAAGGAACATGACTAGGATTTATGTCGACCTTTTAATTAGAGTTACTAGTCCCTTAGAGATGCTCCCACCTATGTCAATCAACTCAAAGGAACACGATTAGATTTCATGTCAACCTATCAGTTAAGGTTGTTAGTCCTTTAGAGACGCTCCCACCTATGCTAGTCAGCTTAGAGGAGCACAACTAGGTTTCATATCAACTTTTCAATTAGGGTTGCTAGTCCTTTAGAGATAGTTAGGTTTCATATCGACTTTTCAGTTAGGGTTGCTAGTCTCTTAAAGATGCTTCCACCTATGTCAATCAACTTAGAGGAGCATAGCTTTTTAGTTAGGGTTGCTAATCCCTTAGAGACACTCCTGCTTATGTTAGTTAGCTCAGAGGAGCACGGTTAGGTTTCATGCCGACCTTTTAGTTAGGGTTGCTAATCCCTTAAAGACGCTCCCATCTATGTCAGTGAGCATAAAGGAGCAAAGCTAGGTATCATGTCGACCTTTCAGTTAAGGTTGCTAATTGCTTAGAGATGTTCCCACCTATGTCAATTAGCTCAAAGGAGTATAGTTAAGTTTTATGTTGACCTTTCAGTTAGGGTTGTTAATCCCTTAGAGATGCTCCCACCTATGTCAGTCAACTCAGAGGAGTATGACTAAGTTTTCTTTTAAGGTTTTAGCTAGCTCAAGGAGTGCGTTATCAATTCACCTATGTTAGTCAGCTTAGAGGAGCATGACTAAGTTTTCATTTAGGGTCTTAGCTAACTTGAGAAGCGCTTTTCCCATTCACCTAAGTTAGTTAGCTTAAAAGAGCATGGCCTGGTTCTCATTTATAGTTTTAGTTAGCTCAAGGAGTGCTTTGCCCATTCACTTAGGATAACTAGCTCACAAGGCATTACCCTCCTTTTAGTATCTTTTAAGGTTAGCCAGTTCATAGGATGTTACCCTCTTTTAGTACTTTTAGGGTTCCTGTTAGCCTATAGGGGCATTACCTTTACCACCTTTCTTTTCGAGCTTTTTATCACCAAGTCCCCCAACAAACTAAGCCTAGGATAACTAGCTAGTTGTAGCACTTCTTAGGATAAAGTCATCCACAAGGCAAAAATGGTGTATCTTCTGTCTTTGTAGCAAAGTTTTACTTAAACTTCACCATAAAAGGAGATAGTTGTAGACACCCCATTTTTACTCCCTCATAATTTAATTTTTGTTTTTAAAGGGTCCTAATTCGCAAAATAACAAAAATTGAAAAAAATGATAAAAAGACAAAAAAAAAATAATAGAAAATTTTCAGAATAAGGAAAAAACTTAAAAAGAAAAAAATTAAAAAAGATTAATCAAATTGACTTGTTATTATTATTTTAAATGGACTTAATAGAATAGCGATTAAATTATTGTTGAAAAACAAAAATCTAAAACGATAATATTAAATCCGTTAGGATAAAGATTGGGATAGATTCATATCTAGATTGATCTTTATCGGTTTAGATTTGAAGTGATCCAAGAGATTCATTTTTGAGTTTTATAAATAGGGATCGAGTAATGAAACAGAAAGGATCATGAAAATAGCAAACACAATACCCATCCCCTAACTTCAATCACATACTCCAAACACATCCATGTGTGACATTAGAATAGTGGTTGTTGTTGGAGTGAGACCCAAATTAGCCGGAGCATCTAGATTCGACCTATATCATCTGACCCAATTCGAACTTGACTAGACTTACGTCTTCAATTCATTTTGCAGGTCATTAGTTGCAACCTTTTTTATATTGTTTTTCAGTTTTACTATGTGGATTTTTTTTTTTTTTTAGTATAGTATTGGTTTTGCTTAAAGTTGAATAAAATACATGCTAAGGAATATCTCTTTGCAGGTTTTTGTACTAGTAATTGATATTTTAGTTTGTTTCTTTATTTATTTATTTTATGTGTTTATTAGAATTATATGTTTCAATGTTATCATAGGATATATTGCATATCTACAGTTTGAGTTGCATGCTTTATAAAAATTTACGTTTTATTAAAATTTATATTTCTTAGAAAATTGTATTTTTTTAGGAAATTGCATTTTTAGAAAAATCACATATTTTTAGAAGGTTTCACATTTTTAGAAAAATTGCATTAGGCATGTTAGGTTTTTTTAGAAAAAAAAAAAACATTTTATCACTTATTTAGATTTTCGTAAAATAAAATAAAAAAATCTTTAATTGACATCTTTTCTATGGTTGGATATATGGTTTGGACATATGTTCTATAGTTTAGATTTCTTTTCTATGGTTTAAACATTTTTTACATAGTTTAGACTTCTTTTATATGGTTTAGACATTTTTTCCATGGTTTAGATATCTTTCATGTAGTTAGACATTCTATTCATGATTTAGACATCTTTTGGATAGTTAGATATTTTTTCCATATAAAATTTTTATCACGTAGAAAATTGTATATTTCATTAAAATTTTCGTTTTTAGGTTTTCAGGGTTTTTCTTGAAAAAAAAAATTATCACTTTGTTTTTAAAAAAAAATAAAAATCTTAATTTAGGACTTTTCAAAAATTAGGTTTTAGGGTTTTCTTTTTTTTTTTTCTTATTGGGAATAAAAATTAAGCTTTTAGGGATTTTTTTTCTTAATGAAAATAAGACAGTTAATAAAAATATAAATCTGGCCCATTGTCTTTTCTAAAAAGAACTAACTCGCGAAAGTTTTTTCTAAGAATGAATTATGAAGGTTTGATTCACGAACGTTTAATCCCGACTAGCGGATACATAAGCACCTTTGGGGCAACATAAAATTGGTAAAAACCGTAGTTTTCCATTTTTTGTAAATTATAACTCGAATTCCTTTTTTTTTTTTTGTAGAAATAACACAATTTAATTTATTTACTAGTGATTAAGCTTTATTTTGGAAAAAAGGGTAAATTTTGAAAAATAAAATCTAATTACGGAAAATTAAGGTGGCACCCGTAAGGGTTTAATAGAGTAGCCCTCGAACTCTAGAAATCTAGTTTCTTGAATTCTTTTAAAAAAGTTTTCAAAACACAAACTAATGACTAAATTAGAATCGATCCACCTAATTAGTTCTAATTTAATCATTTTTCCTAGTCTTACCGGGTGGCAACTCTAAATTTTTCAAAATAAAGAAATCAGGTTTCCTTTAACTTTAGTCGAGGGTTTAAATTAAATAAGTATAAGGTTTAGTTTAAATCAAGTTAAGGGAAATGAAATTAAAATAAGAAACCGAAAAATCATACTCGACAAAAGTGTAGGGTTGTTTAACAAAAGTTTAAGTTCCTTTGAACAAAAGGACAAAACTTAGACCTAAGACTATATATTGTGCATTTATAGGATATGCAAACAATAGTGCAGCTTATAGATTTCTTGTAGTGAAATCTAAAGTATTGGATAGACATGTTAATACTACAATTATATTTGTCAATGCTAAATTCTTTGAGGATTTATTAAAAAAAAAAAGTTTCTAGATCAAAAAAATATTAACATGAAGTCATCTTCTAGTGTCTAAGAAAAAAAATAGAACCAAGAATAAGCAAAAAACCAAAATTCCCAAAACATTTGACCCGGATTTTTTCACTTTCTCAACTAAAAATGAGCTACAAATTTATAAAGAGACCATATCATCACCAAATGCTTCATTTTGGAAAGAAGCAATCATAAGTGAAGTAGGATCTATATCCAAAATAGTACGTAGGAATTGGTTGACTTACCTTTGGGTAGTAAACCAATTGGCTATAAATGGGTATTCGAGACGAAACTTAAAGAAAATGGCAATACTGATAAGTATAAGGTGCGTTTAGTTGCCAAAGGTTACCATTAAAAGAAAGGATTAGATAACATCTATTAGGATGTTAATTGCTTTGGTAGCAATTTATAATATAGATATACAACAAAATGGATGTAAAACTACTTTCCCAAATGGAGAATTGAGAGAAAAAAATATATATGGAACAACCGGAAAAATTTGTTATTAGAAGGACAAGAAAAGAAGGTATGTAAACCTATAAGGTCTCTATATGAATTTAATATATAAATTTAAACAAGCACTTAAACAATGGAATGAAAGACTAAATTATAACATGAAAGTAAATGGCTTTTCAATCAATGAAAGTGATAAATGCATTTACTATATAGGTAACAATAACAAGTGTATCGCTGTGTGCATGTATGTTGATAATGGGAACTAATAAAGATGTTATAAGCTTAAGCTCTATTAAAAAGATGTCAAATTCACATTTTGACATGAAAGACTTAGGTCAAACCAATGTCATTCTTGGAATTCAAATCAAGAGAATTAAATATTAGTAGAAAAAATATTGAAAAAATTTAGTTAATTTGAATGCAAATCAGCACCAACGCCATTTGATCCAAAATCCAAACTAAAAAAGAATAAAGGAGATGAAATATCTCAACTAGAATATTTTTAAACAATTGAAAGCCTAATGTATCTTATGAATGTTACAAGGCTAAATATAGCTTATTCTAGCAATAGGCTAAATAGATATGTGAATAGATCTAGTTGTGAACATTGGGTTGCTTTAATTTGAGTTGTCGAGATATTTCAAGCAAATCATAGATTATGGTCTACACTATACAAATTATCTACTGGTGTTAGAAGGGTATATTGATGCTAACTAGATTTCTGATGACACAAAACCTAAATTAATTATTGGATGCATTTTTACAATTGTAGGTGTTGCAGTTTCATAGAAATCCTCCAAACAAACATGAATAGCATGTTCTACAATGGAATCAAAATTTATAGTCTTAGACCTAGCCATTAAAGAAGCAAAATGGTTAATAAATTTTCGGCATGATATTCCATTGTGGCCTAAGTTGGTAACAATTATTTGTCTACATTATGATAATATGACGGCATAAGTAAAAGCCAAAAACAATATTTACAATGGAAAAGTCAAAGACACACAAGGCAAAGGCATAATACAATAAGACAATTGCTCACAAATGGAGTTATTTCCATTGATTATATAAAGCTAAAGGAAAATTTAGCTGAACCTTTAGCTAAAGGCCTATCAAAAGAGCCAAGTTTATTTACATCAAGGGGAATGAGTCTTAAGCCAATTCAATGAATCGAATCTACTGGAAACCTAATTTAGTTTATTGGAGTTCCCATGGTCTGAATTCAATAGGCAAACTGGTTGGATTTGACTCAAGATAGCCAACATGCACTTACTGATTCTTATGATATATGCGTGTTTTCCTTAAAGGTTATGCAAATGCATTTATTAACATTGATATCTTGTCTAATGAAAAGGAATATTATGGTAGAATATTCTTTATTAAGATGGTCATTATAGGAGTTAACATGGATCGCATTTATGAGAGTTGAGTTAGCTAGATTACCTTAAGCTCCTATGAAAGGAAAAAAATTGCATAAGCTAATGTATGTAAGATTTAATATGTGAAATATATTGTCTTGGGTCACTACAAAAATGAATAGTTCAAGATTAAATATCCACTGCATCATCAAGTGAACCCAATATATTTTCACTAAGGCAAGTTCAAATCTAGAATACACTTCTCCTAAAGCATATCATATCTATGTCTCCCTCAGATTTGCATCATTTATGGGATATAAGTGTCCTTTGTCATTTCTTGAAGTTTCTACTCAAATGTAGGGTATTATTGGTGTTAGTTGCATGTTTGAGGAGAAATTTCAAATAGAAAATTGGTGTTGTATTGATTTATAAATGTGTATAGTACTTCTGTATTAATTTAATGGTCTTTAGTTTCCCTTCCTTTTATTATCTATAATTATTTTTTTACATGATAAGTTGTAGCTTTTCATGAAAATTCCTGTAGAACTAGATATGACTTTTCATGAAAAAGTTCTTCATGAAAGAATATTTCTTTTGACCACGACAATAGACACTTGTTTTTAAGAACACAAATTCTATTAAACTAGTGAATATTCACCAAGTCGAATTCTACAAGGGAAAAGGATAAAGCTAAATACTAGACTTAACTTACTGCTCTAATTTAAGTGAACCAATGAAGTTGTGATTTTTATCTAATCAACTATTATATTTACAATAAACATGGGATTTCAACTCCTAAGATATATTTATGATTTCAAACCAAACATATGAATCTTTAAATGGCACAATAGTTGTGCTATTTTTTGAACCAAAATTGTGAATAAATCACTAATTGATTAATTAAACTCTAGTTGAATTAGAATGTGTGAAGTCCTAATCCTCTCTATCTAGTTAGAATCAATGATTCAACACATAATCCTAATCTATAAGCATTCATATGCATGAAACACTTGTTTAACAATTAAAATCAATGACCCATTCACAATTTAAAAAAATATATAGCAACCACATAATAATCCATAAAAGATTAATAATTTCACTAAGAGCAGTAAGAATGTAAAGTTGAACAACATCCAAAACATGAGAAATCTAGTAAAAGGGAGAAAACACCTTGAACAAGAATAATCCATAGCATTAGCCCATGCTTGAACGATGTTTCTCTAACATTCTTGAGTTGAAGTCTACTTATATCTACTAAAAATAACCTAAAAATGAACTATACCATGAAACCAATACAAAATTATGAAAGCTACAGATGGGCCTAAGAGGGTGTCATTCATAAAAAGGAAGGGTCCAACGCATAGACTTCTTAAGAGGTCCTCTTCTAGTACTGCTCTCGCCTTAGCATGTTTAAATTCATCGTTCTAATAGAATTCGGTGCATTTGTGTTAGTATGATCACACCTATCAAGTGTTGTGCACATTATATATATAAGCCATCATGGAAAAGGCATAAGCGCATACCAACGACCATTTGGTGTTGTAGCCACATAGTGGACCCTACCTATCTTAATTCATTGTAGAGGTCAAACGAGGGTTCGAAAGGGTGCCCTTCACAAAAAGGAGGGTTGTATAATACCCCATTATAAACATCCTCTCTTGAATATGATTGGAGATATGTTTGGTGGAAATTAAAGTTTCAAACCTTAAATTTCTACAAATAAATTTCAAGGAAGATCATCAAGTCCACTTTAAAAAAAAAAAGATAAAATAAAATATAGGTTTGAGGTTTGAAGTGTAAATAAATAAAGGTTAAGGAATTAAATTTGGCAAAAAATAATAATAATAATAATAATAGTAGTAGTAGTCGCAATTGTAGTAGTAACTTTATTGTTTTTTATAATAAAGCCCAAAAAAGAAAAAAGAAGAGACAAAAAAATACATAATAAAATATTAAGGTAAGTTCAAAATATAGAATTTAGTATTCAAACATGATAGGAGATCTCATTCCAAAATCGGATCTCAAAAATATTCAATTTTAGTTGCTAAATAGTTAACGAATGTAAAAATGAATATCAGTATATAAAAATACACGATAACAATAAGAAATTGATAAATTCAATGAGTTATTACATCTTATAAATAATTCTATGTTTGCTAGTAAATTTTTATTGAAATATGATGTAATAATAATTCCACCACGCGCATAAATTTTGGCCACCCCTTTACGTAGCCGTATAACATTGATGAAGCCCTCTCCCTTCATTTACTCTCTGATCGACACATGTCCAATTCTCGCATTTTATTTTTCAATTGTTAATATACTGAAGTCTTTGTGTTCCCATTTAGGCCATATGGGAGAGCACCTTTTTCTTCATCCTTCTTCAATAAAAATGCCTTAGACCCTCATTTTCTCTCTTGTTTGTTTTCCCATACACTCATCTAAAATTAGATCTAAACATACATCTAAACTCTACTTTGAACATACTTCCACTTCACCACCACTCCACGGCCAAGCTACAGCTTACTTGGTTGGAAAGCACCATCAAAGTGGACCTCTTAAACGGATATTTGAAACTTAGCTAAAATTTTTGGATTTCAACCTAGCCCAGCCTACTTATTTCAAGCCTTAGTTTCTCTCTCTTCTGCCATCTCTCAACAAACTATCACCACCATTGGACACTAAGCATGGGGTGCTTCTAATATTGGGTAATTACACCACTTGCATCCATCGAGTGGTAAGGTAATCAAGTTAAAATATCAAACTTTCTTGTTGTTTTGCAATTCATGGCAGTTGCAAGGGCTGATTCAATCCAAATTTCAAGCATGTTATAGTTGAAAGTATACATAATAGATTTAAGATATGATAAGTTTAAGTGATTTAAAAGAAGAATCAATGAAGAAAATTCGAGTAAAAAATCTACTTTTATACAAAAAAAGAAAAAAAATCTGCAACTTACATGCTTGATAAATGCTATAATGGCTTGTCCCACATGCTCCATTTGCATGTGTTTCACCTTTTTATAAAAGAATATGACCAAACAATCATAGAGGAACTTAGTCCCACATAGAATATCCAACTATCTTGTTTTTTTTTTTTTTATATATAAGAAGATGGGGTAGAATTATCACCTAACAGCACATTGGAGATAAGTGAATGAATTGAGGGAACATCATTTACTGAACGCAGGAGTTCCACATTTTTGAAAGAGATCACCAACATTATATATATATATATATATATATATATATATTAAAAAAATAAATTAGTCTCACATAGTTTGATTGGCTAGCAATTGAGTTGCATATATTAGTTAATAGAAGAAAAAATGGATTGAGATAGGTGTACCCAAGAGGCCTAGCCTTGTGGGTGTGCACATGAGTTAGTTGGTTTGCTTTGGCTGTCAATTCTCTTAGCACTTTCCTTTTGACTTGGTCTGGTTCTTTGGTTTCTTTTGACCAATTCATTCTTTATTGCTATGAGCTATTATAAAAAAAAAAAAAAAGTTAGTTTTTCTTTCCTAAATACGTAGATATCTAAATAAGATCTATTTAAAAAAAAAAAAGGTATGTAGCTAATATTTTGAATAATATTTTTATGATTGTATGTGAACAAGTATATATAGAGAAACACTCTATGTGTGTGTGTGTGTGTGTGTGTGTATTCTCTCTCCCCTAATATATATGAATAAAGACAAGATAATATTATTCATAAGAAATAATTTTTTCGGTAAGCTCAAATAGTTGAAAATACTTATTATTTTATAGAAACTTATAATAATAATTGAATAATGTGATGAGGAAACTTAAATAAAATTCAATTAAATGATTTGTCTGTAAAATCTTACTCCGACACTTAAAATATACATATATCCAGGTGACATCGTAGATACCGTAGACTACCTTAAGGACAATAATGGAGAATGCTAGGAGTATACAATGAGCCCCTATCTTGCTTGTTATAATATGATGTAACCGTAAATTAAATGACTACTCGTTGCTTGAACAAGTCATTACGGCTTCACTAAGTGAATCATAAGACTTAACTATTTGATAATTGATTTCTATGTTGATTTGACTAGTGTGTGATTTGATTTGAGATGATTAACATGGGTATGTGATGAGCATACCTAAATAAAATGACTTCTACCTAGAATCAAATATCTTGTTACCAATTTTGCTATTTGAATTTGTTATCAGAAGTGAAGATGTCACAAAAGGATAATTTAAGAATTAATTGGCATGCTCCCTTAAGCTATAAATATGGCTTGCCAAAAGTAGTGTTGAGACCTTATGCTAGGTTTTAGTTGAAATATATTGATTGTGCTCTATGAAATTATGCTTGGTTAAGAATGATTCAACTATATGTTCAATGTGATAATTGATTTGCGGAAAATAACGGATTATAGTTCGTGCTTGAAATATGTGCTCAATTATTATTAAATACAATGCATCGCATCATGTGCATTCATGGCATGATACAAAAATGGCCTAAGGGCCATATTTTTATATAGCTTAGTTTTAATTAAAGAGCCTAAAGGTCATATTTAAAAGCTTAGTTTGATTAAATGACCTGAGGGTCATGTTTTAAAGCTTGGATTAAGAAAAAATGACCTAAGGGTCATATTGAAAGTTCAATTTGCATGAAAAGACTTATAGGTCACGAATTTTGTAAAGTTTAATTTATATAGCTTAGTTTTCAGCATATAGATATGCATGCTTAGTTTTTGAGCCACCAAGTGCCATTTAAATAATTTTGCTTGGGAGTTGCTAAGTGCCGCTCAAATAATTGTGCTTAGGAGTTGCTAAGTGCCGCTCATTATTTGCTTGGTTAGGATACTAGCAATGCATATCATGTGCATTAGCATGGCATATCATTGCATGCATAATCATCAATTGATTATTAAATTATACTAAGCTCGATTATATTTGATAAAGCTAATTGCAACAATTGTTGTGATGATGGCAGTAAATTAGAATTGGATATGCTCATGTTGTTGTTTATTATTTATTATTTTCTTTTGCTCACTTAGGTTAATGTTGAGGGGTTCTAACCTTAAGATATGGAGTTGGAGATAACACTGGAGCCTAATTTTCATATGGGGATAACTTGAGAGTAAGGAACTATTATGTTACTTATATTACTCCAGTCGACTCAAGCAGTATGAAGCCCTTATGCTAGGTATCCTAAAGGACACTTCTTAAGCTTTTATATAAATATATCACATTTATAAGTTTCAAACTATGCTTAGTTTCTAGTTAGCCTTATCCTCAACTCGAGGACATTATAGCAATCCATCTCTGGGCACTATTATGTCAAATGAATAGGCCCTACAAAGCAGGGCACTACTAGGTGATATCAAAGCATAGGTTAAAATTTACAAGCTAAGAAGTGAGGTGGTGTAGGATAGCTTGGATGTCAAGATAGATCTTCTTTTGCCATAGCAATAAAGATATGACTACCTACTGTTAGTGAAAGCCTAATTTTGATGTATTGATTATATTATAGTAATTAAAGTTGCCACCAAGGAAACGTAGATGATTAGCTACAAACCTAGCTCAAGAGAAGCAAAGATGTGCCATCTCCTTCCCATCTTTCATAGCCCTAGTTAGATTAAATGCTGTAGCATTGTTGACTCAGGCTAATAATTTTAGAACGATTTTCTAAAGGAGATGAACTAGCTCAAGTACAAAGAATCATTAAGCTTTTAAGTAAGACTAGCTCATTTCTCACTATAGCAAATAAATACATCCTGTCAATGGGCAAAGCCTTCTATGTCCATGACATACTCAATAATGAGAAAGTAGACTATGCTTTGATGTTTTTAGAAGATGCAATTCATGCATGGTAGGTAACTCCACAATTGTCATTCTAGGAACCTATGAGCTTTAACAATTTGAAACAAAAAAACGTATTCATGGATCAATATTACACTACTACTATTAAAAGTAAGATGAGAAGGGAACTCTATTGGTTGAAACAAAGAGGGAGAAACATAGAGTGAGCAAGAGAAATAGAGGCCTAAGTTTCAAAAAAAAAAAAATGAAGGAAAGGGCAGCAGATCGTATTAGCCCCTATGGGAAATGAGACATCTTGTTAGCCTTTAGTAAGAGCTTAGAGAGCCTACCAACCTCCTATAATAAATCAAAGATGTTAGGGAATGAAATGTATATGCTGAAAATGCCAAAAGAAAGTTATAGAATTCATAATCCCTAAGAGATTCATTCAGCTACTAAGAATATTGAATGTAACATCCAGGCTAATTATTTCCCACAAGTCATGAAAATTACTAAGAAGTGGATGTATGGGACACTTGGCATTAATAATGGGCACTTGAGTGGAAGAAGTTAAGTGGGAAGACATACTTATAGGGTGCAAATACCTAAGAAGTTTTTTTTAAGAGAAAATGCTCGGCTTACCCTAAATAGAGAAACTAAACCAATATTGAAAACACTACATTGTGTGGCAACACTAAAATCAGTAGAGTTAAAAGGATCCAATATGAGAATTGCTTATAAGATTTCATAAGATCTAATGTATCACCATAGAGTACTCTAATGTCAATTATGAAAACGAAGATGGGACTATATGCTTAATCATTGATTACCAAAGTAAAGTAAGGTAATGACGAAGAATAAGTACTCATTACTGGGGGAGTAATGATTTATTTGATCAGTAAAGAGGAAATAGTATAAATTCTATCAAATTATACTTGAGTTTCCATCAATTAAAGGTCCATGAGTAGGACATATCGAAGATAGCATTCCAAAAAAGATATGGGCACCATGAGTTTTGGTAATGTCACTCAACTAAAATAATAATAATAATGATAATAAAAAGGGGGAGCCACGATTGCATGAAAGGTGTTGAAGGAATACGTAGATGAATTTATTGTGGTCATCGTAGATGATATCTAAACATGCTCTAAGAATAAAGAGGGATAGGTGTGGTTCTTGAGAATTATGTTGGAAACACCTTATACCAAATTGATTAAGTGTAGATTTTAGATGTAGCAAGTTAGATTTCTTGGTCATATTAAGTTTAGTTTTAGGATTACTATAGACCCCCACCAAGGTTTAAGCAATGATAGAATGGGGGAGATTGAAAATGGTAAGCGAAGTGAGAAGCTTCTTGGTATCATAGGCTATTATAGAAAATCTGTGCAAGATTTCTCTAAGTTGGTTGTATCATTGACTTAATTAAGAAAAAAAAAAGGGTGTTAACTTAGATTGGAATGATAAATGTAAGAAAAGTTTCAAGAGCTTAAGAAGATTGGTAACAGCACCAATGTTGACTATACCGGATAAAGTTGGTGGATACTTTATATATCGCCATGCATTAAGAAGAGTTAGGACCTATGTCCATGAAGAATGGTAAGTAATTGATTAAGCATCTAGGTAATTTTGACCGTATGAAAAAATTATTAGGCTCATGATCTTAGACTTGTTGTGGTTGTATTAAATAATTAGAGACACTATCTATATGGAGATAAATGTGATGTTTACACTAATTATTAGAACTTAAAGTACATATTTAAGTAAAGTGAGTTGAAAATGTACTTAAGGTAATAATTAATTACTATAGGATTATGGCATAACAATACACCATCACTTTACGGAGGCAATAGTTGTCATTGATGCATTAAGTAGATAAGGATGTGATAGTTTAGCAGCTATAGTAACAAATAAGGAAGAGGTCCCTAGAGATATAGAAAACCTAAAATTGGAATGAAAAAGGATATTGTTAAAGCTGTTTCGTAATGTGTCATGTGTCAAAGGATAAGGGTATAGCACTGTATCATAATAGATTTTGTAATTGTGTCATCTAAGGCTTGGAAAAATAACAATGTTATAGGGTCATAGTAACACAATAAAAAAATTGGCTCATTTATACCCTTTTGACCTTAGAATGCCATTATCAAGGTAGGTTATCCTATACATGAAAGGAATAGTTTATTTACTTAGTGTTTCAACATTGATAGTTTCAAACTGGGACTTGAGGTATGTCTTAAGACTTTGGCAATCATTCCAAGAAGCTGAGGACACAAAACTAAAATTCAGCACCATATATCATTAACAAACAAAAATGCAATTGAAACAAATAATTCATGTATTAGAAGACATGTAGATTGCATGTATACTAGATTATAGAGGAAATGTGCACGATCATTTGCCACTAATAGAATTTGTATATAACAACAACTATCGTAGTACAATCTAGATGGGGCCATATGAGGCAATGTGTGGGCAAAGCTGTAGATTCCTGATTTATTAAGATGATATAGGGAATTAAAAAGTAATTGGACTAGAAGATAAGGTCTAAATAATCAAAGACCAAATGCAAGCCGTACAAAGTAGATAAAAGAATTATGAATATGTGCACAAATGACCCTTTTGATTTCAAGTAGCAGATCCTTACTTAATTATTATTATTTAAAAAAAATGTCACCAATGAAAGGATTCAAAGTATTTGAAATGAAAGGGGAGCTAAGCCTAAGATATATTAGGCCATCTCTAATTATAAGGAGAGTGGGAAATGTGGCTTATGAGCTTGAACTATCATAAGAGTGGGCAAGTGTACATAATCATGTTCCATCATTGAGGAAATTTATTGGAGATCCATCAAAAGAGAAAAAAGTTTTTATAGTTGAGCTTAAAGAGAATTTGACTTATGAAGAGTGATCCATTAAGATCTTTGATAAGATGATTCAACCATTATATAATAGAAGTACTAGTTATTTAAAGGTTCTTTGGAAATGTTACACGGAAGAAGAGGACATTGGGAAATTTAGGAGATAATGAAGACTAATTATCATGAGTAATTCATGGAAGGCTAGTTCTAATATTCCTTTTATTTTTTATAGACTATGTCTTTGAGTTAGTGATTGTATTACTGCATATATGTCAGTAGTGGCCTTTGTATTTAAATTGTTTAGCACCTTGAGTGAATAATCTCAAATGTCCTTACGTGATTCAAGTTTCGAGGATGAAACTATTTTAAGGGGGTAAAATATAATACCCCGTTATAAACATACACTCTCTAATATGATCAGAGATATGTTAGGTGGAAATTAAGGTTTCAAACCTTAAATTTTTACAAATAATTAATCAAATAAATTTCAAGGGAGATTATCAAGTTCGCTTAAAAAAAAAAGATAAAATAAAATATAGGTTTGAGGTTTGAAGTTTGAAGTGTAAGTAAATAAAGGTTAAGGAATTAAATTCAATAAGAAGGTAATAATAATAGTAGTAGTCGCAGCTGTATTAGTAATTTTATTGTTTTTATAACAAAGCCTAGAAAAAAAAAAAAAAAGAAAAGAAGAGACAAAAAAAATGCATAATAAAATATTGGGGGTAGTTTAAAATATAGAATTTAGTGTTTAGACATGATAGGAAGTCTCGTTCCAAAGTCGGATCTCAAAAATATTGAATTTTAGTTGCTAAATAGTTAATGAACATAAAAATTCATGGTAACAATAAGAAATTGATAAATTCAATGTGCTATTATGTCTTATAAATAATTCTAAGTTTGCTAGTAAATTTTCACAAATATATGATAAAAAAATAATTTCATCACACATATAAATTATACGCGTGGTATATAGTACATCAAACAAAATTTAAATTTTGGTTGCCCCTACACAAAGCCATATAACATTGATGAGGAAAACACAAATGATCAGCAAGCCCTTCCCTTCACTTACTCTTCGATTGATATGTGTCCAACTCTAGTATATTGTTTTTCAAATGTTAATATATTAAAGTTTTTGTGTTCCCATTTAGGCCATGTAGGAGAGCACCTTTTTCTTCCTCCTCCTTCAATTTCCCATACACTCAACCAAAATCAGATCCAAACACATATCTAAACTCTACTTTGAACATACTTCCACTCCGCCATAACCTACTTGATCGGAAAGCACCATCAAAGTCGACCTCTTGAATGGATATTTGAAACTTAGTTAAAAGTTCCAAATTTTAACCTAGCCCGGCCTATCTATGTCAAGCTTTAGTTTCTCTCTTTTTTAGCCACCTCTCAATAGACTATCACCACCATTGGACACTAAGTGCAAGGTACTTCTAATATTGGGAATTTACACCACTTATCATCCATCAAGCGATAAGGTAATCAAGTTGAAATATCAAACTTTCTTGTTGTTTTGCAATTCATGGTAGTCGCAAAGGCTGATTTAATCTAAGTTTCAAACATGTTATAGGTAAGTTTTTAGATAAAATTTTACACAATTTAAAAGTACACATAGAGTAGATTCAAGATATGATAACTTTAGGTGATTTGAATGACGAATCAATGAAGAAAATTTGAGTCAAAACTTGACTTTTGTACAAAAAAAATCTACAACTTACATACTTGATAAATGTTATAATGGCTTGTTCCAAATGCTCCATTTGCATGCATTTCAACTCCTTATAAAAGAATATGACCAAATAATCATAGAGGAACTTAGTCTTGTATGGAATATCCAACTATCTTGGTTTTATATATATATATATATATAAGAAGATGGGGTTGAATTATTACCAAGCAGCATACTAGAGATATGTGAACAAATTGAAGGAACAAGGTTTATTGAACATAGGAGTTCTACATTTCTGAAAAAGATCACCAGCATTATATATATATATTTAAAAAATAAAATTTAGTCCCACATAGTTTAATTAACTAGCAACTAAGTTTTATATATTGTTTAATAGAAGAAAATATGGATCGAGATAGGTGTACCGAAGAGGCTTAGCCTTACAGGTGTGTACATGAGTTAGTTGGTTTGCTTTGGCTATCTGGTTCTCTTAGAAATTTCCTTTCGACTTGATCTGGTTCTTTGGTTTCCTTTGACCAATTCAATCTTTGTTGTTACAGGCCATTAAAAAAAAATTCTAACTATGTAGATATCTAAATAAGATTTTTTTTTAAAAGAAAAAGGTATATAGCTAATATTTTGAAGAATATTTTTATGATGGTATGTAATGTGTGTGTGGATTTAGGATAGGATAACAAACAATACAATATAGACAATATCACCACTCAAACATTTCAATCATAACCAGTAGGTTCAACTTCACACGTACATTAGCCAGACTAGGTATTTGTTACTAGTAATGTAGCATGCTATGCTCATGCACGTAGCATGTATCGATACCAATATCCTATACCCTTTCAATTGACTCATCCAATTAGTCAACATATTTAGACATTTGGATACAACATCCAAGAACTTAGAAGGAATAAGGAGCTACTTGAGAGTAGAACTTGTAACTTTGTTTTTACTAAATCAGACTACAAAAGCAATTAGGTTACTCGGGCAATGAGAATCTATATGCTTTTAAAACTGAGTTCATAAAGTTATGGTTTTTCTTGATCACTTGGAAGCCTCATTTTGAAAATTCTAACTCGTAGGACTCTTTTGTGCCATCCCATCCTATGCTATGTAATAATAACTTAAGTATATCATTCAGCACAACCAGTTTTTAAGTTTTATTCAACCTAGTTATCTGAGTCTAGGTTTTGGTCTTTTCCTAGTAAAAACCTAATATCTTACTCAGGGTTTACTTAGGTGAAAACCTAGAAGATTAGGTTAGCAATCACTCAACTTTCCAAGTTAATATAATAATTTATAAACACCACATCAACATTCAATATAACAGCATAATAGTTTAACCAAGATATAATTACCATCATTTAAAATCACCACATCAGCATACACTATAGCAGTATATCAGTTCAACCAAGGTATAGCCATATTCAATCAATATAGTATCAAACAGCACATAGTTTTATGAGTAATAATATATTTACCCCAAGTATGGGTTAAATTCACTTACTAGGACTCCTAGTCAATTGTTTCCAAAAGCCTTTGATAGGTTACAGATCTAGCATATTTGATACAAAATAGCATGAAAATTAAAATATAGTACTTGGATGACACCTACCTAGTATATTAGATTTATCCCCTTTGGTTTATACCATTATAGTCATATATACTTATTATGTAATATCATTATAATTTAACTTTATGTTTAAAATTTATGTAACATCAGTTTCTAGTAATATTTAAGAAGTTTTTACCTTTTCAAAGAACTTTTTGTTTAGAAACTTCTTTTTGTTACTAAAAATTATATGTATGTTCAAATTTTACGAAAGCAATGATGTTAGATTTGTTAAAATATAAAGTTTAATTTTAATAGTTTTGATAAAAGATGACTACTAGAGATTTACTTATTTTGAGAATCGATACTAATAATATACAAGTTCTATAGCTATCAATATTCTAAGTTTAAAATTTGAAAAAAAAAAAAAGAGATTTATGAAATTGTACGGATAAAGTACTCCATTTAGGAAAATAATGAGATTACTGATATATTTTTTCTATAAATATTAAATATCAATTAAAAGAAACAACACTTATAACTATGGAAATAAGGTTATTTAAAAATATCGGACAATAAAAAAATTGAATTATTTAATCCCCTATATCTTCTTCCTTTTTTTTTTCTTTTTCTTTCCTCTCCGTCAACTCTCTCTCTCTCCTTTGCCAATCTCTTTCGCCTGTTTTGCTGTTTATGGCAAAATGGCCATATTTATAGGCCACAAATTTTCCACCACCTAACTTTCGTTTAGTCAGTTTGATTATTAAATTTTTTTTTAAGTAAAGTTATATTATATATTATTTAATATTCATCCTAATTCAGAATATTCAAATAATATTTTCTTTCTTCACCACTAATATTATTAGTAAAGAATAATTCATTGTCATAATTTTCTTTTCTTGCATATTGTTATTTTAAGTAAATTTTAACATAATTATGAGTAAAAATATTAGTAATATATAATATATAGTTAAGTTCTATTCATTAATTGAGACTTATTCATATACATCTTATGTGAAATTTTACTCACTAATATTAATCGTTAAGATCATACAGTTAATTCTAAAAGATTTATTATAATCTATATCTAAAATTACAAAACTCTATGTTATAGCGTTGAGACCCGATAAACTTAATAGTTCTATATAAATAAGCTTAATTAAAGATATTAAAGCTATACAATTACTTTTTTTAATTTTTACTACCTAGTTATGAAAGTTCAACTTAATTCTAAGAATGTTGATATAAATAATTATTTGTAAAGTGTATCTCAAGTATTAGATTTTTCATTTTATTTCTCATTAATTTATATAATTGCATATCTAAGTCTAGGTGTAATTCAGATATTCCTATACTTATGAATGCTTTCAATTGATCCACTAAAGAAGAGATATTTGGCTAACTAGGTATCATTTCCAAATGATCCCACTTACCAATATAATCCTATTAAGTACTAAATGAATGTAAATTACTTTTATAAATTATCCCGTGTCACTAGTAAAGCTAGTATAGATTGTTCTATACATTTGACCTAACTTATATGTATATATTTTTCTATAAAGGATATAAACTACTCGAAAGGTAGTAAGTTGAGGTTATGAGGTATTACATTTTACTTTCTTTTTCAAAATCTTTACTATTGTTGTTTCGGCTCCAAAATTTTTTTATAAAGTACTTGTAGCATATAAAAAATTGCAATGAAGAGTTTTTCATGAAAACTATTTTCTAAATTTTTATCTAATTTTAGGCCTATAAATCCTATTAAAGTGTTATTTTCATCTAGTTCAATTATTAAATTTTCTAGTACTTTCCAAAGATTCTGCTTTCAATCGATTCCAATCATAAATGAATATTGAATAGTATTTTGGAGTTGAATCTTTGGTGCTAGAAGTATTGGATTAAAGTATGGGAGATTTTGTGTTGAAACATTAATAATATGTAATGTATGAGTTACCTAAATAAAATAGTGGAGTGAAGCTTATTTTGGATTGAAGTTGAATTGGGTTGTGAGGAGTGTTTTGACATTAGTCATGAGTACATTGTAGTAAATTCTTTGAACTATGAGGTTCTTGTGAAATTAGAGAAAATAATCAAAAGATAGGTTAGAGGCTATCTATAATTAGCATATAATAAACTCTAAATTGATTATATTTTATTTGGTGATTTTTGACGATTTTCCTTTGAAATTTAAGTTTATTTTTATAAAATGATAATAGAATAAAATCTTGATTTTTAGGTTTTGGAATGATCTATGCGGGAAAATGAGAAAATATTCCACTCAATTTGGAGCTAAAATAAGCAAGTTACGAAGCTTTGAAAATTGACACACCCAAACAACATGATTGTGTCGTTCAAAAGAAAATTTGGAGTGATTTTTAAGTGATCACAGCCAATTACAGGACCAAAGGACATGACCATATCCTTTGTCATGTTGTTCCTAGTTTAAAAAGAAGAAGAAGAAGACGTGAAGAAATTTGGCAGTGAGTTACACAACTAAGGGACATGGTTGTATCCCCGATCATGTCGTTTGCACGGGCTCTATTTTTCCATGTCCTATATAAAGCTTCTTCAGGGTTTTTTTTTTTAAAGAGAACTTTTAGATGACTTTTAAAGAGCTTTTCAAGAGAATAACAATAAAAAAAGCAAGACATAAAGAAAACTTCAAGATTCAATCTTTCTTAAATTTCATGATTCTCTCTTATACTTTTCTCTATTCTTTGATTTAAGATTATTGCTTTATGATGCGTATAGAGTAGATATTTGATATCTAGGTCTTATAGAATCTAGATCTACTTATGTGACACAAATTTTTATTAGATCTAATTAATTTTTTATTCTTTTCTTGATTCAACTATGTATGCTTCATGATTTAGATTGCTATTTTCGTAGGTAGTAATCTAGAATTTAATATCTTATAGGAGAATCGAGAGATTTCTTATAAGATTAGATCTAAGAATAGTTTATGAAGATTGTTGCAAGATTAAAGATAATTTGCAAGATATTTTTGGAATCTTGAGTTATAATGTAGAGAATTCATTGTGCAGTAATGTGATTTTAGGTCATGTTATTGATAAGAAATTCTAATAGGTGATTTCAAGATTAAGTTAATTGGCTTGAAAAAGTAATTAACTTTAGTAGAAAATTTCTTCAATCAAGAAAGATTAAAGAAGAACTTAGATTATCATTAGAGAAAATCACATGTTAGATTTAGCAGGAACAAGAATCTAGATATGGTTTGCAAATTTTGAAGTAGTTTATAATTTTATTAATTTCTTGCTTTAGTTCTTGAATAATTCTTATTTAATGATAATTTTTTATTTGAAGCAATTAATTTTTGAATCTTTAAATTATTGAACTTGAATTTATAATTTACATAATAGAGATCTAGTAAGTATTAGTAGTCAAAATCCCTGAAGGATTGACACTTGGACTTAATCCGCTTATTACAATTTAATAGGTGCACTTGCCTTATATCAGCCTATTACAAGATGTTCAAAAGATGAATCAAAGACTTTGTATATACGAAATGTAGTCAGGTGAACTTCAAGGGATAGGTTAGAAGATATTCTTTCTCTTAGATAAATCGTATCAAAGGACAAATCAGAGAATAGCGAGATGCGAAACTAATAACAAGTGACCTAAAAACCTGAATAATTTAGTACAATAAAACCTAACACTTAAGTTAACAAACTAAGATACAGGACAATAATATATATAGTATTTGTATAAATACTAAAATGTTATCTATATTACACGAAACTAAAGTGAATATCACAAGTTATGCCTAAGTGAATGGATGGGAAATCTAGGTAAGTTTGCAATTAATAAGTAATTGTATTTCAAAGTACTATTTTATAGTACTTAGACGCTTAAAATTGTACTTAGATGTACTTGCAAGTAGCTTGCTTGTGCAAATACGTATGTGTCTCTAATCTTAATTGTACCACTACTTGGTTGTCATGTTGAATTGTAATTGGTTGATCTACATGAACTTGATTGATCACCCTTAAACTAGACCTAAACTATAGTAGACCAAAAAACTTAACTAGACATACATTGTAACCCAATAAGAGATGATTAAGGTTCTCTAACCAAATATCAAGCCATTCAAAAGGGATAGCTCAATGGTCCCTTCTTTACCTTAGTCAAATTAACTGTCAAGAGAGGAGCTGATGGCAAGGTTTAAGACACTAATTTGAAGGTAGTTGCAAGAAGAGGGACATTTCCATTATATAAGCCTGGTTTGGTCATGAGCTGTTATATATGTGCTAAAACTCCTCAAACCTAGATTAGAGCAAGCACGATTTCTCTAATCTCATGATGGATTAAACAACATCGTACGATGGCATTTATGTTGTTACATTGCATGTAATTAACTGCTTGATAACCTTATTTATGCTTATTGTATAGTTTTATGTCTTCGTTCCTACTTACTAAGTGGTTAATTACTCATACCACCAAAGATCTTTTTACAGGTGCTGACTAGGATGCCCCAATATAATTACCCTAAGGTTAGTTGATGCTAGACACTAAGGTATGAGGTTTGAAAATTGAAGACTAGTTAGACTTTTGAAGCTTTTGTTTATCTTTTGAACTTTTGGTCCTAAACTATGTAAATATCTAAGTATACTATGTAACACCCAAAAAAGGGGCCTAGTAGCACTACCTAAGATTTTTCATATCACGTGTGTACTTATGGTATGAAAACCTTCTTGCAAGTTAAAGGTTACAAGACTCTATTTAATTAATTAATGTTCACATTTTAATTATATAATTATCTTGTCCTATAAATAACTACAGACACTCAATAATCTACAATCCATCAAAACCATAAAAAATTGATATCCTTTACCAAGTAATAAGATAGGGTAACCTAATTTTATAAATACAACAACTATTAAAAGATACGAAACTTTAACATATGGATACTTCTTGCATAAGGTGTTCTTATACTAACAATACATTTCCTTAGCTAACTTTAACTTTCTCTTACATATCTTAGATTTGCACTCTACACTTAAACCTTATCCCAGTCCCAACTTAAGCAGGCCTGCAAAATAGATTGTTAGGGAGTAAGCTATACAAGCTTAGTAAGACATCCCCTCGACTATACTGACAAGTAAGTTATCAAGAAATCATTACTAACAACCATATGAATACATGAATAAGCGGTATGACGAATAATGCATACAGTTGACCGGTGCTACATACAACTTAGATTTATGCCCTCCAAAGTTAAGGTTGGAGATTCATTAGCACCAATCACAATAGGGTTCTAGCACTTGGGCTCATAACTAATTTAAAATTCCACATTTCATAAAAAGAGTTTTTCGTTTCCAAAATCTAGTAATAATTGAAGCCCCAAGTCTAACGGTAAGGTAATCCTCGCAATCCACACTCATACCCTACAGTAGAGGTCTCGAGACATGATCCTTAGCCATACGATTGGCATCTCCATGTACCTACTAAGCCTATGGGCTAGGGTGGGGCACTTGTCCTACTAGTACACTGTACTAATAAGTTTCATATAAACAAAATAAATATAACCCTAGCAAGACCCCTCATTACCTCTATCTGAGGTGATGGCAAAAAAAATAGATGCAATATTGTAGTCATGCATGTCCATTTTAATTAATTAAACCAAATATAATTAGGTCCAATTTAATCGAGTGATCAAGCAATTCATAAACACTCACAATAGATAACTCTCGATAATATAGCACCCATTTCGTTCTCTTATAATTAAGGTATATTGGCACAATATTCAAGCAAGAGTCAAACACATGCATTAATCTATATACCCTAAGCAATCAGTTTAGTTATCTTTAGTTAGTCATGCAACTAACTACATACACAAACAAGTATAGAATAATTAGGAATACTCACTTGGTCATGATGCTTATAGTTACAAAAATCCTAAGGTGTTCTTGGAATCAATTTCAAAGTTGCCTAATAATAAAATAATGATGATATTATAAGTCTTTGGTGAAACAATTCAATTATTTAGGTTAGTTTCGCTATACTATTCTTAAGTGCTGTCAAAACTTGTTTTTGTTATAAATTTTTTGTTTTAAGTTCAATTTTTGTGTTCTTATAGTCCATTTCATAGGATTTCTGATGTACTTTGCATGGTGAGTTCCATTTTAACAGTTGAGACCTACAATTATTCATTTACATAGGGTTCAAATTTAGGTTATTAATTTTGCTCTTTTTACTTAGTTGATCTCTTAGCTTAGTTAGGTGTTTGAGTGTTTAGAGCCTTGTCCTAACTTCATATATCTATTAGTTGGTCTTTTAATTCTTTATTGAGGGTTATTAAATTAGTTAGGTCAATTAAACTTAAGTCCAAGTCTAACTCTTATTATTTTGAGGCTTAAACTAGTCTTTCTAACCAATTATGGGCTCAAACTATGCTTAGACCTATTAAGGCCTCTTTTAATAATTTAGTGGGCTTATTAAACTTACTAATTAAGTTCCACTTATTCACTTTATCTACTAGTCTTACAAGTTCAAGTTGTGTTTAAGCTTGTTTTGTGAGCCTTTAACTTAATTAAGCCTAATTAATGTACTAAGGCCTACACCATGACTCTAACTTATTCTATTAGGCCTATTAACTTATTAATCATATTAATTAGTCCAATACCACTTAAGTTTCAGATTTGGTGCTATTAATTCATTAGGCTCTTAATTGGTTTTTCTAAGTCTGTAATCCAATTTAGGCCTAACTACCTACTATTGGCAATATTTAACCCATAGTCTTACAAGTTTAAGTCCTAAACATTAACTAATCTTATTATCATGATATTAACCTTCTAGACTACCACTTACAATAGGTATACTTAATATTAAGTGATGATGAAACAAACTTTTCTAAGGATTAATACTCTACATGTACTAAACTTGATGGTTAATGCATCAAACTAGCTCTATAACACAATTTAGTCTACTTTTCACTAAATTAATTGTATGAAACCAAAATAAAAGTGTGGAAATGCACATCAAAGTTTTGGCATACACAAGAAATGTGGATTTCATGGATTTTCTTTCAATTTTTCTTCAAGTTATCTAAGTAGATTCAACTATACTACTCAAGGATACAAGTAATAATCTAAGTATTTCATAAATGTGTGACTACATGATCCTAAAATGACATGTACATGATCAAGACATATTTAGTTCATATTTCTAGTCCTGAATTATCAAGATTTCATGGGTATAGCTTATGTAAATGAGAAACTAAAGTTAGGAGGTAGGTTTTACCTTAAACTATCGTGCATGAGTTCTAACTTTCTCGCTTAAAAACATGAACAAAACACTTCCCTTTTCACCCCTATGTTTGTCGGCAAGATAGAGGTGGATGTTTTGGTCAAATGGCAATCTTGCATGATTGAGTGGGTTGTGGTGGTGGAAAAACAAAAAGGTGCTCAGGTGTGCATGGAATCCAACAACTCCAACTTGTTTTTCTTTCTTCTCTTTTAGGTTTTATTTGAGGGTTTCTAGAGAGGATTTTTAGGGGATGTTTTTTTAGAATATCATAAATGAGTGAGGGGAAGTGAGGGGGTAGGGTGCATGGTTGGGAAAGTGAGGAACTAGGGAGACAAGAAATATTCTATCAATAAATGCTTTGTGGAGATCAATGCTTTTTGTCTAAGGTGGTTAGGATTTGTCTCCTAAATGGAGGCCTAAAGTAACTTGGTTACTTACTAGTTACTTGCTAGTTACACTTCAATTACTTGGTACCATTTAGTTGCTAATTAAGTATATTCCTTTAGCTAGGCATGACTCATGTGTACATGTGTAGCTTAGAATTGATTCTTACATGCACTACACTCTAACTAGAATCCATGATCCTGATTAATTTTAATTTTTAGGTTCTTTTTATTTAATTAAATTAATTAAGAGTATTGGGTTCTTTTATTTAATTATTTTAGTGTATCTAAGGTTCATTATTCATTATTATCATTCGATTACAATTCTAAAGACAATTTAAGACTTTATAGTGATTAATCAATTTATAAGCTACTATTAAATAGTTTGACTATACAATTGAAATATATTAATTAATTTAAGGATTTTGATATTAATTTAGAGTTTCAAAGTTAAGTTATGGTCTTTCGGATGTTCAGGCTTAAGTAAGATTTTTGGGTTTAGATAGTACTTTTAAGGCTTTAATTCTAATTATAGAATTCTAAATATATTATTAAGGTTTACTATCACTTTTAATTTAGTCCTTCCTTTCTATAGTTCGAGCAACTCATATGGACTCTAACTACTTGTCTCAAGTTCAGGTTTGGAAATTGCACAAGGCTTACATCCTCCCTCTCTTCCTTAAAATAAGTTTTGTCCTCAAAAGTTGAAATGTATACCTAAACTCTCAAACAAACGTAGATACTTGCGCTTGACCTCTTCTTTTGCTTTCCAAGTGGCTTCCTCTTCTTGCTCATGGTTCCGCCACAGCACTTTAACATATTGGATCTCCATACTCCTCAACTTCTAAGTCTTTTTGTCTAAAATCTAAACTAGGTGCTCTTCTTAGGTTAAATTCTCTTTCAACTGCATCGATTCCAGTTTGACTACTATATCCGAGTCCAAAATGTGCTTATGAAGAATTGACACTTGAAACACGTTATGTATTCTAGATAAGTTTAGCAGAAGAACTAACCAATAAGTGAGATTCCCAACTCTTTCCAATCTACGACTCAATTTATCTTGTGCTCTAGCTAGGTGTATGCTCTTAATCAATTTCACCTTCAAGTATACATGATCTCCCACGTGAAATTTTAGATCTCATCTCCTCAAATCTACCTAACTATTCTATTCACATAGGATTCTTTCATCTTTTGCTTTATGATAGCCACTTTATCATCTTTTTTTTTTTTTTACTAGATTAGGTCCTAAAGCCAACTTCTCAACACCATCCCAAAACAACAAGGACCAACACTTCCTTCCATATAAAGCTTCATAATATGGCATCTGATTTCTCAAATGTAAGCTATTGTTATAAGCAAACTCATCAAGTAGCAAATGCATATCCGAGCTTCCCTTAAACTTGATAGTACATACCCTCAACATATCCTCTAAAGTCTGAATGGTCCCTTCCAATTACCCATCAAACTATTGATGGTATATAGTACAAAAGTTCATCTGTGTAACCATATGCTTCTATAAGCATTCCCAAAACTTAAACACAAAATGTGGATCTCTATTTGAAACAATGCTTACGGGCATACCATGAAATCTTATAATCTCCTTTACATAGATCCTAGATAACTTTTCCACTGAGTAAGTCATGTTGATAAGGAAGAAGTGTGCAGACTTAGTAAGTCTATCAACAACTACCCATATAGCATCAAACCTAGCTTGTATCCTTGGTAATCCGCTTACAAAATCCATAGTGATCTACTCTCATTTTCACTCGAGGATAGTTAAAGACTGTAGCAATTCTCTCAATCTCTAATGCTCCAGTTTTACTCTTTGACATGCTTCACATCTCATGACATAGTTAGCTGTCTTACTTCAAAACCATTCCATCAAAAATTCTTCTTGAGGTCTCGATACATCTTTGTTCCTCTTAGATGTACTAAACAACTTGAGTGATGAGCTTCATTCATGTTTTACTTCTGGAGGAATGTATTGTCTGGCACAAATAATCTTCCTTATAAATGAATTGCTCCTATTTCATCAATACCAAAATCTAAGTACTTCCTGCTTGCCATTTCTTCTCTTATCTATATTGAGGTAAGGTCATCTTGCTAGGTTTCTCTAATTCTTTCAATCAATGTGGGTTCAACAACCAAATTTGACAATTTAACATTTCCTTAAACCCAAGCAAATTCAATGTTGAGTCTTTCAAAATCCTTAACCAATTTTTGTTGATTTATGAGAAGTGAAGTAATTTCAACATGATTCTTATAGCTCGAAGCAAATAGATTCACCCATTAATCCAAAGGTCATTAATCCTTAATCAACTCAAGCCATCACTTTTGCCTCATATTCAACTCCTTCTATGTGAAAAGATAATTGAGACTCTTATGATCTGTGTAAATCTCATAACTGTAACCATATAAGTAGTGTCTCCACAACTTTAGCATAAAAACTACGATGGCAACTCAAGGTCATGAGTGGAGTTCTACTCATGTGGCCTCAACTGCTAGGATGTATAAGCTATTACCTTTTTACCTTGCCTTAACATACAATCCAAACCATTTTTTAGGCATTAATGTAAATTGTAAAAAGCTCTTTGATGTTTGGCAATACCAATATAAGCACCGACACCAACCTCCATTTTAGCTCTTGGAAACTTTGTTCTCGCTAATTGTTCCTCTCATACTTAACATTCTTTTGAGTCAATTATGTGAGCATTTTAGCCAACTTAGAGAAGTCCTTGATAAACTTTCTACAATAACTAGCCAATTCAAGGAAGCTTTATACCTCAATAATGGTCTTTAGCCTTTTGCATTCTACTATTGCCTTAATCTTTGTTGGATCCACCGATATACCATTCCTAAATATTACATGTCCAAGGAATGGTATCCCTCTTAGCTAGAAGTCATACTTGCTCGGCTTGGCATGTAGCTTGTACTCTCTCAAAGTCTATAAAACTATTCTTAAATGCTCTTCATGTCACTCAAGACTCAAAGAATATACTATAGGATATCATCAATGAAGACAATAACATACTTGTCCAACAATGGCTTAAATACCAAGTTCATCGTATCCATAAAGGTTGTAGGTGTATTCATCAATTGTCACCCAACTCTTAATACAAACCAACCCTTCAACATCAGAAAACAACTCAAGTGAGCTCAATTCTCGAGTCTCCGGTATGGTCAATTCTCCTACGAAAGCAACCGTAAACCCATCTAACATTGAAAATGTCACCTTCTTCTCTTGACAATCCACTATAGTCTTATAGCTAATATCCAATTCATGCCCAATATAGCATCATACTTATTCATCTTAATCAGGATCAAGTCAACCTTACTTTCTTTCCCTTGAATATTCATAGGACACTTCCTAATCATTTCTCCAATCATAACTACTCCTCTTGTTGAAGTTTTACCCTAAAACTTGTCTCAATAGTAGAAACAGGCACTTTTTTTCTTTTAGCTACTAAAGGGGTAATGACTAAATAAGTTACTCTACATGTTAGTCGAAGATTGTTATGTTCCTTGCTATAAGTCTATTGTTTAGGATTATCTCATCCTTAAATGTAATTGCCTCAACATCCTCATAATCATACTCCACATAAACCCAATCTCCCTCCAAATTATACACTCTCGTTGCTTAAGCTACAACTTTAGATCAATTACCACCTTTATGGCCAGCAAAGTGTTCTACTTTACAAAGGTCTGGAAGCTGGTGCCGAAAGAGCTCTCTTTTAGGGATAAGTAGTGTCAAAATGACCTTTTTGATGGCAGATAAAGCAATTGGTGGTGGTCTTCTTAGGGCATTCACTAATCATGCGATTTCCTTCACCACAATAAAAGCACTTATCTTACACCTATGGACAATCCCAAAGATAATGCTTTCTATTATGCTTAAACACTTCATTAATCCATTACCAATAGTAGGCTCTTGTGGCTTACTACAAGCAAATATGATCCTCTTTCCTTTTCCTTAGAAACTAGAACTCTCAAGTGGCCTCTTACCAAACACATTCACTTTGGCCTTGAATGGTTTCAACTGTTTGTGCTTGGCTCCTTCAACCATCTTAGCTCTCTCGACAGTCTCACACAAATCTAGGGTCCAAACTTTCTCATTCGGCATCTCTAATCAAGATCTAAGCCTCTCACAAAAATTTGCAATTTATACCAATCACTATTCTAATGCTCAATAGGTGCAAACCACAACAACCTTTGAATCTTAGCTTCATACTACTTAATGGATTTACTTCCTATTCAACTATTGCTGCAATCATCAAAGCCAATACCTCTAATCAAGATATTTCAACTCCCATTCTACAATTAAAATATTTTAGTACTCTCGATTAATTGGTTTTATACATTTTGGGTCACTTTCTTCCATATAATCCAAACATGCTTCTCGCATCTTATGGCTCAATATTCCAAATCCATGACATATAGTTTTTAGGGAGCATTCATTAAGTTTATCTTGGTTAAAGAGTGAAATAGCGGATAACAAATTATATATGTAGAGATAAATACATATAGGTGATACTACATGTAATATATAATCCACAAGTCTATGTATTTTATTCTTTAGTCCTAATTTTACTCGAGCTCTACCACATCTCACCAATTGATAGGTTTCTCTTATCTCTAACAACCTAAAGCTCTAATACCCCTCTTGTAACACTAAAAGGGAGCCTAATAGGATTATCTAAGATTTTCATATCACGTATGTACTTATAATATGAAAATTGCCTTATAAGTCAAAGGTTGTAAGAATCTACTTAATTAATTGATATTCATATTTTAACTATATAACTATCTTGTCTTGTAAATAAATATGGATACCTAATAATCCACAACCCATTAGAACCATAGAGAATTGGTATCCCTTATTAGGTAATAAGATAAAGTAACCCAATTTTATAAATTATAACAACTACTAAAAGATATAGAACTTTAATGTATAGATACTTCCTACATAAGGCATTCTTATACTAACTATACGTTTCCTTAGCTAACTCTAACTTTCTCTTGCATCTCTTGAATTTATACTTTAAACTCGAATCTTATCCTCATCCTAACTTAAGTGTACTTGCAAAATAAACTATTGGGGAGTAAGTTACACGAGCTTAGTGAAATATCCTTCCTACTATATTAGTAAACAAGTTATCAAGCAATTATTATTAATAATCATATGAATTCATGAACAAGTAATATGCCGAACAATATATGTAGTTGACTAGTGCTTCATATAACTCGGATTTACACCCTTCAGAGTCAAGGTTGGAGATTCATCAACACTAATCACAATCAAGTTCTACCACTTAGGCTCATAAGCAATTTTCAAATCCACATCTCATTAAAAGAGTTTTTCATTTTCAAAATCTAGTAATAATTGAAGCCTTGAGTTTGGCAGTGAGGTTGCCCCTACAATTTACATTCACGCGCTATAGCGATGGTCTCAAGAAACGATACTTAACTGTATAGCTAGCGTCTCTAAGTGCCTACTAAGCTTGTAGGCCAGAGTAGGGTACTTGTTGCACTAATGCATCGTATTAATAAGTTTCATATCAATAGAATAAATATAACCCCTATAAAACCCCTCATTACCTATACGTAAGGTGATAGACAGAAAAATAGATGCAATGTCGTGGTCATACATGTCCATTTTAATTAATTAAACCAAATATAATTAGGTTTGATTCAATTGAGTGATTAAGCAATTCATAAACACTTACAGTAGATAACATTCGATAATATAGAACCCATTTCATTCTCTTATAATTAAGGTATATTGGCACAACATTCAAGCAAGAGTCCAACACATGCATCAACCCATATATCCCTAGCAATCAATTTAGTCATCTTTAATTAGTCATGCAACTAACTACATATACAAATAAGTATAGAATCATCAGAAGTACTTGCCTAGTCACAATGCCTATAACAGTAGAAATCCTTAGGTATTCTTAGAATCGATTTCAAAGTTGCTTGATAATAAAATAATGATGATACTATAAGTTTGTGGTCAAACTATTTGATTATCTACGTTAATTTCGCTATACTAGTCCCAAGTGCGGTCAAAACTCATTTTTGCTATAACTTTTTCAATTTTAGTCCAATTTTCGCATTCTTGTGGTCCATTTCATAAGATTTCAAATGTACTTTTGCATGGTGAGGTCCGTTTTAAGAGTTAGGACATAAAACTATTCGTTTAGGTAGGGGTCAAATTCGAGTTATTAATTTTGCTCTTTTTACTTAGTTGATCTCTTAGCTTAGTTGGGTGTTTGAGTGTTTAAGGCCTTATTCTAACTTCATATATCTGTTAGTTGGGCTTTTAATTCTTTATTTAGGGTTATTAAATTAGTTAGGTCAATTAAACTTAAGTTCAAGTCTAATTCTTATTATTTTAAGGCTTAAACTGGTCTTTCTAATCAATTATGGGCTCAAACTATGCTAAGCCTCTTTTAATGATTTAGGGGGCTTATTAAACTTACTAATTAAGTTCCACTTATTCACTTTAGCTGCTGGGCTTACAAGTCCAAGTTAGGTTTAAGCTTGTTTTGTGGGCTCTTTGCTTTATTTAGGTCTAATTAATGTACTAAGGCATATACAATGACTCTAACTTACTCTATTAGGCCTATTCAATATCACTTAAGTTTCAGATCTGGTACTATTAATTCATTGGTCTCTAAATCAGTTTTTCTAAGCCTATAATCCAATTTAGGCCTAACTACCTATTATTGGCAATGTTTAGCCCATTATCTTACAAGTTTAAGCCATAAACATTAACTAATCTTATTAATCATGATATTAACCTTCTAAACTAACACTTACAACAAGCATACTCAGCATCAAGTGATGATGAAAGAAGCTTTTCTAAGGATTAATACTCTACATGTGCTAAACTTGATGGTTAATGCATTAAACTAGCTCTATAATGCCATTTTATTTACTTTCACTAAATTAATCATATGAAATTGAAATAAAAGTGTCAAAATACACATCTAAGTTTTGACCTATGCAAGAAATATGGTTTCATAGAGTTTCCTTCAATATTTCTTCAAGATATCTATGTAGATTCAACTATACTACTCAAAGATAAAACTATTAATCTAATTAGTTTCTTGAATGAATGTATGACTACATGATCCTAAAACGACATGTATAGATCATTTTTCTAGTCTTAAATTATCAAGATTTTATGGGTATAGCTATTGTAAGCAAGAAAGTAAAGTTAGGTGAGTTTTACCTTAAATTGTCCTATACGAGTTTTAACTTTCTCACTCGAAAACACGATCAAAACATTTCCCTTTTCACCCTTATGTTTGTCGGCAACGTAGAGGAGGATGTTTTCGCGAAATGGTGGTGGTCTTGTATGATTTGGTGGCTTGTGGTGGTGGAAAAACAAAAAGGCGCTTAGGTATGCATGGAATCTAACAACTCCAACTTGTTTTTCCTTCTTCTCTTTTAGGTTTGTTTAAAGGTTTCTCAAGAGGATTTTTGGGAGATGTTTTTGTAGAATATCATAAATGAAAATGGGGAATAGATGGGACAGGGTAATGGTCAGGAAATTGGAGAATTGGGGAGATAAGAAATATTCCATGAATGATTGCTTTGTGGGGACAATGCTTTTTGTCTAGGGTAGTTAGGATTTTGTCTCCTAAATGGAGGCATAAAGTATCTTGGTTACTTGATAGTTACACTCTAATTACTTGCTATCATCTAGTTGCTAATTAAGTATGTTCCTCTAGCTAGGCATGATTCATGTGCATATAAGTGGCTTAGAAATGATTCCTACATATACTATGCTATAACTAGAATGCATAATCCTCATTAATTTTAATTTTTAGGATCTTCATGTTTATTCAAATTAATTAAGATTATTAGTTTCTTTTATTTAATTATTTTAGTGTCTCTATGGTCCGATATTCATTATTGTCATTTGATTACAATTTTGAAGGCAATTTAGGACTTTTTACTGATTAATCAATTTATAAACTATTGTTGAATAGTTTAACTTTATCATTGAAATTTATTAATTAATTTAAGATTTCTAATATTAATTTAGAGTTTTAGAGATGAGTTAGACTCTTTCATGTGTTCGGGCATAAGTAGGATTTTTGGGTTTAAATGGTACTTTTGAGGCTTTAATTCTAATTATAGAATTTCAAATATATTATTAAGATTTTCTATTTTAATATTTGCTTTTGATTTAGTCTTTTCTTTATATGGTTCAAGAGACTCATATGGACTTTGACTACTTGTCTCAGGTTTAGGTTTAGAAACTTCATGAAGCTTACATACCATGCTTTAAATTATGTAATTAGCACTTTGATAATCTAAGCTATAAATATATGTTTTAAATATTTCTAAAGGTTTAGTGATAGTGGATAACATTGTTGTAGTCTTCTAGTGGTCCAACGATTGTGTGTAGTGGTAGACCTGCAAGAAAGCTCCTTATAGCAGTGACAACAAGGGCCCTCTAATGTTAAAGTTAGCAAGAAAAGAAGAAAAAGAGAGTTTTTAGGAGTGTTTAAGTATATAAGGAGTGCTCAAGGTTACGATCCTTGTACCTGTGACTTCATACTCTATTTATATGGCACGAAGCTTACTTGCCAAGGACATGTCGTCGACAAGGATTAGCTTGTATGTGGTAGGCATAAGAAGGCATGCTCACTACAAGAAAGGCAACTCCTTTCTACCAGTTGGTGGCTCTAAGGAAGAGCGCTTATTACATCTACATAGGCAACCATCATGGGGTAACTAAGCACCTAGGTCGTATAGTAGGCTATTAGGTAATAGCTAATGAGGAGAGAGAAGAAAGATGAACAGAGTAGCTATGGCATCATGATCCTTGGTCGCATGCTACACAGCTGGTGAGTGCTTAAGCCTGAGATTAATGTAGGTATACAGAGCTTCGGAATTGGCTACTCAAAGGATTATGGTGTCTTCGAAGTCTCGATGCCAAGGAGTCAGGCACCTTGAGAACATTGATTGGGGCATCCAAGGCCTTCAATTGGTCGAGATCAAAGGAGTATGTAAAGGTAACCTAAGCAAGTCCCATTATCGATGGGTACATCAACCATTTGGCTACACTTAGGCTTAGGCTAAGCTATTCATAGGGAAGCTTAGCCAGTAATCTTGTTGAAGGGGGCCAAGCTTTGGGCCTAAACAGTTGCTCGAGGGGACCCGAGCATGTTAAAGTACTTAGGCCTAAGCCTCTATAGCTGGGGCCCAAAAAACCTATCGACAAGGTCAATTATTAATATCATGTGAATTCTATATTTTAAAGCATATTAGCCACAAATGCCTTGTGTAAATCAGGTTTACAATAATGACTGTAAGGAAAGTTTCTATCTTAGGATAAATTACATGGTGGGTGTCAGGACCCTAAAGGGGGCCTAGTAGGATTACCTAAAATTTCCATAACATGTGTGCACCCATGATATGAAAACCGTCTTGCAAGTTAGAGATTGCAAGACTCTAAATAATAAATCACTAAGTTTAATGATTTTCAAGTAATTAATTTATTGTACATGACATAATATTTAATTATAAATAACTATGGATATTCGATATCCCACAGTTCCTCAGAACCATAGAGAATCGGTATCCCCTACCAAATAATAAGACAGGATTACCAACATTATAAAACTGCATGTAGAATTAAATTATATTAAATTCTAACATGTGAATATTTTCTACAAAGAGTGTTTATGTATCACCTATAAAAAAAAAAATTTCAACTAATTCTAACACTAATATACAAATCTTCATCTCGCCCTCAGCACTCAAGACTTATCCCAATCCCATCGTATGTAAACCTGTAAAAGAAAGACTATTGGAGAATAAGCTATAAGAGCTTAGTGAGCTATCCCTCATACCATACTGGCAAACAAGTTATCAAACAAATTATTACAATCATATGAATGCATGCACACGCAGTATGCCAAACAATATATGCAGTTGACCAGTACTGCATATAATATCGGATTTTAACGCCCTCCGAGATAAGGGTTGGAGATTACACGGCACCAATCACGATCGGGCTCTAGCACCTGGGTTTTTACCCATAACTTGGAATCCCGTATTTCACAAAAATACATTTCCATTTCTAAAAATCCAATAGTTCACAAAGTCCCAGGCCTAGCGGTGAGGTGACCCCCGCAATCCACACTCACACCCTACAGCGGTGGTCTCTAGACGCGACCCCCAGCCACCCACGGTTAGCGTCTTCGGCGCCAATAGAACCCGCGAGCTAAGGGTAGGGTCTTGTTGTACCCATGCTCCTGCACGGTACTAATCAAATCATGTGGGAATCCATCCCTCCAAGGCCCTTCATTACCAACCGCGTGAAGTGACGGCCAGAATAAGTAATGTGATACATAGATAATGCATGACCCTTTTGATTCAAGATAAGCCAAATATAATTAGGTCAGATTATGAGGCGATCAATCAATATCAACAAACCATCCAAATCATATAAAAATCAATCATACCATCAAATCATCAATTATCATATTTAACAATATTTCTTACTATAATCAATCAATATCAAGCACACACATATCCCAAAACCCCATGCATCAAGTTATTGATTTTCAATTTAAGTGCACTAACTACAAGCACAAACAAGTATAGAGTCATCGGGAGTACTCACTTGACTATGACGACTCGCTCTAGTCGTAATAACCGATCGGGAGATCCTTGCCCTCGTCGGGATCACCTGATCATTACGAGATAACAGAGATAATAAGTAGTTGACTCAACTAAGGGTTTTAGATATCTATCTACCTAATTTTACTTAGATTACGATCAGCCCTTATTCGATTAAACCTAATTGCTAATCGTATATAACTTTTTCGTTTTATTTTCAATATTTACGAATTTATAGTCGTTTTTCATCATTTTCGAACGTACATTCACACGGTGATGTCCGTTTTGGACGTTAAAACCCGTGTTTTGTGATATGGGCTAAATTTATTAAAATTTTATTTTATTGAAGTTTAATTACTCTTATTACTTATGTTTATGCCCTAGTTTAGGATTTAATGATTGAATTAGCTATTTGATTCTTACACTTAGGAAATTTTACATTAGTGCTACTAATTTACATACTTGATTAAGTTTAATTCAATCTAGGAAGTGTATTAAGGTTTAAGGGATTTTCGACCTCTAAATACATGTATATACCTATGTTATGTGCTTATGTAATCTTATTATTTCTTTTATTATAAATCTACGCTTACATCATCACTTATGTAACCAATTGATGATGTCATGGCTTATGTAATCCATTTATTACATATAAATATATATGTCATTAAGTACTTATACATATACATATGTTATATACCTACCTACACTCATAACATACTAATATGTATACTTATGTACTTATACATATACTAATACATATACCTATATTCACATACGGTGGCATACGTATTTTTATACGTATTTTCGTATGCATTATCTACCCCCTTAAGAAAGCTTCACAATTTCATTCTTTTTGTATTTTAAGGGTATATTTGACATGATATATGTATGTATAGTTACTATATACCTTATTTTAGGTTATGTACATATTGTATACTTATGTATAAAGGTATTTATACATGTATTCTTCTAGCATATCCTTTTATACACTTACTTAAAGACATGTACACATGCATTTTCTTCCATTGCCTAAAGGATTCTACACTTCCATATGTAAAGATTGAAAATTTAAGCCTAAATCAATCATATATATAAACACAACACATAACCTAACCTTTTCTCCTTCTAACTAGTAAAGAGGATGAAGTAAGACATAAATACATAATAGCATACCTTAAGTTGCCCTTGACTATGGATGAAATGGTTGAAAAGGAAAGAAAAATGAAAGGGAAATGAAGCTCACGGCATAGAGGATGTTTTTGTTTTGTTTCTTTTTCTTTGTTTTGCTTATGGAAGAAGAAGAATGGTGGGGTCTACAAGGGGAGAAATTGTGGACGGCAATTGAAGAGAAAAAGAGGAGAAGAAAAATCAAAAAGAAAGAAAAGAAAAGCTATCATTAAGTAAGAGATATTTTCTTTATCTCTTTAGTCTTTTGTTGACTTTTCAAAGTGTTGACTTGGTCAACATTTTGACCTTGGTCAACATGTGTTGACTTGGTCAACTCTCCTTAAGCTTATGTAAATTTGTATACATAATGTAGTAATTAAGGGAAATTAAGGGAAAAATGAAGGAAATGAGGGGAAATAAGAAATTTAGTAAATTGATTTGTAAAAATAGACAATGAGGTCTTCCATTAGGTATTTATATCCTATATACATCATTTGGTAAGCGACTTAGTGTAATTAAGATGAAAAATAGCATTTAGGGTATTAAGGTTTACTACATTTAACCTAATCTTCAACTATACTCTTAACTCTATGTAAGACTATCTGAATCATACATTTAAGAAATAAATGTAATCTATGATTCAATATCTTAGTTTCTAAGGGATCATTTAAGCATTCTAAATGTTTATGCATGATTGAGAGTTATCTTCAGTCGTTTACCGATGAAATGGCAAAATATGGAGGATATATTATCACTTAGGGTTTTAAGGTAAATTATGGTGAATTAGTGCTTTTATATCCTTAAAGTTATGGTTTTAGGGTTCTTATTACTTTAAGGCACCATCTCTAATGTTTTTACACACTTAGGGTTTCATATATTCTTACGCGATTAAATCTTCGATTGTCATCTTAGGGTTTTGATGAGGTTCGAGGTTTTAGGGTCTTCGTATGCGGTTAAGGGTTCAATTGATGATTTAAGGTTTTTCGTATCCACTTTAGGTTTTAGATTGAGATTTTAATCGGTTTTAAATCTTACTGGCTCTTTTGAGTTTAGGAAATCATCTACAGTTTGGACGTTTGTTTCTATACTTAGAAGGCTAAATTCGCGGGGTTTACAGTGGGACCATTACAACTGTACCACTTCAGTGTGTAACACCAAGAGAATACCCTTTGCAAAACAAAGGGGTAGAACATAAGGACTTGCTAGGAGGTCACTTATCTTATTACTGCTTTCATCTAAGCAAGCTTAACTTCAAAGTTTTGATGGGATCTAATGTATTTGTGTTTGTATGATTGTACCCATCAAGTGTAGTGTGCTTCTTGCATTTGAGTTGTCCCTAAAAAAGGTATAAGCATACACTAGCAACTGTATTCGACACCATGGATATGGGGTGGACCCTACCCTAGTACATGCAAAGAGTGCCTTCTCGAGCCCACCTGTAACCTCCATGATGCCATACAATGGGCAAGGTCCACCATGTGACTATGGCACTGAATAGGGCTATCGGTGCACACTGATACCCTTTGTGTAGATGGCTCATATGTATGAAGCACACAACACTTGACCAGTGCAATCATAGTAGCATGAAGGTATAGGATTACATTAGAACTCTAAAATTAAGTGTGTTTGGGCAAAAGCAATACTAGCTCTCACACAAGTACACTTAACTTCATAATTCTAATGGTGTTTTCTATTTATGCTAGTATGATTAGACTCGTTAAGTGTTGTATGTTTTCTGCATATAAGCTATCTACAAAAAAGGTGTAAGTGAGCACCAGCTGTGTATTCAACATCATAGTCGTAGGGTAGACAAACATCCTTCCCCTATGCCCTTGCCCACACCGCACACCCCACCCCACCCTACCCTACCCTACCCTACCCCTACGAGGGTCCCTCTCCTATATATACTTCATCATAGAGGCTACATATGGGGTTAAGAGGATGCCCTTTGTAAAAAGGAGGGGTGCAACACGAGAACATGCTAGGAGATCACCCATCCTTGTACTATTCATCCAACCACACTTTTAACTTTGAAGTTCTTATGGGATCCAGTGCATTCATGCTAACATGATCACATTTGTCAAATGCTACATGCTTTGTGCATATGAGCCATCCATGGAAAGGGTGCAAGTGTGAAGCGTGGCCATATTCGACTCTATGGCTATGTAGTGGACTTCGCTCGTCCTATTTCATTGTAGTGGCCCTAGGTGGACCTAGGAGGGTGTCATTGGCAAAAAAGAGAGGTACAACACTAGAACTTCCCAAGAGATCATCCATCTTAGTACTCCTCTTGCCAAAGCATGCTAAACTCCAAAGTTCTAATGAGATTTGGTACACTTGTGTTGGTATGATCACACTCAGGGTGCAACACTAGGACTTTTTAAAAGGTCATCCATCCTAGTACTATTCTCATTCAAGCATTTTTAACTCAAAGTTTTAATGAGATCCGGTACATTTGTATTAGTATGATGTTACCCGTCAAGCATTGTGCGCTTTGTACAATGAGGTGCTCGTAGAAAAGGCATAAGCGCTTTTGTACTTCTCAGGAGGTCCCCCATCCTAGTATTGGTCTTACTTAAGCATGCTCAACTTCAAAGTTTTGATGGGATCTAGTGCATTTATGTACAATGATTGCACCTTTAACTATTGTGCGCTTTGTGCATATGAGCTATCCGTGAAAAAGGCATAAATACGCACCAACAAACGTATTTGGTGCATAAATCTTTCTTTTGCTTCTATTGAGGTTATTATTCAAGATTTTTCTTATTAATCCAATTATATTTTCCATGAGTTTTTAAATCTAATTTTGAAATGGATGTGACAACAAAATGTTTGACATCAAACTCTAGGCTTATATTTTCGCTTGGTTACATCTAAGCTCAGCAAGCCTTTTCTTTGTAAATTTTTTTTTTCCCGGCTACAAATTAGGCTCGTTATGGTGTCCTTTAATAATTGTAAAATTTTTGTCATTTGCAACTCTTTAGAAGTTTCTTTGCATTTTAGGATCTATGGGTTTTTACACTCGAAATGTATGAAAATTAATTCAAGAAAAATTATGAGAATTAGAGATTACTATCATTCACTAGATCAACACAATATCAAGTGTTGAATTCATAATCTTAAATGAGCTTAATAAGAACAAAAGGGAAAAATTAAGCTCCCTTGTACCTTCTTATATACAAACGAACAAAGTATATATATATATATATATATATATATATATATATATATATATAAAAGGACCATGAAGCTCCCTAATATGACAAAGAAGAAGAAGAATATCTCTATAGGCTTTTTTTCAAAACAATAAATAAATAACCTAGAAAATAGTGAATGATGATGAACTCCCTTATTGTGAATAGTGTGTAACGACTTCTCAACTAAATATAGTGTCTGAGTCCTCTTTTGAAAAATTGAGACGCTCTTCAATGTAGGTTCGTTGGTCTTCTTTTTGTTTTTGCTTAAAAACTGGCCACCCAATGCAAATAAGGATGAATGGTCTGTGCAACAAGTAGAGCTCTCTCTAAAACATGATAAAATGCTAATAGAAAAATCCAAAGATGATGTAAATGGGCCGATTATAATTTCAAATTTTACGAAGAGAAAATATACCGTCCTAAAAGGAATGAGATGTAATTTGACTTTAATTGTTAGATCAGGCTTCTTCTTCTCATATTATTCTCCTAATGTAAGCATAAAGAAAGAGACAAAAAATTACCATCTTATTAGACTAAAAACACATTAAAATATCATAATGTAAGCTATTTGAGCCCTAATTTTGGAAATTGTGAATAATCTGGTGTGGATATGTCTCTTAAACTTTTAAATATTATAAATAACCTCTCTAAATTTAGATAGACTAACGACATAAAGAATATTTATCTTTTTTCAATTCAAAAAAGACACATTGAGATCAAAGTTTAGAGAATGTCAAAATACAAATTAATAAGTTCAATAGGATCTTTTTCCGTCAAGATCATATTTTAGAGGGGACACTTGCAACTTTTAGAGGTTCCTTACCAATATATCAAAGTTTTAGAAGTTTATTTGTGACACATGAAGGTTTAGGGATGTATTCACACTAAAGTTAAAGTTTAAGAGATTATTTACATTTCCTATTTTTTCTTTTTCATCATTTTATTGCATTAACTCGTAATTATTAATTTTGTGATATTAGTTGAAAAAAACTATAATCTACATAAAAAATTGCAAGATTTATGATGAGATAAGTGTGAAAAACACCTTCTTATCATATGTTTAGTAATAGATGCATAGCTCTCATTGAGACAACATCATAAGACACCTCATCCTATAGTTGCCTACAAAGAAGAATACTCCAATACTCTCAGTTACCTAAACCTTTCCCTTGTTATAAGCTTAGGGATGGTCAAATGTGGATAGGTTTAGTCTCTCAATCAAGGTAGTGGAGGATTATTGCCATCTATTCTCAATCATGACCTTAGTATAGAAGATGTTCTCTCATAGCTCACTCGCCCATTAACTTCACTAATCACTGTTCTCATTACAACTAATAAATCTTGTTCTCTAGGTAGATTTTCAAAGTTATCTTCTACCTTAGTTTTCTCTTGGTCTTGTGGATCATCCTTACTTTCCCTCTCAACCTCACCATCAAGCTTGAAAATAAACGTGACATTCCTAGAAGAACATGGTGATGCAACATCTAAATAATTGACATTTAGAGTCCTTAATCTCTCTAGTCTTTTTGATTGCTCTATAGGTAAGGGATTTGATATCGTGCTCTTTAGAGCACCTCTCTCTCTTCCCAATTACGAGAAATTTATAGGTCTTAGTTTCAAGGATTTTAGAGTGCTAGGCTATACATGACAAGTGACACTCAATGGGCTCCTACTTTTTTAGGTTACCTCTCTAACTTAAGGGTCAACTTGATGACATTGTGTAAGGTTGATAAGGTTATAGGTATATGATATCGGCAAAGCGCTTAAGTGTGCCTTCTAAAAATCTAGATATGATCATTTTCAGCTCTTTAAGACCCAATCAATAGGATCTCAAACTCAAAAATGTAGTTGGAGACACATAATTTTGGTCAATTAAACCTTCTCATAAGGTTTAAGATGCTTTGCCTATTATAGTAGCATGAACAAGGTTTTGTCCACTTAACCAATTTAGAGAGTCAAAATTTGAATTTAGATTAGTTTAGTTTACCATTATCATGATTTGATACATTAGATGATTGTCGTATCAAAGTTTTCACCCTAGGTAAGACAGCTAATGAAGCTTCTAGTTTGGTCAACCATTAAATAAAATGCTTGAGTTAACACTCTAACAAAAGATTGGTCGACCAGACTAGCTTCTACTAACTCTTAGATTGTCTGTAGTATGTGAAGACCTATTCATTTCATTGCATGGAATTAGATAGGATTGAATTACAATTGTATAGGAATGGAATAAACATGTAATAATTACTTCATGACTATTATATTGTTTAGTTAATATAAAATTGACCTAATAAATAAAACCAATAAATTAAAAAATTCTCATTATGTTGTAACATGCCTATAGCAATGCCCCTCTACCTTTCTATGACCAATCTTAGTCTCATTACCGCTAACCATCACTATCCTTAACAACAACATTCCCAAAAACCTACACTTGATGCAAGACCATCCTTAGTTATCCATTACTATAATCGTCCCCCTTCCTACCCCTGAGGTTCCTTCAAGTGATAAGAGATTTCAAGCAGTCTAAGGCTCATCCTACTGATGGCAAAGAACAAGAAGAAAAGAAAAGGAGAAATGCGGAAGAAAAGGGGGCATGGCCCCACAGTAGCCTAAGAGAAGGACTCCACTGATATACTATGGGAAGGTTTGTTAGACCGCAATCATTGATCTAGTAAGTCGAATGGACTGCTTCCAAAATAGCTGAGGTCACTCAGCTAGTCCTACCGATGGCTATCCCCTGGCTCTTCACCTCGGTTCTTCTTCTCTCCCTCCATATTTCCCCTTTACTTAGAGGCAACAATTTTATTAAGGTAAACTAGATCATTTCATCCAATTACAATCAATTATTTAGGCAAGAAGCATCTTTTCTTTGTTTTAATCTAATTTCTTGGTGAGTAGAAGTTAGAAATGCTTTAATGGGGTTATGTTTTCTTCTTAGCTTTGCATTTCATTGATGCCTTAGTGATGGTGTTTAATAGTGAAGTCAAAGAGGAAGATTTTCTTGTTCTAAGAAAAAATGGAAGGGGGCAAGGAGGAGAGCAACTAGTTGAAGAAATTATGGTGCCTTACAGGAGAATAGATGTTAAAGTTATTGTTATGTACATGTTAAGGTTACTAATGGGATAGGGATAGTTTTGTGATTAAGGATGAATATTTCATTGAATAGTAAGTTATGAGGGGAAGGCTAGGATGGGAATCAAAACCTAAGTTACAAATTTGGAAGGTCAAGTGCTAATGGAGGCTTAAAAGATAAAAGAAGAATCTAGATGGCGAGAAAAAGTTTGAAATAATGGTGTTGAAGCAAGGGTTCTAGACTTCCGATATGAAGAGAATGAATCAAAAGCATTAAGAGAAGAATGAGTATTCTACAGACCCAACTTCATAGAGTGTTGGCAAGAGTGTTAAGCTAAATTATGGGAAGCTTTGGAAACAAGCTAAGAAGTTACAAAAGCTAGATTTATAAGTTACATGGAAGAGAATATAAGGTAAAGGCATGGAATGTGTGTTTCTAAGAAGAATAAGTACTCCAAGGCAGAGTATTGGCAAGATTATTAAGCTGAATTATGAGAAGCTTTAGAAACAAGGTAGGAAGTTATAAAAGCCATATTTGCAGGTTACATGGAAGAGAATGTAAGGTAAAGGCATGGAATGTGTGTTTCTAAGAAGAATAAGTACTCTAAGGACCTAGTTAACAAAATATCAAGATCTTCTAAGAAACGGTGCGAAGAAATGTGGCATTAGAATTGGATTTGATTAAGCTTTTGACTCATGAGTTCTTACTTATGAATGCTTTTGAACTTGCATAGCTTCTCGTCTTCACTATGAGTGAGATTACAATGGTTTGAAGAAGGATTCTTAGAACCATAATGCTTTCAAAGATTTTTCTTAAAGACTAATGATTGAAATGGTGATAGTGTTTATCATTGGGGTGGTTCTCTAGTACTCTCCTAGTGGTCCAACAGCTGTACGCAATGGTGGACCTACAAGAAAGCATCCTATGGCAAGAAAGCCCCTTGTGACATTACTAGTGAAGGCCCTTCGATACTTAAGTTAATAAGGAGAGTATTTAAGGATGAAAAGAGAGAGATTTGTGCATGTGTAAGGAGTGCTCAAGAGAAGGATCCTTATATATGAAGCTCTATGCCCTATCTTACTTGTTGATGCCACATGTCGGCTAAGGATTGGCTCGTACATGATCTAGGTAAGGGAGTGTGCTTAGTATAAGAAAGGACAACTCATTTTTTGTCAATTAGTGGATCTTAGGATAGGAGTCAGTCATGTCAATGTAGGTAGCTATCATAGCTTGGACGACTAGATTCCTAGGATGTATAGTAGGCTATTATGTAGCAGTTAATGAGTAGAGAGAAGGGAGATGAGCTAAGCAGCTTTCGATGGCATGTTCTTCAGCCTAAGAATTGAGCACCTAATGTGCTCGAGGTCCCGAGTTGTCCTAAGGATCTTAAGTCCTTAAGGCTCGAGGTCCAAGGACTAAGAAGTTAAGCATCTTGAGGATTTTACTAAAGGCTTCTGGCTACTTTTCTAAGTAGAGGTCAAAGGAGCACTTAGGCTAGCCTCGAGCACTGTGTGTGGACTCAGTACTTTAATTGTCTACTTATGTTCAAGTTAGGGTTAACTTATTCTTCAAGGCTTAGACAAGTTAGTTGGTCAAAAGGAGAATTAAGGCTTCAGCCCGAAAGGTGCTTAGGGGATCTAAAGTGGGCTTAATTACTTAGGCCTAGGCTTCTAAAGTTGAGGCCAAAAAGGCTTAACAACACTTACTCCCCCTTTACGAGCCTCCCCCCAACCCAACTCCTTAACATAGAGACTATGAACAGAGTAACTTAGTCCAAGCTCTAGAGGTTGAGGTCCTATCTATTTCCAGTTAATTTTGAGGAGGATGGTGACAAGTTTTGGCAAGTCAGTTGAGGGAGAAGTGTTGTTGGATGTTTGCTTACGCGATATGACCATTTATGGGACTGGTGCAATGTCTAGTCTTTTTGGAAGTGTTTGGTCTTTTCTTAGGTGCAATTATTGCACCTAGGGTAGAGTGTAGTGTAAGAGACAATTAACGCACCTTAGAAGAAGAGCAGGCAATCTCATTAAATGATGGCTCATATGTAGAAGTGATATTGATCATTAAACACCCAGTGAGCACACATGGACGATCCAGTAGCCCTTTAATCGCCTATATAAAGGCCTTATGTGGGGGGGTGCTTCTTTTTCATCCTTACTTGAAAAACTAGATGAAGCTTGGTGTAATTTTCCTTGAAAATTCCCTTAGCTTAGGCTTGACTTAGGTATCTCGAAGTCTTTGACTTCGAATCCCCCTTTATATGATGTGGTTGCCGAAGCAATGGTTAGATCAATGGAGATTAGGCTTCTAGGATGAGCTTACGAGTTCAACAAATGTTTCTGCCCTAGCAAGGGGGAGCTATTAGGTAGTACAACCAAGCTAAAGTCAAGTAGATCTCTCTCTCTCTCTCTCTCTCTCTCTCTTTTATTGTAGTTTCCCCTTTTACTTATACCCAAGGCTAGTATTACAACCCCTAAAGCCTTATAAGAACTTCAAATGAATAAATAAATTTTCTTTTCGTTTATTAGTGTGCTCATTTCTTTATCCTCGCCTCCTATTCATTTTGTTGCTTTCTTAATTTAAGGGCTTATGCTCAAACAATGTACTAACGTAGTTAATTGTCTAGCCACAGAGTTTGGTATAGTACTTAATGAGGTTGTAAGGTGCTTGGATGTGCTTGTCCAAGCCGATGTGCCAAACACTCAAGGATTGTTCCCATGCTCGGGCGCTTGAGGTCTTTGGGCATAGAATTTAGGAAGAACGATCTTAAGCTAGCATTAGAGGCCAAGCCTAAGGCAAAATTGAGGTGTCACCAAGGGGGAAGCGTCATAAGGTGTTCATCCGAGTGCTGTGATAGTTGATGTGTCCAACATAACCGTTGGGATGCTCGAGGCTCTTGGTAAGTGTATACGACTACTCAAGTATGTGTGAAGGCTACGTTATAATCTGCACATCAAAGGATCCGAGCTATCGGCTTCATTGGATGGCATATGGATGGCTAGAGAGGACTAGAGCAAAGTAGCAATTCGTGTTCCTACATGTATCTATGTAAGGGCTTTAAGGGGTTATCTATTTCTCACTTTCAAACTTCCTTTAGCAAAAAATCTATCAAATTTTCTCTAACTCTTTCTTTCACTTTTCATAAATTCCATTAACTTTCCCAAAGCTTCAACACTCCAGTTCCTTTTCTCAACACCTATTTGAGCAACAGTGATGGTAGAGAAACAACGGAGGCTCAAAGCTGAGGGCTTAAAGACTGTTTATGAGATGGTGGACAGATCTCACAAGGAGATCATATCCAACCCTACTCCTTCTCAAAAGACGGCGATAGTAACAACGGATAGTAGTGATAGTAGGTTAGATTGGGCTATGCAAAGGATGGTTGTAAAGTCATGGCTTCAAGGAAAATATACACCAGACAAAGAGGGCGAGCTTCCTAGGGAAAGGTTGGTCCCTTCGAGGGAAAACAAGTAGATTATGACCCGAGTAGCATACAAGCATCATAAGGAGAGCTGGTTTTAAGTGTGCATTGAGGTTCGAGAAAAAAATGGATGGTTAGGAAGTTGAGATGCCTAAACATAGTGAGAGGAATTGTGACCTTGCAAGCTTGAGGTCCTTCTATCTTTACTGAAAGGCTACTGATATGGGGCTCCTACTGCCTTTCTTAGAGTTCTAATTGGAGGTCTTTAACTTCTTCCAAGTATGCTTGGGATCACTACACCCAAATATGTGGCAAGTGTTAATCTTATTTGAAGCTCAACTTATCTTCCACCTTCAAAGACTAACTGCTCAGCTCTTCCAACATTTCTTTTAGTTGAAGCCGGATTAGGATGGATGGGAATACTGTACAAACCAAGGAAGCCAAGTGATGCTCTTCCATGGGTTAAAGTCGAAGATAAACCTATGGAAGGACAAGTTTGTCCAGATTAAGTTGGAGTACGACTTTCACTTTCCATCTGGTTGGAACAAACCCATCTAGATGAGCTAGATGGAGTATTTTGTTCCCAAAGATGATGATGCAAAGGAAGAGGTCCTCAATGTAGTGTACTAGCAAGGGCATAAGTTCCACCTCTTGAATACAACAAGCGCTTATTTGGGGAAAAGGTCACTTTATGGTTAAGAGATAGGTTTTAAGTGTATACATATGGCCAAGGAGAATGGCTAGGAGTTCGTAACTACTCATCATCAATGGAGGGGGAGCTTAGGGGCTACTTATCCTTAATAGGCATTTGATGCTTGTCTTTTGTTTCTTTTTCCTAACTGTTTCTATTTGTTTACAACTTTTAAATTGTGTAATGATGACTTCAAGTAAAGGTTAGCTAAAGTCAAGAAGAATAAGCTCTACAAGAAAGCGAACAAAGGAAAGAGGAAGGCTAACATGTAAGATGCTACTCCCCTTAAGAAGAAGGATAAGAAGAAGAAGAATGTTAGGACATGAGGGGGAAGAAGGGTTAGGGAGTCCTATCAGGTGCCTAGGAGGCCATACAAGTGCCTATCAGAGTCCCCTTAGTGACTTTGGCAATATAGCCTACAAAGAAGGGCTTAAGGAGACTTGTCCCCGAGCATCAGTTATACAACGAGGCCTCTAGAGGTTTGGCTTGGGGTAGGCTCCAACAATAACAAGGGTGACGACAAGAGGAAGAAAGGGTGGTGAGCTTAGAGAAGGCTTCAAAAGAATATAGTCTGCCCATAGTTGATGTGGAGGATGAAGAGGAAGCATCAACAAGTCGTCGTCCAGGCAAGGGTTTTACTATGATTCCCTTAAATCTGGTCCATGCTGAGCTTTTTTGCAACAAAGGGTACTTGGAGACTATATGGATTGCCATGGAGAGGCTAGAGGATGTGGTAGACATTTGCAGGTATATGTTCTTACACTGGTATGAGATGACCTAGACAATATGCTCTCCTTACCTATATTACTTGTTTCATTGAGGTTTTAATTAGTACCAGTAACTAACTTAGTTTATGTTCGTTGCAGATGGCTTATTGAAGGTGTAATGAGCTAGAAGCTTAGGTAGGAAAATTGTAAAATGAGGTCAAGAAGTTGAAGGGTTGCATTGACGACCTACTATGGAGGCTTGGAGAAGGAGAAAGATAAGGTTGAGTAGGAGGCTGCTTAAGCAAAAGCTAAAGCTAAAGCTAAATCAGCAAGAAAGCATGTTGATGAGGCGGAGACTTTAGCTAACACCCATGCAAAGGAACTAGAGGCAATGAAAAAAGAGGCCAAGGCAACAAGAAGAGATGCCCAAGCAATAAAGAAAGAGCTCAAGGTCACTTATGCTAGGTTCCTAACTTGAGAGGTCAAGCTTATGCATGGTTAAGACTTGACGTTGAAGGTCTTAGAGAAGCTTTTTAAGGAGCTCACCAATGGTCACAACTTTAAGGAAGTGGTTGCTCGAGCTGGCCTGAATAGAGGAAAACAAGTGAGGATAGAGGTATTAGAGAAGTAACTCGACCTCGACCAAGGCTTCCTTTTTTGGTTAGATGGTGAGGATAAGGCTGGTGATGATGCCAGGGAACCTATGGATGAAGGTTAAGGTGAGCACCTCAATGGTTGAGATGATCAGGCCGATGAAGGGAATGGCCACATTACACATAGTAGTGATAGAGCCAAAGGTGAAGCTGACCGCGTTAAGGGTTAAGGCAAGAATCCATAGGGGCCTTCTATCCGCTCTATTCTTTTCCCTCTTTTATTGTGGTTTTTTGTTTTTCCTTTTTTTGTACTCTAGACTAGGATGCTAGCCCCTGATCCCTATAATGAAATATACAAATTAGCGGTAGTGGAATTTCCCCAAGTATGTCTGCCTTTTCATGTTTATTTTCCTTTGTATTTTTGTTTTCCTCTCCTTTTAGCTTATGCTTGTTTAAAATGTGGTTGTTAGTTTGCCTCATTAGGCGTTTGCGAGTGTGTAGGGATCAAGGTAAGGTGGGTGGCCAAATTCTATAAGGTGCCCCTAGTATTTGTTAGGGTATGCTTCGACTAAGTACCTTTGGCTTTTCACACCAACCCCTAATTGCTTGCATTCTCAGATCATTTTATTTTCCTTGAGTCGTTTTATTTCCAAGTGACCAAGCGTACCCAACCAAATTCTCTTACTAAGGTATGTTGCTCATAAGCTTATGACCTTGAAGCCAAGCAATGATCAGCTTGGGGCATCAAGCTTTTCGAGGTTGTTCAGTGGCGGGGACCCAATGTATAGACATAAGTCCGAAGTGCGAACCCCTTAGATGCAAGTGCCCTTAGGGTACTCAAGGTTAAGGATGTGCATTAACCCATATGCTCAAAGATTGGGACCTCTAACGTAATGACCAGCAAGAGTGCTTGAGCTTTGAGGGTGTACATTAACTCATTCATGCCCAAGGCTTTTCTGTCCTTGTTAGGTCATAAGGGGTTGGGCTCTATGGCTATCAAACCATGTGAAGTTACGATAGAGGTTAGACAATTGTAAAGCTCATCTTTCATTGAACTAGCAAGTATTTACAAGTACAACGAGTTCCTCACAAAGCTTTACAAAATAGGGCCTTAAGTTATTGGCATTCCATGTCCTTAGGATAGGTTGTCCATTGAGGGCATCTAGCCTATAAGCTTCATTGCTTGTGTCCTCTTTTACCCATACAGGGTCCTCCCAATTTGGTACTAGTTTGCCTTACCCTTCTCATGATCTTATGGCCTACAATTTTTGGTACATCATGTCTCCGAGCTGAAAGACCTTATGCTTAACCCTTTTGTTGTGGTATCTAGCTACTCACTATTGGTAGGTAGCTACCCAAGCTTAGGCAACATCTTGCACCTCATCAATGGTGTCAAGGCTTGCTTGTAGAGCTATCTGACTAGTGTTAGCATCAAGGTTCTAGACCTTACTCTTTTAGAGCTCTAACTAATAAGGCAACACTGTTTGAGCCAAAGGCAAGGTGTCACGCCCCGAAGCAGCAGAGTCGTAACGGCCCCCGCCGTGTAAACCATCCTAAGATAGAAGTTGGCTTTACAACCGCTATCTTAGACCTGATCTACACAAGGTGTCCACGACTAACCCGCTTTGAAGTAGACAATTTGTAATTTAAACAAATCATTTACCTAAGAAAGTGAGAAAAGTTATATATAGTCACTATAATTTAGTTATTACATTAATCAGAAATGAAAAGTAAAACATGTGTTGATTCTTCAATGTTTTTCCTCACTCCCCAGGATCCAGCAGTTGCTAGCTTCCGAGTAGTTGATGCCGCTTCTTAGCCAGCATCTGTACGACGTTTATAGGGATGTGAGTAACCACAGCTCAGTAAGTAAGGACGGAGGACTTAAAACTATACCATACACACAACAAGGTTTTCAATCACTTATTAGGTGTAATGCATGTGCAAGCAAATGCCATCGCACGACATTGTCCGGCCCGTAGTGAGATTAGAGAAATTGCGCCCGCTCTAATCCGGGTTAAGGAGTTGCCGTTAATGCAATAGCTCACGACCAAACCCAGGCTTGTGTAATAGAGACCTTGCTCCTCCCGCGACTACCTTCGAACCACTGCCTTCACCCTCGCCATGACCTCTTCTCCTGTCACTTAGTTCGACTGAGGATGAAGAAGGAACAATTTTGCAATCCTGCGCTATCCCTTCCGAAGGGGTCGGTATTTGGCCGGAGAGTCCTAAATTCCCCTAACGGGTTGCCATGCATGTCTGATTATGATTACTGGTCGAATAGTTAATTAAGTCCAGTTTAGGGTGATCAATCCTTTCAGACAATTCATACAATATGTGCCAAAGCAACAATATGTGCCAAAGCAACAAACAGAATCATAACATCACCCATAATCAAGCACATGCACACATTCAACTATCTAACAAGCACAACCAAGCATAATCTTAAGCCTCCAAAACACAGCATCGTATTAATCCCAACTTATCTCGACTCCTCGCTCATACACTCGAGGTTCGATTTGCTCAAGCCATCGCCGATCATCCCTATAATACGAACGTGGTTTTAGCTTTTCATATAAATATTATAAGTTCATTTTATCATATAACGCTTATTGTTAGGTTTTGTTTAAGGTTTAATATGTCTAATTATCTAGGTATTAAATCTTTTACAATTATTCTAGGTTTGGGGTTAGGTTCAGGTTCGGTTTTCGCATCGATTTTTAAATTAGGTTTTAGTTCGATTTCTAAATCCTAAACATGTTTAAATTCTAATGTGAAATTAATCACATTAAGCTCGAGTATCCAAATATCCTATTAGGTCTTAATTTAGTATTCTAAGCTATTCGGTACACGCTAGTCCTAATTAGAATATCGGATTTATCTCTGATGTGAGAAAATCTTACTTTTTTATATAATTACCTAAAATTCAATCCTAATTCAGATTTAATATTATTCTGATTTTTACCCTAATATTATCTAAATAACCCTAATTTTTCCATATTTATAAATTTCCAATTCTACATATTCCTAATTTTCTACATTTACCACATAACACCTTCATTACTTACACTTAACACTTCATAGACTAAGATTGGGTTTCCACATCAGAAATTAACATCCCTAAACATCTAATTACCATCTAAATCAGTAATTAATATCCTAATCACCTAATTAACTCAAAATTACCCATGTTATGCCTCATTTTAGGGCTTAAAAATTATCTAAAAATTTCGAAAATTAATTTTTGAAAACGAGCTTCATAGCACTGTTCTATATCTTCTAAGTAATCTACAAAAAAATTTTGGGCTTGAAACTACACTCCTAAGGTCATTTATTTTTAAACCGAAACATGCTCGGTTTTGCACGATTTCTTAGGGATCATATATTACGGAACATAATTTCATCAAAATAATATTTTTCCTACAAACTAAATACAAAAATATCCCAGAATAACAAAATTCATAATTTTCTAATTATATTTACTATTTTTACAAAATTACACAAGATTCGGGCTGGAAATCGGACTCACCGTTTTGGGTGGCTCCAGCCACCGCGGGCCGCCGTGGCCTTGTCAGCCGGCCTGGGCGCTACCACCACCATGTGGTGGTAGTGGCCGTCTACTCTTAGCTCCTCGTCTGGTGTGAGTTCCCTTTAAAATCCTTAACTACACAGTTTTTCTTATTTTTTTTATTTTCTAGATTTTCTCTCGAATTTTCAACTCTCTCTAATTTTTTCTTATTTTTATCTGTCCAAATGAGCTCTGTAATTTTTCCTGCTATTTATAGGGCTTTGTGGAATTTATTGTGCATTAAATAGGATAAGACAATTGCCTTATCCCTTGATTTTTGGCTTTTATGTTGGCTTATTCTAATTAGCCGAATTTTTTCTTATTTTTCCCAACTGCCACGACCCAATTCTGGATGATTCATGATTTTTCCTGATTTTTCTTGATTTTTCCTTAATTAATTATGAATTTTCTTTAAGCATTTGGTATTATTTTAGCACATTTCACATATTTTAATTAATTACGCGTATTTATACTTACATGTAAATTTATATATAGTACAAATAAATATTCTTAAATATTATTTAAGTCTTTCTATTATTTTTAGTATACATATAATCTATCTCTAGTAATTTATTAGTTATTAGATTACATTTTTTGCCTTTTTCAGTAATTAGCAATTATTGTGCTTAAAATTTAAAAATTTTATAGTCTCTTATTTTATTACTTATTTTCTTAAATTTAAGTTTACGGGGTCATTTTTACTAATATTCTTCTCAATAGTTTATAATTTGGGTTTAATCGGATTTTTTAACCGATCACCCTAAACTTTGGGTTCTAAATTCAATCCTACAGTCAATTGGCTTAACTTTAGAGCTTACACAAGGTAGAATAGGTTTTCTCCAGTGGTTATCCTATATGTCATTCAGTACCCCTAAAGGATAGTTAGGAGCTCATCGGCTTACCTGCACTATACTCATTCCACTCTCTTCTTTAGGCTACTAAGGACTATCTTATTGGCCGCTAGACTGCAGCTAGGCGACCAGGACGTAATGGAACTTAATGTAGTGCTTGTCGTAAAACTCCCTAAAGTTGGCATCGTCAAACTACTTGCCATTATCCATGATTAAGGTATAGGGCACCCCAAACCTAGTGAAGATAAATCCTTCAACTACTCTAGTTGTTATGCTTATGAGTGTTTGAGCCTTGACCCACTTCTTAAAGTAATCTACAACCATCAGGATGAATCAATGCCCCCAGACGCTTTAGGGAAAGGTTCAAGGATCTCGAGTTCCCACTAAGCAAATGGCCATAAACTCATCATCAGGTGGAGCTTGGTGCTCAAGATGTGACTAATGGGTGTGTGCTTCTAACACTTGTGGCATCTCTGCACCGTAGTCTTCACATCTTCTTTCACTGTCGACTAGTGATAACTAAGGTATAAGGTTTAGATGTATAGAGACTTGGCTTAAATAGGGTTACTATAGACTCTGGCATGCAACTCTTCAAGGGCATGGATGCCCTCTTCGGGTCTTAGGCACCGAATAAATGGGACACTTTGTCTTCAACGATAAAGGTGGCATCAATGATCGTATAGTTTGTCGCACTATAGGTAAGCCTCTTGGCTTCTCCCTATCGTTAAGCAATATCCCTATTTTAAGATATTCAAGTACTAGGTCCATCCAATAAGTTTCAATTGGTGAGGGTAGGATCTCAAGGACTTCATGTAATTGTTCATCGATGGTGCATTTGGGGATATACTATTAGAGGATTTGCTTATCGCTCATATAAAGTGGTGGAAAGGCCATAGAAGCTAGCTTGGATAACCTATCCACCTCCAAGTTCTCTAGTTGTAGAATTTGGGTGATGCTCCACAAGATGAACCCTGAGGTGAGGTCTTGCATCACTTGGAAGTACTTTATCATGGCCTTTCCCTTAACTTATTGAACCACAAGCATAGAGTTTGAGTAGATTTCTAACTTCTCAACTCTGACATCTTTTGTAATCCTAAGGCCAATAATGAGTACTTTATCTCGGCCTCATTATTACTCATTAGGATTCTAAACTTAAGTGCATAGATGACCTAGGTACCATATGGCCCTTGTAGAACTGTAGCTGCTCCCCCTATCCCCCCTTCCCTCCCTTTTCTCCAGAGTGGAGGATCCATCATCATGGAGAGTTCACATTGATATGTTAATTTGGGTTAGTGTTTCCTCCTCTCTAGTGTACTCAACAACAAACTCTATGAGGATTTATGCCTTAATAACTTACCTCGGGCAAAATCGAACTTCATAAGCATTAAGCTCCAATGAATACTTAACTCTATGGCCCAAGACGTGGAGCCTCTATAATATAGTCTATAGTAGCCAGTCAGTGACATTGATGATGGCATGTTCTTGGAAGTACAACGTCATCTTCCTTGTAATAATCACTACGACCAAAGCAAACTTCTCTACCATGTGTACCTTATCTTCAAGCCTTGTAGGATGAAGCTGACAAAGTAAACCAGCTTATGTTCACGTCCATCTACTCAAACGACTACAAAAGACAATGCTCAATCACTCATAACCAATAAGGGATAGAGTTCTTCATCGGAGACTAGTTAAGAGAGTATAAGTAAGCTTTTCAGGAATTGCTTAAGCTTATCAGATGCAATGTGGCAGTCTTTGGTCCAATTGAACTCAGAGGGTTTCTTTAGTAGCTTAAAGAACCTGGAACATTTATCAACACTTTTGGACACAAAGCAATTGAGCATGGCAACCTTACCAATAAGTTAATGGACTTCCTTTATTGTTCAAGGGGCCTTTATGTTGCGAATGGCTTGTATCTTATCTAGGTTTGCCTCAATGCTATACTCTGTGACCATAAATCTGAAGAACTTGCACCAACCAACCCTAAAGACGTAAGCTTCATCTAATACTTCCACAAAGTATCAAAAGTTTCATGCAATTTCTCCATGTAGTTAGTCTTCTGCTTGCTCTAGATGATCATGTCGTCACCGTAGACCTCAACATTTCATCCAAGCTGAGGTTTAAAAATGATCATTGTTAACCTCTAATATATCATCCCAGTGTTCTTGAGACCCAAGGACATGACTTTGTGATAATACATGCCAAAGTCGGTGATGAAGGACATATGTATCTAGTCCTCAAAGGCCACAAGTATTTGGTTATAGCTTGAGTAAGCATCCATGAAATTGAGCATCATATAGCCTAACTTTGAATTAATGAGCTAGTCAATCCTTAAGGGAGGAAAGCAGTCCTTCAAGAAAGCATTATTTAGGTTAGTGTAGTCTACATACATCCGCCACTTCACATTAGGCATTTTTATTAACATTATGTTTGCTAACCAAGTCAAAGAGCACTCCCCCCTCATGGAGCCAACCTGGAGCAACTTGTGTACCTCCTGTTCAATGACAGCCTGTCACTCCAGTGTGAAGTGCCTTCTTTCTACTTAATAGATCACACATTGGGGTCTACCTGGAGGTGGTACATCGCTTCTGAGATGTCTATGATCATACGCATCTCCTCAAGAGAGGATACAAAACATCAGAGTTGGACCAAAGGAAAGCAATGATGTATTCTCTATCTTAAGTGGATAGTAAGGTCCCTATCTGCATGGTTTATTTAGGGTTGTCTTTGAACTAAATGACCTCAGTTTTCTCTACAGGCTCTCCCCTTGAACCTTGTACTTCCTTTAGTCTTGACTCAATGTACATCACATGATCTCGAGCAATATCCTTCATGTAAAGTGATCTTAATAGCTTCTTATTACCTTAGGCTACACTAACTCCCATTGGTGTTTGGAACTTTACCATTAGACATCTTTAGCTAATGCACATGTCGAATTTATTGAGACTTAGTCTCCCTAGGATGGCATTGTAAGGGGACCAATGGTCAACAACAACTAAGTCAATCAACTATGAGGCGATGTACTCATTGTCACCTAGCTAGACGAGGAGTGTGATCAAACCTTTGGTTGGCATAAACTTCCTTTCAAAGCCAGCCAAGCTTTACTTGTGTAATTGGAGAGGATCCTCCAATTGGTCCTTCATTGCTCATAGGCACGGTAGAATAGGATATATACTGAGCTCCCGTTGTTTATGAAGGTCTTTAGGACATCAAAGTATCCTTTTCCGGCATCGATCACTAAAGGATCAATATGGGGGTATTACATACCTTCTTTGTATGCATTTGAGAGGGAGATAGTAGTATCTATCTTTGGCTTCTTAGCTCGAACAGATAACACCTCGTGTTATGGCTTAAAGGAACATTCTACATTTGCTAACCCCAATCCTCTACTTATGGTCTGGACATGTCCTTGTTTACCTCAATGCTATGTATCGTTGGGGTTGTTCTACTACTCTGGCTATTGTTGTTGTTGCTCTTCTTTAGTTCAACAACATCTAGATGGCCGTTGAATCTAATTCCTATCATCGATGATGAGGTAGTCAATGCAAACTTTACACATAAGGCCTTCAATAGCATTTTTAAGGTAGTAGCACTCATTAGTATTGTGGCTACACATACAATGGTAATCACAAAACTTACTAAATGTTGCTGCTTCAGGGTTTCTCTAACATAAGGGGGTCAGGGGAGTTGTCCTTGAACCTTATAAAGGACTTCACCAAGTAGGCAATTTAGTGGTGTGCAATTTGTCTGGTCTAAAAACTTCTATTTCTACCTTTCTCGAGCTCCTTAGAGGAGGATGGGCAATCATTTTGGGGACCGATGTAGTCTTTCACCAAAGAGCCCCTTTTATGGCCATCACTCTCCAAGCGTACCCAAATGGTATCTTCTTCAGTAATATACTTCTCAACCATCCTCATGAAGTCTTCAAAAGTATCTAAGCAATGGAGGGCAATGGCTTCAAAGAATTTAGTGTTGGGACCCAGGCCATAGATGATAGCCTAAAGAGCAACTCTAGTGTCAACCCTCAAAACTTGGAGCTTTGCTTAGTTAAAACACTTAAGGAAAGCTTGAAGGGTTTCATTAGACCTTTACCCAACATTATACAGGGTCCACAAGTCCCTAATGGCACTTTGCTACTTAAAAAGTGTTGTTGAAACCTAATAGCTAACTCGTCAAAAGAGATGATAGAGTTGTCCTGTAGTTAGTTGAACCATAAGAATGTCACCTTCATTAATGTGCTTAGGAATACCTTGCATATTATAGTGTCAAAGAAATTATGTAAGCTCATCAAGAGCGTCTAAGCCGTCATAAGTGTTGAGGTATGGAAGTCGGACATTTTATAAAAGGGTCTCTTCGAGGATTATTAGCATGAATGGGCTCCTTCTTGCACTTACTTGCAATATCTAAGTTGAGGATTCAATTCATTTATGGCCGCACATGCTTGAAGAGTGACAGATGTACTCATCTAATTCTTGTACATTCATCTCCTCAAATGGCTTTTATGAATGACTTAGGGAGATTTCCCTTCATACCCTGCTAGTGCCTAACAACCCACCTTACACTTGTGCCTTACCATGATTGGTGTTTAATCTATGGCACGGGTCGTCGACAAGACCGCGGTCAAATTACATATGCTCATGTAGGTGCGCAGGGTCCACTAGGGGCATTGGTGAACATTTGCTATGTCTACTCAACCTACTAGATGAGCTGATGGAGGGATCTTACGGTAGGCCTTACCTTTCAACTTGTTTAAGGTAGCTATTTCTTTCCGTAACTTGCCATTTTCTTAGAGGATTTTCTAGTTTGTCTCCATCATTTGGTTGAACAGTCTTTATTTGCTCAAACTCTAAAGGTGGTTGAGTCATTTATGGAGGCAATGGTGTTGATGACTGCTCGCCATCGTCATGATGTAGTAGTTATGTAGTTGTGTTTTTACTCCTGACCATTTTAGTGGATTTACGGAAATGATAGGCACCAAATGGTAATAGCATTTATCATTGGGGTAGTTCTCTAATGCTCTCCTGATGATCAGGTAGCCATGAGCGACGGAGAACCTACAAGAAAGCACCCTGTGGTGTTGCTAGTAAGGGCCCTCTAATGCATGAGTTAACAGGGAGAGTATTTAAGGATTAAACGAGAGAGATTTATGCATGCATAAGGAGTGCTCAAGAGAGGGATCCTTGTATCTAAAGTTTTGTGCCATATTTATATAACATGAAGCCAATTTATTGAAGTTACATGTTAGCTAGGGATTAGATCGTATGTGATTTGGGTAAGGGGGTATACTTAGTATGAGAAAGGACTGCTCCTTTCTACCGGTGAGCAACTGCCATAGCTTAGACGACTAAATTCCTAAGCTATATAGTAAGCTATCGTGTAGCATTTAAAAAGGGGAGAGAAAGGAGATGAGCTAGGGCCTCTAGTAGGGTGTTCTTCATCCCAAGCACTGAATCCTGGTGTACTTAAGGTCCCAAGGTTAGAATGGGGTCATTAGGCTGCAAACTTGGGTATCCTAAGGACCTTGAGGCTTAAGGCTCAAGGATCGAAGAGTCAAGCATCTTAAAGATTTTCTAAAGGCTTCTAGCTCCTTTCCTTTTCTAGGTAGAAGTCGAAGGAGTGCCTAAGGTTGCCTTAAGCACTATGTGTGGATGTTCAAAACATTAATCATTTGCTTGTGTTTAAGCTTGGGCTAGCCCATTCTTTAGGGCCCGAATAAGTTGACCAACTAGAAGGAGAATTAAGACCTCAACCGACTCGAGAGATCCTAAGCAAGCCTAATTACTTGGGTTTGGGCCTCAAGAGCTAAGGCCAAAAAAGGCCTATCAACACAATACTTAGGCTATTATATTATTTCATTCCTTGAATATATTCGGATAATTTAGTTTGTAGATGATTTAGTCCATAAAATAATTATTTGTTTCCTTTCTTTTATGTACTTCCTTTTATATCCAATAAGGTTAAAAGATTATATATATATAAGTTATAAGATGGAGAGAAGTAAGTCGTTATATTCAAGCTTTTGTTATCCTTATTGAATTTGTGAGTTTATTCTTCATCAATCACCTTAATTGACTATGGCAAACCTTTATGCTTATCTATCTCATTAAGATTGTGGCTTACATATATTGATTGTGATTCATGAGTCATATCAAATCTTCTTAACATATTTTCATTATTAAATTTTCTGAGTCATATTGGATTATTTTATTAACAACCTGATTACTTAACAATTGCAAATGATATCAATTGTTAATCCAATTAACCTTATTCATTTAACAATTTGTAAGCACTATTAATTAACAACTTGTTTATATCCTTTTTAATTCTATTTATTATATAAAATATCTCATTAAAATATTTCCTTCCAATGTTTCAAGTCAATGAACTAAGCAAAAAACAAAAATCAATCTTTCAATTGTTGCACACTGGAAAATCATATCCTATTTCCTTACTAAGATTGTAGGCGCATTAAATCCTGAATTGTTATTCAATATTTTTGCAATAGCAATCCATATGAAATGGCTATTCAATAAAATGTAACTAAATATTGAAATAGATACACATGAAATAAGGGATAAATTTAATAACTATCCCATTATAATCAAAATTTATCCATGATATTTAATAGTAGCGTTAACCGTCAAGTGGATTAACCTAATAGAGATCCCATCTTTATTTATTCAAGAAACGCATTTTACTAAAATCAAGGATAAGTCCAAAAGATTTTTTTTTAATTTTCGTTCAAGTAATCTTATATAAGAATTGACCCTAAGGACAAATATAAAGAAGCAAAAATTGAAAGATTCACCTTTTCATTTTAGCCAAATGGGTGAATCGAATAGGGGAATCAATGGTTTAAGTTAAATTAATTAAGTTTTTCGCTGAAAATTAAAAGTCAATTAACTTAGGATGAGAAAACAAATCCTATAATGGCTAAGATTTTGTGGAATATTTAATATGACAGATTTGATTGAAATAGGTTTGGCTTTTATGTAAATATTCTGGATATGCAGAAATTTATCAGTTGCCGACTTGTAAAAATGAAAATTAGAGAAATGATGAGAAAATTAGAATTAAATTATCAACAGTCACCAAGACAACTGTAGAACCGATAGTCTTGCAACAAGGGAAAAAGATCAATCAAGCATCTCATTTGAAAGTCGTATTAAGCCTTCTTCAGTTGATACTTATAATCAACCAACTACAATAAAGGATTTGTCATAAGGTAAATTGAGATGGATATAGGCTTCAGCGTTTCCCCCAAAGATTAAAGTGTTTTTATGGAGGATTCAGCATGATAGCTTACCAACAACTATAAACATATGATAGCTTACCAACAACCATAAACATAAGAAACAGGAAAATAAGTGAAGATGCAACCTATCCTAGATGTGGTGTGGCCGAGGAAGACCTTTAACATGTTACCAAAACATCTATAGGAAATACAAGAAATATGTAAGATACGGCAAACTAAACTAAAGATATTAACTGTCAAGAGATTAATGGAGATATCTTTGCTTAGATGAGAAAGAATTGTGTAGACAGAAAGAGGAGAAAAAAAAAAAAAAAAGACGTGACAAACATAAGACCTCCAAAACGATACATGTTTGATTTTATGCTTTCGCATCTTTGGACATTAAGAAATATTTCATCCAGAGATGAGGAAACGAAATTTTGTGAAAACAATCGGAAAATTGACGCATTATTCTCAACCGAGGAAAAATCTATAAAGTGGACTTCCCCAAAAAACAATTGAATCCGTCTCAACACTGATGGATTAATGAAAATAGAAATAGGCCAAGCATCCATAGGAGGTGATAAGAAACTTAGAAGTGCAAATTATTGTCATCTTTGAGTCTATGAGGATAAAGTGGGAATAAAAATGATGAAGGGGGTACAGAATTGGGATTCAGTAGGTTTTTCCATAATGCCAATTCAGAGTTTGGGGAGAATAATGATTCAGAGGAATTGCATAAAAGTAAGCAAGTAAACAACTGGTTTTTGTCCACTGCACTGAACCAACCATCCCTCTTATATCCTATGATGCTAATGTCATCCTCCTCATGCTGCTTAGAACCAATTCCAACTGATTTCTGTGCCATTTGATCTCCATCTATAATTTGTTGAGGACAATATATTTTTGCTATAATTTATTATGCGATTGTCTGATACGTAAATATATTGCAGATCCGCAATAGATAAAGCAATGGATTATGTTGGCTCATTAGGCTTGACTACCATGAAATCTATCCCCAAAATGAAGCATTACAAGCATGAAAAGAGAGAACATCTGCAACCTACAAAGTTGCATTTCCTATTGCCAAAAAAGTTTCCCTTACCCAAAAAGATAAAGAGAAAGCTCCCCTCATTTTTAAGAACAAGTGTATTGAACTAATAATGTCAGAAATTAATATGTGAGAGTTGCAGAAGAGCTCAACAATCAGACATAAACACCAGAAGAGAGCAGCAAGAACAAGGACCCAAATCCCTGCACAGCAAGAAATAGTGATCAAATCAACCAAAAAATGATATAGGCAATCAAGATATAGCAGCACAATCATCCCATACTGGAAATCACCGACACAAAAGACTATGCATTACCAGGAAAATGGATGCCACTGCTCCTGTTGTCAGCTCCTTAGCAAGACTGCGGTTTCGCCTGGAGGATGTTGCTTCATAACTGTAAAAACGAGTACTTTCATAATCAGCAGGAATGATCGTGGAAATACAAAGCTGTCAAAACTTAAAGGTAAGAATATAACACCATTATTCTCATCATAATAGCTAATAGATGTCATTAGTAGAACCAATTCAAGATAGGTGGTGAGCATGTGTTATGTCAGGTCCCTTCTTATTGAAAAACCCAACTATTAATTATACATATAAGTACATCACATGTATACACGCACGGATATAATGTATGTACGTATGTACACTGAAAATATAATAATAAAAATACAAATGAAATGCATTTTCTAATTTTTCTTTTTTTTCCTCCCTTGATCCAAAAGAATCACTTTTAAATGAGTCTATGTAAGACCAACCAAATTCATAAAACTCAAAATGAACCAGCCAATCAGTCGAATTAATTATGTTTCTAAATCAATTGCCCAACTTTACCAACTTCTTATTAAGCCTTGAATATAGAAAAGGATTGGTAAAGCAGCAGAACCTATAAGGTTTTTGCTCTAAAATGTAAAATTCCAATGCGTTAGAATCATTGCAACATTCCAAAGTACATCAAATCAACAGATTTAATTATTTGGTTCAACCACGAGCCAAACTAATATCCAAACAGAACCAAGCAACATCATCAAATTGACCTATATACTGGATCCACCTGAAGGGTTTTGGTCTTCTGCTCAGTTCGATTCACTTGAGTTTTCACCCTAGCAGCAGGCCACAGCTGCACTAATCAGATAATGAACCTCAATATGAAGTAAAAGGTCATGAATGCATCTCTATATGTGAAGTTGATGAGGCACGGCACATGCCAAAAGCTAAGTGAAGAGACTCATCCTTAAATCTTATAAACAAAATAGGAAGACTCATATGATCCAACTTATTTTGCAACAAAATTCTTTGGGGGTGAAGTTTTCCATTTAATGCCTGCCCATGTTATAACTATAACCAGCCATCAGGAAATTTGGAATAAGGATCCTTGGCAACTTAACCCTTGCGCATGGAATGTCATAAACAAAATCAGTATAGATGCAGGTACCTTATCTATCATTATTAGTTTTGTAGGTGATTCATTTGCAAAAGAGCTTATATATTGCACATTAGCCAAAATCATTGCACTCTTTTATTCAAGTGAACTAAATTACACAGCCAATAGAATTTCCACATTCTATTGAAAACAAAAAATTCACTTTGACACATTAAGGTACTCCCAGAATGCTGTGTATTGAACAAGCTAGTCACATGAGCCATTGTGTATTAAGGGGGTTCAGTTCTCCCATTATATGACCAAATTTTAATTTGCCCATGAAATCCATGTCAACAAAGATGGCCAGCTTTATTGCAACCGATAAATTTGCTCCCCAAAGACCAAAAGGTCACACATTCAATGCACAGAAAAAAACACCTAACAAAATACAAGGATAAGGCCATGTATGAATGCGACTTTATACCTCCCACCTATCTGGAGAAGCATTTCTCCACACTATAGTACACCCTTCTAAAAAAAAGTCAACAAAACATGACATCTACCAAGTAGAAGATACTCTATCACAAATAAATTAATTGATGAAAAATATAGAGTAGCTCCCTTTAAACATGTTTAGTCACACAAGAAGAAAAGGAAAAAAAAAAATACAGAAACGAAATTTATCCAGAATTCCTTAAAAGTTTATTTGAGCCCGTTTTCACTATTAACCACCAGATTGATCTCATAGATCCCCTTAAAGCCATGAACAAGGACTGTATGTCAATAGATTGTTACAATGTGAACAGAAAATTGCTGCAAATTAGTTATCAAATTGAACAGAAATCACAATCCAATCAGCAACTAAGTGAATCGCGAAGCTAATGAAGGAGAATAGAAAGAGAGATCGGGACTGACATGAAGAAAGAAGCGGTGATTACGAGCCCAATGGCAAGCATGAAGATGGCCAAGGTTGGATACCATGAATCAGGCACTGGACTGGTGATTGGTTTCGCAGCCTGCAACACATACATACAGATCAAAGGAAAATCCGGTTAAATTAGGAACTTATAGGGTTTCGATTAAGAGAAAAAGAGAATCACCATTGTTGTCGTCTCTCTGTACGGTGGAGAAGAAAATGGGTCTTCACTCTTCCCTTATGTCCTGTTCTCACAGTGAGAGGAGGTTCTAGGTTTTGCATATAAACTTAAGGTTAAAAATATTGCCCTTAATAAAATCTGAGAAAACTTCCTTTCAAGTTTCAACTCGCACCATTTTAACTTTTTCTCCCTTTTTTTTTTTTAATTGAAGATTCGGTAGGTACTTTGAATTCATTATATTATATTATAATTTATAATTTCGAAAACTTTTTTTATAATTATATCCTTTCAATTTATTATAATATTTTAATTTGACCTTGCATCCTTTTAATTTATTATAACATTTTAATTTAATCTATTTAAAATGATACTTTTTAATGTTAAAATTTTTCAATAATACATCTTCATTATTAATTTTTTTTCTTATATTACTCTCAACCACTTTTTTTCTGTAAAATCATTTAGTATACTATCTTTCTTAACGTTTTTGTTTTTTTTTTTTCCTATAATCACATCTTTTCAATTTACCATATCATTTCAATTTAATCTTAAATCTTTTTAGTTTATAATATTATTTCAATTTAATTTATTTAAAATTAAAATAATGCTCTTTAATATTGAACTTTTTCCGTAATACCTCTTTGTTATTCATTTATTCTATTCTCTTTCTCAATGCTTTTATTTCTTTTTTGTAAAATTGATTCTTCTACCGACTTCTTCAAAATATTTGTTTCTTTTTCATTACTCTTCTCCTCGATATTTTTATATTATATTTACATATTTGCTTTTGTAGCTCTTTTATGTTCAATCTTCATAATGAAAGTTTGTTTTCTTTCTTAGTATCTAGATTATGTTTACTTATATGTTTCATCTATGTTATTATGTTTAAAACCACCAATGTGATAATATTTATTTCCATCATTAAATGTTTATATTGTGGAATCTCCAAACAATATTTATAATTTACAAAAACTATATAGAAACCACAATTTTTCGATTATCTACATATATAATGAATTTAAACATATAGTCCATAAGCGTATAATATGTATAAGTAGAAATATAATAAGTAATTTATATTTATGTGAAGCTTTCAATTCCACCGTTTATAACCTATTCATATAGTAACATGTCTAAGTTTTATTAGCCACATCTTTATGTAAAAGTTCTACTTTTTAATGTTGTTTATGAATTGTTGAATATTAATTTTTTTAGATATCTTTTATATAAAATATTTGAAAACCTATTTAATTTGTATATTGCTATTAATAATAATATTTGGTTTTTACTAAAATTTATCCCTTAATAACAGTTGATAAAGCTTATTACAATATATCCTTTCACATTTAATATGAAAAGCATTTTTTTTTTCCTTATTTGTTTTTTAATGGCCTATAAATTCCTTCTTCTTACACTTGTACTTTTATCATTTGTGCATCATTACAATTTACCTTTTCACATTATGTAAAGTAATGGCTATTATGGCCTTTATATTCTTATATATCTATTAACACAATAAACTTTTTAGCTGTTACTTTCCAATGAAATGGAAAAAAAAAAAAGCCTAGAATAAAAATAATCAAATAAACTTTATCTCCGCTTAAACTACTTTTATTAATTTTTTTTAAGTGATTGGAAATGATCAAAGAGTTTTTTTACAACAAAAAAAACAGAATTTTACTATTCTATAATTCCACTCATAACATTAGTTTATACCATTTTATAGGGAATTTTTACAATTTCATTCACTATTTTGATAAGAACTGTTCATTTAATATTCATTAGATTTAAACGGTTAAAAACACAATTAACTTAATAATTCAAATATAATGAATATTAAATCAATGGTGCAATAGAGTATAATAATCCTATAAAAAACATAGACATGACACTAGAAAAATCCCATTTTATAATGGATGCTCTTAAGCATTAACCAATATGTCTCTTGATTATATATTGCTCTAACATTAAAAATATTTTTTGTATTTGGGAACAAACTTGACATTAGTTTCCTTCTTAAAATTTTAATAATATGAAGCAATTATATTAAAGGTATGCTATCAAAATCTTATATGCAATAATTTAAAAGGTTAGTAGAAACATTTACCTTAACATTGTGAAATTAGTTTATTAGTACAAACAAGGAAATTCTTTACTTTTAAAACCTAACATAAGGTATTCAAACTATAACTTTTTTCTGAATAAAATAACAACAGATTATCAAAATTTTGTATGTATTTTCCAAGGTTGATTATATATATATATATATATATATTAATGTTTATGTTTGTATATTTGATTCTAAATAACTTATTATTTAGATGCACAATCCTTCTTTAAACTTTCCATTTATGAGTAGTTTGAAGTTAATAAATAATAAAATCATTACACTTAAACAACCGTTCAAATATAAAGTTATTAATAGATAAACTATGATAATTTTTTCCATAAATTATTATTTTCATAAAATGAAACCCGTACATTGCTTTGGGCTTTAACTAGTATATTATTAATATGGGAGATTCTATAGTCTCATTTTCTATTTGAAAAAAAAAATAAATAAAGAATTTAATGTGAAAGAGATTATGTGTATGTGCGCACATGCACACTGATGTTGTGTCATGTGTTTGCAGTGTTGCGTAAGGTAGTGTGGGTATATAGTTGTATTATTATGGATTAATTATTTTTTATTATGGTCTAACACAATAGATCAATTATTTACTGTTATAAGGTATTACGAGAGTTACTCTATAGTTATAATATATGTCAAAACAAGACTAAAGGTAAGAAATAGCAATTGTATTCAATTGTTCTTTGTATCAGCAATTTATAAATAAATACGTCCTATTTTTAGAAATCTAGAATCCTAGAGATTTATAGAGGCTTTAAGTGTCTCTCTTTAATCAAGCCTTTTCATAAGGAAGAGAGAGATGAATATTACAAAGTAGCTCCTTGTGAACATGTGTACACACATAAGAAGAAAACAACTTAATGTCAATAAATGTATATTTGTTAATGTTATGTCATGTTTGTGCTAATGTTGTGTTGAGTGTGTGCTATGTTGCATAGGAGCAGTATTGTGTAGCATAGTGTGAGTGTGGTGTTGTGTTATTATGAAGTGTGTGCTCTGTTGCATAGCAGCAATATTGTATAGCATAGTGTGAGTGTAGTGTTTTGTTATTATGGGTTGGTTATATTTATCTTATGGCTAGATGTTATAAGGCGGCTTTGTGCCAATTAAAAGTAGGAAATAGCTGTTGTATTCAACTTTATTTTGTATCAACAATTTATGAAAAGTAAAAAGCAAGAAACAAACATTTTCTATTTTCCAAATAAAAAAATTTTACATTGTAAATGTTCTTAGGTTCTCTCTAATCAAGCCTTAATAAATATATTATTGAGTTCTCTCTTCACGAGTCCAACAATCTTTATTTTAACTCAATTTTATAATAAATCGGTATCAAAGCCAAGCCTCATAAAGGTATTGAAGAGCCTATAACAACAACTTAAGCATTCTTATTGATTTATAAGAGAATCAGGTGCAAATGGAAGCACACCAACAATAGCTATCCATACAAGTGGCAAGTTTGTCCCATGTTGTATCTACGTCATTAATGGAAGGCCTAGAACAAGAAACGGCCAAAGATAACTAGGGAAAGAGTATGCAGCATTAGAAGGAATGATTGCGGAATTATCACTCCCAAATTCTTAAAATTGGACCTCCTAAAATATGATGGTACTATGGATCCACTGAGATGGTTGCATCACTTGAAGATTTCTTCAAGCATCAAAAAATTCTTAAAGAGCACAAGGTGAAATTGATGACTTTTCATATGCAATATGGAAGTGGATGCTTAGTCGTAGTTTGTGAAATTGAAGCAAATCAACCTAGATTTATCATGAAAAGAGTTTAAGAATTTATGCAACTTACTTTTTGGCCCTTCTTTGCATAGTAACGAGTTGGAGGAATCGTCAAAATTAACATAAGTTTGGTCCATGGAGAAATTAGTAGAAATTCTAGCAATTAGTGGTCCGATCCTTAATAGTGCCAATAGAACAAGAAGTTAAGATAGAGGCTTGAAGGAATATACTGCAATGGAAGTCGAAATGCGCCAGCCCAAAAGCATTGATCATGCCATGAGTTTGACACTTTCCTATGAAAGAAGGGAACCACCATGGAAGGATGAGTTACTAAAGGGAATAAGGGTTATTACTTACAATTCTCTACGAATCAAACACCATATATTAAGGAATTCACTATATCTAAAATGGAAGAAAGAAGATCTAAGGGACTTTATTTTAATCATTTACGGTAGGGCACACAAGTTGTTTTGGTTGGAATGTGTAGGAGAGCAAGATAGAGAACCTGTAACTACCAGAAACCCCAATGAAGAGGAGGTGACAAAAGAGCAGTTCAAGATATAATGCGCAAGCCACCCAATGTTTGCACATGAGATCATGCGCATTTTTAGAAAGGGGGGAAATGTTACAAATAAATCAAGTATGAAAAATATAGAGTAGCTCCCTTTGAACATGTGTACGCATGCAAGAAGAAAAGTATTAGAATAAGTGCATGCATGTGCTGACTTTTTGTCGTGTGCGCAGCGTTCTGCAGTCATTCCAATCCAACGTTGGCCTATTATGGGGTTTGTCATGTTTGTCTCGTGGCTAAATGTTATAGATAGTTATACAAGAGAAGTTACTTTACAGTTATAATATGCATCCGAACAAGGATAAAATTAGGAAATAACAATTAAATCTAACTACTCTTTGTATTAGCAATTAATGATAAACAAGGTAAAAAAATGAATAGGTCACACATTCTACCCCTCCCATCACCACCACCACCATCACACCCCACCTCCCCATCCGCCTCCCCCCTAAACACACCGAACCAAACAACCAACCAAAAAAAAAAAATGAATTCTAAATTGTAGAAGAAAATTAGGGTTTTTTCCTCACCCTAAGCACCCGCCATGCATGATAATGAGAAAGAAAATGCTAGATGTGAGTTATGAAAGGGAAAGAGAGAAAAGTTCATGAAGATAAAAGCAAATAAGAAGGATAGGGCAAGGATTTTTAAGGTTCCTATGTTACATTCTCATTTGGAAGAAGAAAGAGGATAAGTCATAAATGATAAGTAACATGACCTGGGTTCTAAGTCACAATAAAGGCACAATCTTGAATCCTGTTCTAAGTCACAATAAAGGCACGATCTTGAAATCTGATAGGATTAAACTCTCTCTACTTTTGAGGACAAGTAAAATAAAGTACGTTCAATTCCTATTTCAGTGTACTCGCAGCAATAGAAATTGTTACAGATAAATAGAATACCTAATATCCTCAAGGAATAATGTAAATGTCAAAGTAACACATTTAAAGTGTTTGCAAAGAAAAAGATGTCTCAAAAGAGAATGCTATGATTCAATGTCAATAAGAGTCTGAAACGTTTTTACAACAATGAAAACAATGTCTAAATAGAAGCTTGAAGAAACTCTAGGTCAAAGGACAAAATCGTAAATAAATAAGATTACAATAGACAAGCGACATCATTCAATAATGTCATACATGGTATGTAGCTACATTTTGAGGTCGTGCAGGGAGACACAACGTGCATTTGACTTCCTAGCCATGCTCATCCCCAGTTGCGATTCCTTGAGTTCACAGGCGTGTAGGGCTTGAACTTCTTGCGTTGCATGACATGTAAAAGACCATCACGGCATGTAGGTGCGTTGTTTGAGGCCATCTGTGTTTCTGGTTTGCATTTCGTTCCATGCACAGGTATGTAAACTCTCTTTCTTAGACCACAAGCCTCTGGTCACATCACCACCCCCACCCCAAACCCCCAATTAGAAAGGATTCACCCTTGAATCTAGAAATTTTCTTCACGTTCCTGACTGAAGTTTCTTTATGGAAAAAAGTGCAGTATCAATCTAGAAACCTAGAAGCTGGAAAGCTTTCCTGTAGGTGTAATCGACAAAGCAGAGTATAGGAGATCAGCTGTATTCCACCCTAGAGAGGGAGAGATGAAGAGGTGAGAGAATATGAATAAAATTCCCTATTGTCCATTCCAAGTATCGATGCATTAGCATCCAAGCAAAACAAACAAACAATTGAATTCACCGAAAGGCACAGCTGCAAGTTGAAACATGCAGGTCTAGAAATGCTAGGAATTGCAGCGAAGAAACTATATTAACATAAGAGATGCAGGTCTTTCCCAAGTACCAATGCAGGTCTTCCCCACATTTGCTGGACAGGCATGCAGTGTCAAATCTCTAATAAATACCGCATAAAATATGTAAAACCAGCAATTCTTACACAGTCCAGGATCCTTCCTACCTGCCCTTGACATCAATGGAAAACACACATTATGCCACCCGAAATAGACACTGTTCTAGCAAGGAAGTCTCTGTGGTTAAGCAAATAAATCATAATCAGAAAACCATCACCTGCTTAAAACAGTGAATTTAGATAAAGATGCCAGAAATTGAAAATTCAAGGGAAAAACCATCACTTGTTTAAAACAGTGAGTTTAGATAAAGATGCCAGGAGTTGAAAATTCAAGTAGAAAGAGCCAAGCAGGTAGAAGTTACCTACAAAATGCAGCACATGGAGTTCAAAGCTCATACATCCACTTTTTATCATGTTATAGATATCTTCCAATAAAAAAACCTAGATCTTAAAATGATCCTCAATTCCCATAAATATTAAGTAACAAGCAAAAATGTAATGATGATCCCAAAAAAAATGAAAAGCATAAAGAAACCACTCCATTAAGTTAAACTTCCATTGAGCTGCCAATTCAAAATTGCCAAAATTAGCAGAACTGAAGACAATTATGACTAAAGAAAATGAAATTTGTTACTTCTTATGGCTTGAAAGTTGAAATATTATGTCAGATCTGCTACGAGTACCACATTCTCCTATTTAACGACAAGCACAGAAACTCTAGTGTCCAAAACAGAAAGATAAGCAACAAATTCCAGAGCAATAGGTATAGAATCAATACAATATCCCACGATATTTTATGGACCATAAAGCCTGATAAAGTTCCAATGACAACCTTTAATGGCAATGCAGCACCAGAAAAAAGCTTTCATCTCTTTCTTCCTCCACACTCTCTAAAAGACAGAGAAAGAGTTTCACCATCTCCAATGTTGTAACAAGCAAGAGACATATTGTCCTTGAGAAAACCAGGTTTTCCACTATAACTTCTGTTTGTTGGCTAGTAGCTGTATCTCCCCAGCAATCTTTTCCTTCAAACTGCCAACAGTTTCAGCTAATGAGCCAACTGTGATTTCCAGAACTTGCCCCTTGAGACTTCCTTCATGGGTCTTGGGAACAGAAACATTAATACGAGCAGGGCCCTGTGAAAGATCCAAGGTGAGTTTTTATTATTTTTCAGCCAGCAAGTAAAATGAACAAGAGATGCATAAACTGTAAAGTTTTCATTGAACGAAAAGGATCAAAAAAACACTTCTGGATGCTGAGCAAGATATTGATCTTCTGGAACTAAAGCAGAATCATCAAGCTTCTACATCTTTGGCTCAGGTTCTTCTGGCAGTGGTGGAGGTGCCTCCTCATGAGGTGGTGGCGGCATTCCTTGAGCTGGAGGAGGAGGTGGGGGTATCATAGGCATACTGGTTGGGGGCATAAGGTAGGGAACAAATGGTTGGGGTACTGGAATAGGTGTAAACCGTTAACCAGGAGGAGGAGCAGGAACCACAGATGGATTTACAGAGACAGATGGTAGCATTGCCGGTGGTCAATTGACCATCATAGATGGCTGTCCAGACATGGGAGGAGGGGGTTGGGTGAACTCAAGACATCATTGGCATGCCGGGGGGTCTAGGTGGAGGGACAGGCATAGCTCCGCCCATTGGAACAGTATACTGCATTGAGCTTGTTGGCACACCACGGGGAAGTTTAAGCACAAGCCCTGGGGGTGGGGGCAGAGGGCAAACTGAGGGAACAACAGGCCGAGGCAGTGGAGGAGCAGGGCCAGGCAGAGCATTATTACCAGCAGCATTCTGATCCTCCACGTTGGCGCTTTGTGACATGGCTTGGTTTGCAGTGCGCCCAATACTTCTGCTATGACCATCCCATATGACCTGCTTGGGTTGCTCATCTTTTTTCTTTTCAATCTCAGCCTCAACTGCATTGGAAACTTCCTCTTCTGTTGTACCAAAATTATCAGGACATGTCCTTGCAAGTCCAACAATATTTCTCGATATCTCATCATCTTGAGCAAGAGTTGTCTCCCGAATCTTGGCAAACATTCTCTCTTTCCATTCCTTGTACTTTGGATCAATTAGAGAAATTCTTATGTGTTCAGATATCTCACTGATGGGAATCAGTTCACCTGTAATTGGTGAAACAACAAACTTCGTTGGGTCTCTCTCTGCAGGAATCATCTCTTCAGGTCTTGTCCAGTTCTTGATTATTCTCATGGGTGGCTACATTTCATCACTTTCTTCATCATGCTCTTTCTTTAATCATCATTTTCCTCAAGACTAGCTACCCTCATGCCTTCTTCAACAAGCTGCATCTCCTCCTTGTCCATTTCCATCTCTACCTCCCTTCCAGGCTCCGGCATCTCCTCTTCTTCTGCAACCGTCATCTTGCTCCTACAAATTACCTCCTCAAGGGTCAGCAGAGGGGGCAGATCTTCATCCTCATCATCTGCAAAGTCTATTGTCTCAACCACAATGAAATCATGCCAATCAATCATAGCCATTTGCATCCTCTCTTGCTCAATCTCGTCTTCAGCTCTCAGTCTTACCTGCTCTTGAGACTTTTCCCATTCCAAACGATGTATGCTGCGTTCAAGAACAGTAGTCATGTCAGCAACGCTCTTTTGTAGCTTCTCCGTTAAACCTTTTGAAGGCATCAGCACTTTTGAATAGGCATCAGCAAGTGCTGTGAAAAACATAAACATGCTGTGAGTTGGCTTTAAAAGATGGAACTGAGGATTATTGATCTCCCTGCTCATTAATCCTGTCAAAAATGATTCCCCATTCCTAGCAACAAATTGAGCAGTGAGCTTTATGATGTCAAGTTCTGCCCCTGTAATTCCTTCAGGTAGGCACACTGTGTATTGTTCTGCCTCAGGTGGCTCAAGAACTTTACGTGCAGGCTTTAACTGAGAAATGAGTTCAACTTGAGCTGATTCAGAAGCAGAAGGTGCAGGTGCAGCAGTGGGGCCCAACTCAGGGGCAGCTGCTTCTGCTGGCTGAGGTGTCTGCTGCACAGAAGCTTGATTCTATGAGCAGGACTCAGATAACTTGTGCTGATAGTATGCATGGAATGGATCGTTCAAGAAATTGAACTTTGCATTGTTAGCATTGTTTGCAATAATCCTTCGCTCAAACTCAGGTCCATTCTTGGCAACGAACTGGGCAGTTTTGTCTACAATACTTTTGATGTCAGCCAGAGGATGTATGATTTCAATTGTCCTGGTGTGGGTCACAACCGAAGTATGAGCCGAGTTAGCCTTGTTGTACTCACTTTTTTATGGTTTTTCATCCTTCCGCTGCTCCGGTACTTGAGATGATGGAATAGGGCCAATATCTCCATCTGAGGGAGGGGCTAGAAGAGGCAATATAGGGGAAGCACCTAACATGGTCACACAGTGCCTTGTAAATAACTGTCCTCAACAGCAATACTTCAGCCAGACTGAAAATTGATAAGAAACATTTAAAATTGCAAAAAATGCATTCTTATATGTTATGCCAATAAAACATCAATCGCCAACAGAAAATCCCATCTGTTTATGCAATCTAAAAACCATATGCAAATATTCATGCCCTTAAGATGACATCCTTTGTCATTGAAAAAGTCGTGACCTACTAAATATTGTGCAGGCAAACATTGGTAAGATTTTATAAAAGCATGTCAGGTAGAGCACTTAAAATTAGCATCAGAAATAAATAAATAAAAATAAATCACAAAAATAAAATAAGAAGGCATTTCGAGGTAGGGAAAGAGACGCATGACAAATTCCCATTCTTCTTCTCATCTTATATTATGAGCTCCTCATACAAAGGATTCTCAAATTTCATTTTTCAAATGTTTAGCCAAACATAATAGGCATCAAATTCTGAAGCTGAAGACGGTTCCTATAGTATCAAAATTCCATGATCTCAAAAAGGCACGACTTCAGCATCCACGTTTCAAGTGTATCTGACTGTGACATCTGAAGTCCAGAAACCCTAGTTAGAGCGAATTGCACATTCAATTTTACACACTTGGCCTCAGACATGAAACGATTCAATCAAGCAAAAGCGGAACCCAAAAATAAACAAAAACCATACTTAAACTGCAAGCTGTTCTCAAACCTTGGAATCAGAAAAAGGAGTATGGATAAAGACTAGATACACGTACAGGCATTAAGCCAAGTTTAGGGCTCACCTTCAGGGACGATGTATGTGGATACTTTGCAAAGTCGGGTTGGAGCGGGTCTAGACGGCTTCGACACTCGAGGTCGGTCTGTGTTCCATACGGCTTACCGGCTAGTGAAAGTGAACATATTTATGAGTGGGTTTCCTTAATATCTACAATAGAGCAGTTTAAATTTTCTTTGAATTTTTAATCTTACATGTCATTCTAATATATTTCATTTATTTTTTGCACCGCAGTAATGTTTTTAAATACATAAGACAAACAAAATTATCCTAACCCCTTCTGTTTTATAAATATAAATATATATTCCTAGCAGAAGAATTTTCAACCTCTTCCAAATAAGCTCATCACTCATGTGCTTGTAAGAATAGGTATAAACTTTAAGTTCATAACAAATCCACTAGCATTAACTCTTAATTTAAATGAGTTTCAATCTTTTGCCAATTGCCAAAGCAATTTGATAAAAGCCATCAAACTCAAGAGTCAATAAATACTTAGCAATACCTCCTCTTAATCACTTTCTTCAAGTCATACCTCCATGCACTATCTCCATGTTACTATTCTCATGTAGGTGCAAAACAATTAATCATGTCACACATAAATAACTACATCAAACAGATCCCTTCATTTATTTTTTGGTAACTCATTGAGGAAACATATTAAATTGATGATAAAGTAATGCCATCGATAAGGAAAAGGACAAACTACCCATCTAATCATACCTCATAAGAGCAAGAGGATAACATCGAGGTTATTAAGCTAGATTTGCTACCATCACCAAGAACATTAATAAAGACAACTTATTGTAAGAAGGCACTACTAAAATTGTGTAAATGATGTGGTGTAGGAGACCATTAGAGTCTTAAATTATTTCTCAAAAATTTTCTCTTGTTTCATACCAAGGATGACTTATATTGCTTTCATTCAATAGAGTGTGACTTTACTAAGCTAAGCACTATTACTCTTGCATAATAAGGCGCTACCCCCCTTAATTTGATTTATCAATCCTTCTACTATCAATAAGGATACACTCAAGAAAGAGTTGAGCAGAAGTTGTATCTATAAGCAACATCGGCACATAAGATCACCCCTTCATGCTACCCTTTGCACCATACGCAGCAAATCTACCAACCATTCTAACCTTACTCTCACCTATTAGCTAAACTTATGATGTTTCACCCATGATTTTCCTTCATTACAAAGGAAGAGTTAGGCAAGTATCTAATGTAAATGTAGGTTAAGTCATCTACAGGAGCACTAGATGTTAAGCGCTTATATCATGATGCTATTCATTCCCTAAAACCTAAAAAGAAATGCCAATTCTCCATGCATACTCACTAAAGTAATAACACATTTAAGATCTCAAACCCGCTAAACCATATTAGTTATCCTTTATGTAATTTTTAATATTTTGAAAATGTTCACTAATTTTATTCAAAGAGAACACTTTTATGGAAAATATCCATCAAAATAATATCATAAAATGTCTATAAAGAGTATAAAGCCATAAAATCCATAAAGTCTAACTACAAGTAAAGTCCAATGGCTAAGCAATCCAAGAAAGTTTATATCAAATTATAAAAGTTCATTAAGTAAAGTCTATAATGACAAAAATAACTCAATATCAATGCTACTCCACCTAATGTCAACCTAGTCCTAAAAACATAAAGACTATAGCAAGCTCATCATACAAGTCAACGATACAAATCATCACCTAAAATAATTAAATTCAAAGAAGTGAGTTGCAAAAACCAATAGACTGTAACTACTTAAGTACATATTAAGTCATATTACATGTATTCTTAGTTCATGTCACAAGCAAGTTTAATTAAAGATGTTCTTTTGATGATAACTAGGGACCCCATTTTTTCCCTTGTAATATGAATTAATAAATTGCCCCACAAATTAAAGAATTTTGCTTTATTATGGTTTTTGGGGTCAAAAAGGGGAACATTTTAGTCATAATACGCACGTGCAAATTTGATAGTTTTCAAGTTCATAAAGGAAAATGCCTACTATGCCCTAGGGGGCGCCCTTATTATGGTAGTTCACCATATACCACACGAAGGTATAAGAATAACTCTCTTATTATTTAGAGGCTTTTAATACAACGTATAAGCGTATTTTTTCTCTAAATTACTCTACATGGAGCAAAATTTGGTACAATAATAGATAAACTAATTAAAACATTTATTAACTAAATAGTATTTATCCACATCATAATACAGGAGTGGGTCCCACATATTAGTTTGTGGCTATCATAGTAGTAGTAAGACAATAGTTAAATTGCAAATACACTCTCTTATATTCACTTCATATACACTTAGCCTACTTATCTTTGGAATTATGCATTTACACCACCAAATTTTTTAACAATGTGGATTTTAGTTACTTTTTGGGGTCGAAATGGAGATTTTTCAAAGATTAAGGGATCCAATTACATGATTTCACATATAAAGGGGTTAAGTGCAAGTGAAGCAAATATAAGGGGATACATTTGTACTTACTTTTTTTTTTTTTTGTGATTATATGAAGGAAAGATGATGGATAAAATATATAAAAAAAACTTTAGTAATTAAATAATAAATAAACATAATGCAAAGTTTATTATAAAATGATTAATGTTTGAGTAATTAAAGACTAAGAATTAATGTTGCATAATTAATATGTTTAAATCAAACCCAAAGTAGCATGACTTTATAATATCATTTGCTTTCTCGATTAAATGAAAGAAATACCCCCTACCTTAATCTCTATGAAAAGTATAGTTGGCAAAAATATCAAAATAAAAAAAGTGACCATAACTAAACAGCAAAGTTTTTTTTGTAAATTTTTGTAGATTGTTTCACTAGAATTCTTTTGGTATTAATCATGAAATATTAATTTCTAGCCTTAAATTGCTCAAACATTAATTATCTCATAATACATTTTGGATTTTGCTTTTTTTTTTTAAATTAACTAATATTTATTATATTATTCATTTATTTTTTATCCATCAACTTTTTTTCATTTATCTATCATCTTTCACTTTAAAACTAAAAAAAATAAAAATCATATAGAACCCCTTAAGTTTGTTTCAAGTGCACTTAAACCCCCTATCTTCGAAATTAGGGAGAATGAAGGCCTAGGGTCATCACTCCTTAGGATAAGAAGGTGCCAGCAACTTTGAATGCTAAGGCTGCTATACAAGGCAACTTAAGTGAAGAATGAGGTAGTATCTTCCATCCTTAGGGGGAAGATCCTCACTAACAACCTTAGCTTCGATGATGGGAGAGTAAGCTAAAAGATACTTAGAAAGTCCTTCTTAGAGAAAGACTTTAGTGTCCTTGTTTAGATTTTCAAGGGCGTCTCTAAGGGCAAGATTATAAAAATGGCATATGCAAAATTATGCAAGGTAAGTTTGCATCCTTTGATTCATGATCACATTGCTTGGCTTCATTTGACTTATGTTCTTACTACAAGTCAACACATGTGTCCATAGATTCAATGTATCAAACTTAAAAGTGAAAGGATGTAAGTCCAATTTAGCTTTTTGCCGAGCTTTTAATTTTCACTAATGAAGAAACCTATTGTAGTTTTCTTCCTCATAGCTAGCTATAAAGTCCAGGGGCAAAGCTACTCAAGCTAGGCCGATGAAGCTAGAGCTACTTCAGGGAAGGCTATAGAGGAACTAACTAAGGCCAAACATGAGGTTATGATCGAGAAGAGCAATTTTGATGATTTGACGCATGAAATAAGGGAGCTTAAAACTGAGTTAGAGAAAGAGAAGAGTAGTAACTCCATCCTCAGCAACAAAGTCACTAACCTTAAGGTTGAGTTGGATGCTACATATAAAGAGCGAGATAGGCATGCTTTACTCACATTCTTAAAGGAGAAGGAGACCAAGTTAAGCGACAAGATGTAGTAACTGGAGAATGAAGCCACATGGTAGAAGGCTTGGATTGCAAAAGTGGAAAGCAGAGACAACATCCCCTCTGTCATTCGAAATAAGGTCTTCAATGAGATCCTAAACAACCATTGGTAGGAGGTGAATGGAGGGAGATCACTATAGAGGTAGGAAGGGGAATCCAGGACTTAGTTCAAGAAAATTATCCCGAGCTACACCTTAAGTTGCTTAACTTCCTGGATCCCCCTCCCGATGGGGCTATTGGAGGTTAACTTAATGCAGAGACAGATGTTGGAGTTGAGTCACAAAACTTCGATGATAAAGAGGTTGAAGAGGCATAGGATGAGGATGTGGACTAAGCTGCCTAAGGGGAAGATACTTTCCCAACAATTAAAGATAAGCTATACAATCCTCCTCCAATTAAGTGAAGGGCTAAGCTCTCTTCTTGCTCTTATTGAGGTAATAAGTTTGGTTGCAATGTTGGTCTTTAACCTTGTAACTATATAAACTTAATGAAATCAAGTTTTTGTTTGCATGTACTCTATCCTTACCTTTGAGTTCCCATAATTACATAGTTGTAGTTCTTTTTAGTGATTACCAACCTGAAGTTATCTAAGTCAAGTACCCACATGATTTGAGCAAGGAAGCTTCAAGTTCTTAAGTTAAAGGAAGGTTAAGTAATTTGACCTTAATAGTGGTTCAAGTGTACCCTGAATGTTTGGATCAACAAGGATGCTTAGGAGGGCAATGACTTGTCCCTTAGGTGCAGGAGTTCCCCTAGACATCGAAATAGATTAGATTACCTAGAGGTTAAGGGGTTGACCTTAACGTGGGAATTCCTTAGGCATATATTGATAAGGGTACCTATGAGGGCTAAGGGGTAAACCCTTAGTTAGTTTAGGAGTTTCTTAGATGTCAACACCTACAAGGGTACCCATGAGGGTCGAGGGGTTAACCCTTAGCTCGAAGATGTACATGAATCTGACTTATCCTGGGAAAGCTTGCTAGTTGTTCCATACTCTGAGTTATCTCAATAGTTAGGAGGGGTATTAAACTATGAACTTAAAAAAGAGCACAATTGAAATAAGTAATATTCTCATTTATTAAATTATTGCAACAAAGGAGACATCATGTTATAAAGCTAAAACAATAGGATAGTAGACCTAATTGAACCTAAATCCATCATAACTCATGAAAAAGGAAAAAAAAAATAGAACTTAGAGCTACTCAAAACAAAGATGTAAGTTGTTAGCATTCTACATCCAAGGTACGAGTTTATAGTCCAAAGTTTCTAACTTATCAGCTCCATTTCCGATGTCCTAGAGAATTTTGATTGGGTCCTCCTAGTTTAAGGTGAGCTTACCATGTCCTTCTCTAGAGCCTATGGCTTCAAACTTTCTACATACTAGGTCTCCAAGTTTGAAGACCTTGTACTTGACCTTCTTATTATAGTACCATACAGCCCAATGCTAATATGCAGCTAAATGGACCTTAGTCAAGTCACAAACTTTGTTTATGGTGTCAATAGTAACAACTAGGGTGATCTGATTAACAGTTAGATCATAGTTCTAGACTCTACTAGTGGGGAGCTCTACTTTATTAGTAGTAGGGCTTTAGTGCTAAATGGTAAGTGGAATGGCATTTCCCCTATAGACATCCTGTATCTAATTTGGTAACCCCATAAGATATTAGAGAGCTTATTCACCCATCTACCTTTAGCTTAGTCAACTTTCTTCTTGAGGCTATTGAGCATGGTCTTGTTTATTGCTTAGATTGACCCAATGAATTAGTGGTAAGTAATCAATGTGAAGTGTGACTTGATGTTATGCTTCTTACAAAAGCTCCTAAATTTCTTGTTGTCAAATTCTAGTTCTCCGTGATGATGGCATACAGGACTTTGAACTAGATAAGAACATTTTTTAAGACAAACCCTTCTACTAATCGGGCCATGATAGAGGTTACAACCTTTACTTCTACCCATATTGTCAAATAGTTAAAAGTTACAATGATAAATTATCGACTAGCAAAAGTAGGGCCTAGAATGTCAAGTCCTTACTGGCAAAAGAGTTAGGGCCTGGTAAGTAGGAGCAAGTTACTACTTGGTGCATGCCAAATTGGTGCATCCTTCTAGTGTTTGATGCACCTATGTATCATTTCCTCAACAGTTAGCATCATCTTTCATTATAGGTTAGAAGTAGCTGAGTCAAAGGGCTTAGACTTATAAGGCCTGACTTTTTATATGATTGTTGTATACTCTAACGTATAGCTCCTTAAGGACTCATTGTCCTTCCTTAGGTCGGAGGCTACGTAGAAAGGTGAACTAACACCGCAATAGTAAAGCATGTCACTAAGCATAGTATAATTAGTCATGATATAAAGTAGCTTTCACGCATGTTTCCAATATGAAGGTAATGTACCATCTTTCAAATAATCCACGATTTGATCCATCTAGTATGGATCAATTAGAGTTGGTCGCAATTAGGGTACCTCTTGTTGCTATTCATCGATGCTACTATTTAGTAGTACCGGACAAAAACCTTCCGATCCTTTCTACAAGGGTCGAGGATACTAACCAAGACAAACTTAGAGAGCTTAACTTTGTAGGCGCCCCATTCCCT